>CM057101.1:4714329-4801829 GCA_029959045.1 Taenioides sp. WSHXM2023
CAGGAGCACAAGGCAAAGCTGTTCCTCCATGGTGATCGAAAGTGGCGTGTTTTTTAGTCCGGTTCCGGTGACGATGGTCTTCGCGGTCTATTTTGGTTCGTTTAGAACTCTGCATATGTGAAAGCAAACCGTACCCACGTCTGTTTGCTACATTGGAACATTTTTCTGACTAGTGCGGACCAAAGCAATCGAACCATAGGTGTGAAAGCGCCCTAAATCAGGGCTAGAACAGGACTAGACCAGGACCAAATTAAATTCAGGACTAAACCAGAGCTAACCCAGAACTAAATCAGAACTGAACCATGCCTAAACCAGGATTAAACCAGAACTAAAGCAGGACTAAACCAGAACTAAATCAGGACTACACCAGGACTAAACCAAAACCAGAACAGGACTAGAATAGGACTAAAACAGGATAAGATCAGGACCAAATCAAGCTCAGGATTAAACCAGACCTAACGCAGGACTAAACCAGAACTAAACCAAGACTAAACTAGAACTAAATCAGAACGAAAACAAGAGCTAAACCAGGACTAAACCAGAACTAAATTACGACTACACCAGGACTAAACCAAAACTAGAACAGGACTAGAATAGGACTAAAACAGGACTAGATCAGGACCAAATTAAGTTCAGGAATAAACCAGAACTAACCCAGTCTAAACCAGGACTAAACCTAGACCAAACCAGGCCAGATGAGATGCAGCCTCAGATTGTGTATTCCTTTGACTGGAGAGCCCTGGTTGAATCGTCTGAGAATGACCCTGACTTTTTATTGCTCTATTCAGTAAACTCTTTCTCTTTGTGAGGCCACCGTGGGACCAGGATGCAGGCTCCGCTGGCTTAAACACCATCTTTTTAGGAGAGAAAGCTGTTGTTTTCAAACTTCCAGCTCACTACACAATGGGGACCTTAAGGCCTTTTTCAGTGAAATAGAATCAACAATTGAAGTTACTGTCAGCGCTGTCCAAACTTTATTTAGCACACAAACAATCAGAGACACCGCAAATACTAAAGAAGAGATCACAAGGAATGTCATTCAAATGTTTTCCAGATATCACTTAAATGAGTATAGCAGCACTGAATTTTATTGTACGTCTTATACTTCTCTTTGACAACCAATTTAATGTCTCTCAAAATACTATATACACAACTGCATGACTTAGACTAGACAAGCATCATAGCTATGATCAAAATTCCCATTTCAGAATAATGCAATTTTTATTTAATATTAGCAGAATTTATTGAAATGTATGTGTAGTGGAGCAAACAAAAAAAGGCAAATAAGGTATAAAAAATATGTTTAAATTTAATAAAGTCAAATAAAAATGTAATTTAACAAAGGCTCAAATTAAGTAAATCATTAACAAAAAGTCAGGCCCAACTGGGGTAACGTAAATCCAACTAACCAGAACAAAAACTAACCCAGACAGAGAACATGTGCGTTTAAACAGATGAGGGCGACTAAACTGAACACAAGAGAGGGGGAAATTACATTAAATAATTAACTAAAGCTACGAACTTAAAGTAACAAAAAGGCAAATACTTATAATACAGAAAACAAGTGATAATAAAGTAACCTCAAACAAACTAACTTAGCAAAATTAACTAAATAGTGCTCCTCCCCTTTGTTCGGCCACTCAAAAAAAAAAAACGTGTAAGACTTATATTAACTAAAATGTGTGCACCCAAAATTAGAAAATATAAGTTTATAAGTATATATAAAATATAAGTTAATAAAGGATTAAATTCAACTATAACTTAATGAAAATGTAAATGAAATGAAATACTAACACTATGGAGTGGTGGCAGACGTATCCACCACAGTATGAATGTTCCAGAGTTTGGTATTAAGCCTTTCTGCCTCCAGTGAGACAAGGTTTTAATTTTTTAGTAGCCTAATAATAATAAAACACATGTAATTGTAAGATCATAAGAGAGTTTAATGTCATACTGTGGAACATGCGAGGCAATGCAGTGTCATCTCCGTAGCGAAAAGCTGCACGAAAGATCCACATTGCACTTTAAATTGTAGTTTTGCAACACTTGTGTCGCTTATGTCATCTCTGCTCTTTTGATTTCACATTTTTTAGCAGTTCTACCCTTGTGTTTGTCCTAAATCGCAGGTCAGCACTATAAATACCATTTACGCTGCTGTGTCATCTGCCCCAGAGATATCACACAAGCCGCCATCTTCTGCCCTAATCAAAAAACAGCTATCGATCGCAGCTAAAAACAAGAGGCGCTCCTGGTTGAACCATAAGTTACACCTGCACAAAGATCCAAGGCTTTGATTTGAACCTGGAGCGAAACTTTGATGAGGAAGTGTGGACAGAACACGACTGTGACGAGCTCCTCTCCGGAGCAGATCAAAGAAAAGAGGAGTTAGACTGCAAAAATATCCAATCACACATAAGATAATTCATACTTACGTTTATACTTACATTCCCTGGGGGTGTGATGCTAACTAGAGGCACTGCTCTGTTTGACGCTCTGTTACTCGAGTTTATTCTGAGCTTTATTATAACACAATCTGATCAGAAAGAACTGACTTAGCTGGAACTACAACAGGTGGACTGATTTTGTACTATTAAACATGTCCCTCTCAAATAACGGTCACAAGCTAGCTAGCATTAGCATTCACTTTTGGTTGATAATCAAACAGGACCTCGAGCATTCATATTGGTTTAAAACAGGTTTACACAGGTTTAAAACTAGAAAAGCACTCAGAGAGCGCAGACCTCCGCCAAGCAGCTGAGTTTTCAAAGTGATCCAGAATCCAGGATTTCTTCTGGATCATCACCAAAATTTAATCATCTGTTGGATTTACCATTAGGAACATTTCCTGTTATCTTGCTAACAAACAAACAAACAAACAAACAAACAAACAGACAGACAGACTCAGGCGAAAACATAACCTCCTTGGCGGAGGTAATAAGATTTGCCATAGAACTACATTCTTTGTATCTTATTTCAAGTGCAGGAGCATTTATCTTATTTCAAAATATATTTTTATTTTAAGTAAACCAAGACATTTTATGCTTGTTCCACTGGCAAATGTTATTCTAAGACATGTACTCAAATCAAGAGAACTATTAGCATCTTTACAATGCCCTGAAGAGGACCTGTTTGGATGAAGCGTTGGCGTTCAGCTTTGCAATAAGACTTTTAAAGCACCCGGTCAGTGCGACTCGGATACTTCTGCCTCTTTTTTTAAAGGTAACTTTGGACAATCTTTTTAAGTTATTAATCTGTGTCATGTCTTTTTTTTAATTTTATTTATACTATACTACTACTAGTACATGGCAAAAAGGAAATGTTACATTTGCTTGATCTGAGTAAAAGTCAGATCATCTACAAATAGAACAAGACTTTTTATACCTGCATTTTTTGCCCTTAAGATAAAATAGTTAAATCTACTCAAATCATACCAGCTGAAGAGTCTTTCCTAAGGACGCAACAACAAAACTTAATCCGAGCGAGAATCGATTGAGGACCACTGCTCTATCCACTGTGCCACTGTCAATCAAATTAAACGTTCTTAATTTGAGTAATTTGAACTTACCTAGATAATAGTTTTGGTGGTGTATTTTCTGGTTGTCTGCATATATCTTGTATTTTACAGTAAACAATCTCTGACAGGCCAACTCAATCTGGGCCCATTTTGTAGAATGCGTTTAATTAGTGCCCGGTTATGCAGAGTTAGCGGATAGGAGGGGGGAGACAGTGCTTTCATGTTTCTCTGTGATGGATGGCGTTTGAATGGGCTTTTTGAATGGCTAAACAGTAAGTAAGAGAATAAGCAGCTGTACAGGCCTGTGCTCTGAAGGCTCAGATAGGCGTTCTAGCTTTGGGCTTTATAAATGATGATCCAATGATACAGTGACGCAGTAACGGTTTGAATGAGTCAGCATCACACGAGCTCAGCCTGTCCTCCGCGTCAACTTTATTTTCAATGTTTAGGAGTTTGAGAAGAGAAGTTAGACAAAAAAAAATGCTAAAAAAAAAAAAACATACATACATTTTATCCATAAAAAGCTGTTATTCAAGTCCAGTTTTCTCCATTAACTTTAACTGCAAGTTGTGGTAAATTGTCTTTTGAAATTTGGAATACTGTAAATGGAGCAAAACAAATGGTAGTATCAATGTTGTTTGATGACTTTTTAGTTTACTTTCTTTTTCAAAATGTGACTCTAAAGGTGCATTATGGAAATAGAAAGTTAAAACCATACTTTGGAACATTACCCATGGAGATAGATATCGTCATATGAAGATTATAGCTAAAACACTTCCATGGAAAAAAGCAGCAGGAGGCCCTCTTCCAGGTCAAATAAGAGTCATGTTTGTGGAGATGCAAGCCTGCTCAGAGTTAGGATGTATGTTTTTCAGTGCGATAAACAACCAAAATGAAAAAAGTAACCCATTTAAACAGCCCAGTTAAATTATATTTGCATTTTTTGATTAAAATGTAAAATGCACATTTGACAGTCATTGTATTGTATAATTCTGTTGGTTTGATTTAATTGATTGATGAAGATCTGGCAGTACTTTTAATATGAGTCAGTTTTTAAGAGCAAAAACTAATTACGCAGCAAAAAAGTACAGCGTTAAGTTCTAGAAATGACAATAAATACACTATTTGCAACAGTGACATATTCCTTGACCTCACTTTCCTCCAGTCTGTGTTTGGGAATGTTGTCAAATTATTGTAAGTTTTGCTAAATCTCAAATTACACCAGGATTGCAACAACCGTGAGACTTGATTCGGCCATTTCCCACTTTAGGTCAGGTCCAGCTTGTGTCAAACTGCACTAACAGGGACTCTGCTTCACCCGTCTCCCCCATTTCTATCTCTCTTCTTTTTTCCCCTTATTCCTCTGCCTTCTCCTGTCACCACTTTCCCCTTCTCTAGCTCCCTTTTCCCTCCCTCATTCCTCATTCCTCTCTCCTTCTTTCGCTCCCTTCTCCACCTTTTCCTATGCCTTATCCTCTCTCTGCCCCCTTCTCTTTCTCTCTCTCTCTTCCTTTCCCTCTTTCTCTCCCCCTCTCCTTCCTTCTCTGGACCTCATACGGATGTTTTTGCCATTACCATAGGCTGAAAATGTGTGTGTATGTGTGTGTGTGTGCGTATGGATATGGTGGGGATGCCTTCTTCATTACACATGCAGCAGACAGGAGCGCTCCTGCCAGGACAGAGGCAGAGGAGAGGAGAGAGGGATGAACCCGGCTGCCCCCAGGGTTAGCCGCTAACAACCCCCAACCCACCGCTCCTCTCTGCAGCCAAAAGCAGCCTCAAATTCAATCTATCCATGCAATATAAATGGGACAGAAAGAAAGAGAGAAAGAAAGAGACTCCGGACAATAGTTTAAAGATAGTTTTAAGAACGCGGCTCTCAAACTTCAAATATTGTTACGTAACGTAGCTGTTTTTACTGTTTTAAAACGTAAAAATAAAAACAGAGCTAGTTATTCCTCACTTACCTTACACATTCAGAGCATCCTAATTATTCACCGCGATGAGTTTATAAGAGCTTTTCTTAACTTTCAGAGGTCAGAGCCGAGTTTTGTCATCACAGTAACGCTAACAACAACTAGCATGCTAACACACGCTGATTCTCAGACAATAAAACACTTAAAAACACTATAATTAGATGCAGACTGGCCTCAAGAGATGCTTACACAAATTATCTGTACGGGGCAATACACGTTTTGCTCAAATACATGAAAAAATACTGGTACAGGTTTTGAAATAGCAGTACTACAGTAGAATTTCAAACTTTTTTCATTTGTTGTTATGGTTTGTCATTCAGCACCGGCCTCAAATGTAGATCTCCCCATGCATTCTAAATGAAACAGTGAGAGAAAGCCACTTATAGACAAAAGTTTAAAGACAGTTTCAGATATCGCGAATCAATAAGGGTAATATCCGAGCAATTACTGCATTACTGTTTAATTGTGATTTTAAATTTTATTGAGTTGATCTATTTAAAGCAACAAATATGGGACAGAATTAAAAGCTTTTACTGATAACACTTCTAACTTTAGATTTATTCTTAATTGCAAAAACATTGGACATGATATGAGGCCAGATATGGGCCATACTGTACTACCAACATTATTGAGTTTTCAGTTTTATTTATGTATTTATTTATTTTTATGTTTTTGTGTTTGTTTTCTTATCTTTTTCTGCTATGTTTAAGGGCAAGGGGTAGATTAGGGAGCTGGGACCTTTGTTTTTCTGTCTTGTTTTCATGTTCATTTTTATTGTATTGTTTCCACGTTTTATTTTAATTTCCTTAATAAAAAAAAAGGAAAAAAGTATGTTCAGAAATAGTGGATAGATATAATTCAGCACTTTTGTTAACAGCTGAAGTTGCTGGTTCCGTCACAACTTCTGGCATCGCATCCTGTTGTTGTGTCCTTGAGCAAGACACTTCAGCTCGCGTGTCTGACTTTCAACATGCGATTTGTGGTCACAGTATGGCAGTCACACTTCCAACAGAAATTACCTACTAGACCAAATGATGAAAAGCTCTACTAGTGTTATTTTATGTTTTATTTGATTTTGTTTTATTAATTTGCATAACAACATTTCTTTAGGTGGAAATGTTTATAATTTGATAAATACAAACACATTGCATTTCTGGACAGACCTTGATCACATCTGAAAACCACATTTGCTCCTCTGCTTCCTACTTCCTCACACAGCGCCATGAACTCATTTCGCCTAACTCCATTTCAGCCTCCGATTTCAATACATTACCAATTGAAAAGCGCATCTATTAAACATACAAACGTATTCTAAAAACACAGCGTCTCCGCTTGCTTCACCTCATTAACGCTACTCGCCCGGCAGCTTGACTTCAGCAACGGCCAAACTCACCCAGGCGAAAGTTACATAAATGTATTAATATTTTCAGCGCACAAAAAGCAGTCCTTGTATTCTGTGCCATGTGTGCCCTCTGGCCTTCTTTTATCAAGCGGGTGAATGTACCAATTTGCAGTTCTGGTTCGATTAGATAACAATGTGGAGTTAATCCGGGGATGCCATTTTTTGTCTATCTTATGCAACCATATGTACGTGTAGCGTGGAAATGTGTGGTACCTGTAGGCTTTTCTCCGGGCGCTCACTACCTTAGCAGCTAAAACTCGTTGCAAAACCATAGTTGGACCGCTGTGAGTGCATATGGCGGGTTTTCATGTTTGCTAATTGTTATTCCATTGTTTTGGAGGTTAATATACCACATACATCACAGTTTAAAGGTGAAGTGAAGGTGAAGTCAGATCGGTGGAGAGGCGACCCCCTTCACAGTCAGAATGCCTGTTTTTCTAGGTGTTTTTGAGTTATAAAATCACTCGTAATTGAATAAATGTAAAGTAGAGCTGTTTAATGTCATACTGTGGAACATTCCAGACAGAGCAGTTACATTAAAAGTGCATATGACAGTTTTTCATGTTTTGACAATTCTGATTTTTTGGTTTGGTGGGATAATATACCACATAGATCATAGTTTTAGATCATTCAAGTGGAAGTTTGTAGAAAGAAAAACATGTTAAAAAAAAAAAAAAAAAAAAAGTACAAAAATACGATAAGTAGTGGTGAGTTTTTAAACGGAATAGCTCTACTTATGTCATTAAAGGTCCTATACTACGCAAAATGTATTCTTGTGAGCTTTAAGCCATGTTATAATGTTGTTACCGCATCAAAAACAAAAAAGTAGAGTTTAAAACCACAGTGGAGCACTTGTATGACCACATGACATCACAAGGCGGAACAGAGAGTCTTCTGTTTGAGAGAAAAAACTCAATAATAGTGTTGTCTTTTATTTTTATTAGTCTAATCATAAACTATTGTGCAATTTTGTTATAAGTTTTCGCCCTTATTTACATTATGTTTGCTAGATAACAGTTATAGAATTACTTATATATATATATATATCCCTAATATGTCATATCTGCTTGTGTCCAACCAGGAAGTCAAAT
Source organism: Taenioides sp. WSHXM2023 (assembly GCA_029959045.1). Taxonomy (NCBI): domain Eukaryota; kingdom Metazoa; phylum Chordata; class Actinopteri; order Gobiiformes; family Gobiidae; genus Taenioides; species Taenioides sp. WSHXM2023. Next base: position 4,722,313 of record CM057101.1, read on the forward strand.
TATAACTTAACTTCACCAAAATTAAAAACTAGAAAAAAACGAGGCAAGAATCTTAAATATAATGACGCTAACTACGAATTACTGAAATGAGAAGTATAACCTGTCACATGCATTTTCGCAGGGAGCCATTCACAGCCCTGGATGAACTTAAAGTAATTGAAAAGTCCGTGTAAAGGACTCAGAGGGAGCGGAGAGGAGAAGCTACTGACGCAAATTAAAACTGTCTGGGAGATTTGAGGGCGAGGGCTAATCCCACACAGCGTCTAATATGTTTGTGTGTTTGGGATGTAGATTATAGAGGCCAATTGGAAAACAAAGGAGCCATGCTAATTATCTCACTATAGTATATGGGCTTATTCAGGGGACTGTGCTATTCATGGCTTTGAGGTCTTGTTGTATGGCACCATTTTGAGGACGTGTGACCATTCAAAAGATATAATGTGTATTTTTATTGTTAATCACTATGGTAACGGTAAGAACGTTCCGTCATTCTGTAACCCATGGATAGTGAGTTCAAATTACTACTTAAAGGTCCCATATTACACAAAATGGATTCTTGTGAGCTTGGAGTTGTGTTTTGTTCCATTTGCATGTTTGAGTTGCCCTTTATAATTTGTCTACATCTCCAAAGCTCAGAATGCTCTGTTCCACCTTGTGATGTCATGAAGTGGTAGTTTTCAAGTTATTAGCTCCCTTTTAGCTTTTGTTCAGTGGAGTTTGACAATTTGAGGTCTGAAATAATCCAAATGATTCTAGTGAAGGTGTGTGGAGCACCACATGACATCACAAGGTGGAGGTGGAACAAAGTATATTCTGTTTGAGAGAAGTTTTTGATGTTTTTGATGAGGAAACAACATAAAATAGCATAATACGGGTCCTTTAATGTATTGTGCCCATATGAGGATACTTGTTTTGCAATACTCCACATAGAAAAGTTACCGTTACATTTACTCACGTATTATTTTTTACTAACCTGTAGACCTACATGTCAGTTTTTAGACATCATATTAATTTATGTTGAAACAGAAATTAACATATTTGTGCATTATTACATTATATCGCTCTTAGAGAATTTCTTGGAACACTGTTTTGTTCTTCAACTTATTATTTTGACGTAACCATATATATATATATATATATATATATATATATATATATATATATATATATATATATATATATATATATATAGATAGATAGATAGATAGATAGATAGATAGATAGATATGGCTGGAGATAACCAGCTAACCGCTCTGCCACTACATTAAAAGATACAACTGTAGTTCTTATAGTTTCAACTCTTCTCTAAAGGAAAATCCATTCTCTGAAGCATTAAGGCAGTGACACTTGTTCTTGAACTGTTGAACTACAAATTCATGTTTTTGGAAATGCAACTCAACACTTAATTTAGCATTTGAAGTTTGCACGAAAGAAACAACGGAGATGTGTTTCTGAAATCGTCAGGAAGCGCTTAAGACGTGAAACAAATCCAAAATACATGAGCTTGTGTTCGCAAATTAATAAAACATTTAAGATCTCGAAAGTTAAAATTTCTAAACTCTTCCGACGTGGTTCATTTACGAATCAGTTCACACTTGTAGTTGCAACACCGCTACTTGATGTTCCTTGAGTAGTTTTAGCTCATTAGCGATTCTGGAGCACCAAATAAACTTCAAAATGTCGACTGTTTTAAACTTATACTTTTAAAGAGGGAGTAAATCAATGTTTTGGAGCTTTCTACTGTGTTATAATGTTCTTCCCTCACCTTAAACATACCTGAAGTGGTTTTATATGTCATCCATGCGTGTTTGAGTAATCTAGAGATCTTTCCCAGGCCTTTTGAACCCTCTTTAAGGTTCGCTGGAAGATTCTGTACAATTCTCCATAAATATACAAATTATGGAAAAATACACTACAACTTCACAAACCTGATGTGATAATGCTCCGAAGGGGGAGTGACTTAGCATGGAGAGCAAAGAGAGGGGCGACTCAGAGCGCCAAAAAGTGAAATTATTACACATTTTAATCAAGGTACACTGTGTTAACTTTCCATGTAGAGGGTCCGTCACCATGGAGATGTTGTTGCTTTACCTGGAATTTGTCACAGTTTGATATTAAAGTTATTTTATTATTATTTCCATGGAGACAAGCATCAAGGCACTTTACAGGTTTGATTTGTGGAGAGGTGGGCCCGCTTACAATACAATGCATATGTAAAAAAAAAAAGAACACGGATAATTAAATAAAAAAAACAAGTTTAATGCAGTGCTGTGGTACTTTTCAGGGAAAGCAATCTCCCTAGTACTTTATATCTCCATGGACACAACCAAGTGTTGGATTTGTACCAGAAAAGTTACATAGTGCACTTTTAATACATTGTTTTCAGCAAATTTACCATTTTCAAAATAATCAAGGCTAACATGGCAGTCTAAATCTGTTATATGTTAGCAGTTAATACCCCGTAGAAGTAAAATACCCCCTCTTAACTTGAGACTTGTCAGGAGTACTGCACCGTTACCCCACTTGCTCCTCACTCCCCCGTAGATGATATTATAACTTTCTATCTGGCGTTGGAGCCGGGGCCAGGTCCAGTGTCAGGCCCTGTTTTACATTACTGCTCGTCGGCAAGAAAAGTTGATTAAAGCCGTTGGTGAGTGGCACCTCTCACCCGCGCTAGCTTTTCATCAGCGGCACTATGCTAGGTGAGCGCTGCTGTGTTTGCATTGGGAAAACCTGTGTTGTTTTGCCCCTAGACGGTAATCAAAAGCCGGGGAAGCTAGCGCACTCTGGCCGCGGTTGGCTTGGAACTCACTTTACATTTCAAAACCAACTGGTAACTTTGAGTATAAGGTTGCTTCATGCATTTAAAGATTGTGTTTGACATCTGACAGCTAAGGGCACAGCTTTATTCAGTATTTTTTTTTTTTTTTTTTTTTATATCTGCTTTTATAACGTGTTTTGATGCTTGGAGAAAACTCGTGGGGTCGGTTAGGTTAAAATGAGCTGCTTTTCATGGTAAAGGTTAATTTGTAGTGCTGCTAAAGGCACCAATTCAAATACGCTGAGTTTTTGATTTAATATTTTTCTCAATTTCTTGTATTTTTTATTTATTTATTTTTTAAAATTTATTATTTATTGAATTTCAAGAAAAACAAGATCCGACTTTGGTAAAACATAATAATATCAGCCAAGATTTGTGAGTAAATAAAATCATGTGGATGGATATGGATGAATTTGAAATTTAGTTTGAAAAATTGTTAGAAATTTGGGGATTGTACTGTAAAAGAAAAAAAAAAAATCCTCAGTAGTTAAAATGTAGTTTTCAGGGTTTTTTTTTTTTTCTCACTCCCCTCTCCCTCTGTCCCCCACTAATTATCTCTCTTCCCCCCTTCTTTCTACTCCTTGTTTTTACTCTCTACTCTTACTTATCTCTCTACTCTCTCACTTTCCTCTTCACTTTCTTTATTTTTGTTACTGTATCTCTCTCTTGTATTCTTTCCATCTATCTCCAACCTCACCTTTTTTTTTCTCCAGTGACAGATAAAAAAAATAAAAAAAATAAAAAATGTTTAAAATATAGTCAGAAGTGATTAGAAATTAGTCAATTAAACTAGATCCACTCCCTAAATAATAATAATAATAATAATAATAATAATAATAATAATAATAATAAAGTTGAAATTCTAACTTTGGTACCTTATTTATGTAGTTTTATTGTATTTATTTATTTTTGTACTAGTTACTACCTGACCACTATCTAAGCCAGACCTGGGCATTGTCCAGTTCCCGGGCCACATACGGGTCTTTGGTTGACTCTGACCGGCCCGTTTAAGCTCATTTGGAATTACAAAATAAACATATTTTATCATTTTATCTCATGCATGGACTAAAGCTGCATTGCTTTTATTTTAGAGGTGTTTTTAATGACATTTTTTGTAAGGCAACCTCACTTTTTCATCGCTTAGTCATAACATAAACTCTAACCAGTCTTACCAACGTGCCAAAACAATGAGATTTACTGCTTTTTATAAAGAAATACAATTAATATTATTGAGAATTGAGCATTTAAGCATTTTGGCCCGGCCCTCCACAATATTTTCTGTTTCTCAAGTGGCCCCATGGAAAGAAGAATTGCCCATCCCTGTTCTAAGCTCATGCACTCCCCTCCTCAGGCCCATAGTAGCTGCTGCCCGTGCCTCTCCACAGACACTACTACACACAGTGGAGTGATTCTAACTGGAGTTTTCCATGTTCTGTCTGTGGATGTGGGAGTCGTCCAAACCCAGAGAATTTTGTTCATTTATCACCAACCTCCTTCCTCACTCGCCTTGAATTTTAAAACACCTCTTCCTTTCTCTTTTTCTCTCTCTCTCCCTGGCTTCATTCTCTAATCCCTCTATCATTCTTTCACTCTCTCTTCCTCTTGTACCATCTATCTCTTCTTCTTTCTATGTATCTGTCTCTTATTTGTTTTCAATCGACAGTATTTCTCTATCTCCCTTTCTTTCGCTTTCTCTTTTTCACTCTCTTCTTCCCTCCTTCTCTGTGTCTCCCTACGATCTCTCTCTCTTTCTCCTTGCCTATTCCCCTCAGTTCTCTCTCTATTCCTCTTTCACTCAGTCTCTTCCCCACTCCTCCTTTCTGCTCTCTCCATCCTTCTCTTCCACTCTCTCTATCAGGCACTTTTTTCTGACCAGCCCGCTCTTCTTTCCATCTCCCCCTATCCTTCTCTCTTTCCCTCTCTACCTCCATCTGTCTCTCTTCTTCCATAATTTTTTCTCTGCTCTTCCTCTCTCCCGTCTCTCCTCCTCTCTCTCCCCATCTCCATACCTCTTCTTCTTTTTTTTTTTTTTTTTTTTTTACTTTGAGCTGCCCGGGATGGAGGATCATTCTCTGTGGCAAATTAGCGCTCATAACGAGATAGGATCTAGCTCTACCTCTCCACCTCTCTCTCTCTCTCTCCGCCATTAAAAAGGGCCCTTGGGTGCTGGCCATAACCCCCCCCACCCAAACTCCAAAACGTGTCGCGTCTGAACTTCTGACCCCGTCCCGTTCACATGACATCGACACTGTACAATTCTATGGTGGAATTTGCTGTTTAACTCTCTTTTCTTCCCTCCTTCTTTCGACTCCTTTGCTTTCTCTCTCTCTCTCTCTCTTATTCCACCTATCTCCCTCTCCCCCTCTCTCCATCTCACGATCTTTTTTCTACCTTCTCTCTACTCTCTCACTTTCTTCTTCTCTATTTATTACTGTATCTCTCTCTTATTCTTTCCATCTATTTCTCCTCCTCCCCCTTCTCTTCTTCCCTCTTGTCTCTCACTTCCCTTACTTCATCTCTCTACTCCCTCTCTCCTATCACCCCAAATCCCTTCTCTTCCTCTGTCCCTCCGTCTCTCCCCATCTCTCGATCTTCTTACCTCCTTCTCTGTCTCTTCATATATCACACTCTCTCTTCTTTCTTTCTTACCACCTACCCCTCTTTTCACCGCCTCTTCCTCTCTTTTGTATCTCTTTCTCTCTCTCCATCTCTCTATCTTCTTACCTCCTTCTCTCTGTCTCTATCTCCTTTCTTTCTTTTTTTTACATTATTTCGCTTCATCTCTCATTCTCTCCCTCGGCCCCCACTCTCTCTTCACTCTCTCTCTCTTCCCTCCACCCCTCCTTTCTCTCTCTCTCTCTCTCTCTCTCATGGTCTCTTTCTAACAATATCTCCTCTATCCCTCTCTTCCCCTCTCTTCCTCCTGTCCTTGTCTTTCTCAAAGTCCGAAACGTGCCGTGCTTGAACTTCCGACCCCCTCTCACACATCCACTCGTCACATCTGCCCCCCATGACAAGCCTTCGCTCATTTACTCCTTTTAAAACAATAAGATGCCCCGTCACAGCCCCCCGCCCCGGCGTTTCCAATGGCCGCCGCGAAGAAAGCCAAACCTGCTGGGATCTTCTTAAACGACGAAGACTATTGTGCACGCCGAGAATCAATCGCTGCTTTTCAATGTAATTCGATTCTATTCACAAAGGAGCTCGTGAGGCAATCTTAAAATGGAAATGCCACTTTGCTTTGGAATTGGGCAAGGGAAGCAATGAAGAGAGGAGAGAGGGATGGAGACGGAGAGAGAGAAAGAGAGCGGAAAAGAGAAAAGAGGTGATAGTTTGCGTGCCGTGGGAGCTCGTATGGACAGTGTAATTTTCAGTTATGTGAAAAACTGGCTTCTGTGGACAACGTGATGGAAAGTATGTGATACAGTCCAAGTTCACTTAAAGGTTCACTGTGGAACTTTTCTGGCAAAGTTGCTGTCAGATCTGCATATAGTCGACCCTTGTCTGAGTAAGAATACACACGTTTTGGAGCAGTAAAAACACAAAAATAAGTAAATGTTTAATGCCATCAAACGGAACATTCTAGGCAAAGCATCAGCATCTCCATGGAGACAAGCAGTTGGCATATACTCTTCACTAGAAAAGTTACACAGTTCAACTTTAAAGAACATTTAAAACAGTTGGTACAGCTGACATAACTTAATTATCATAGTCTTAAATAAACACATAATGAGCGATTATTGTCAATAATTAATTAAGTAGGTAATTTGGACAATTTTAATTAAAAGACAATTTAAAATCTATGTAATGTAAGTTCAAATTCACCACTATCTTATGAGAAGGTGGCACTGTTGTTGTGTCACTAAGCAAGACACTTTACCCACATCACCCACTCAAATCACAGTAAAGTAGCTGGTTGCAAATGGAAGGGCATCTGTTTTTTTTCACTTTGGCTTGAAATATGCTATCATCTGGACATGAAAACAGTATCACGAACACGCTCAGGGGTGGCTCTCGTTGGTGTAAACATCTCCACGGCGACGGTCAGAGAGGACAGGTGCATTCTGGGTAGCGTACAAAGGCTGGGAGTTGGCTGCGAGCGGGAGTGGGCCTGCAGTGATGTGGAGCCAGAGTCCCCCGGTCACACTGCGGAAATGCTCATAGGGCCAGCGGTGGATAGGGGCCAGAGACTGAGACGACATGTTTTTACATTTATAACTCCTTTTTTTTTTTTCACTTTTTTAAAATTCAAAAACTGAAAAACGAAAACACAGAACGTGATTTGCTTATAAGAAAGAAATGCATAAGATAGGATTCAATTTTGTGTATATCGTATTTCCCATAGGCTCCTCTTGTATAGACGACATAAGATTTTTGTAAGCAATTATTATTGTGTTAACTGAAAATAAGATTTAATGAGTTAAATCAAGTTACAGGTCAGATCTGTGGAGAGGAGACCCTACTCACAAGTGAGCCTGTAAACAAATAGGGGCAATATAGATACACGTTTAATGCCACGTGGAACATTCAAAGCAAAAATCTCCATGGAGACAAACTTCCTATCAGAAAAGTTACATAGTGCCCTTTACGCCAATATTTCTTACAGTATATTGATATTACTAAGAATGTATTTGAAAATGCTGGTTAATTGGAACGTACAAGAGAAGAAGAGAAGTCAATGTTGGTGGAAATGACTTTACTTCTATTGAATTAGCAAATGTTCAAGAAACTTTTTTTTTTTTTTTTTTTTGTAAATTATTTGTAAATTGAAATCATTAAATCAAATATGCTTGTTTATATTTTACATTAGGGCTACCAATCTGCAAGTTTATAGTATAGTTATCTTATCTTATATAACTCTTTACTTAAATTATTGCAAGTTGGATATAACCTACTGTGTTTTCTATTCGTATTTTAATGTCTTTCTCTCAGCAAAAAAAAAAAAAAAACCCAGTGCTTACCTCTCCCCCTCTTTAGTGTGTAAAATGCTTTGTCCAGATGTTTTATTAAACCATAACTCTTTTGTGTTTCGACATGGGAGCACGCCTGACCTCCAACATCAATGAAATATTTACCAACCGCAAAAAAAAAAAGAATAGAAAAAACAGTCCCCTTGGTGGTCCTCACCGCATCCGTCATACACAGCCATGGGTGACCCTCTCCCCCACCACCCCACCCCACCCACCCCCATCGGTCACCCATTTCCCCCCTCCCCTTCCCCCAACCCAAACCCGAGCGGGGGCCCTGGTGGCAGTTTTCGTCCTCTTCTCGCTGTAACGTGCGCGGTTTCTTGCCCGAAGTTGCGCGGTCAGCAGATTTTCCCATTGTCCCTAAATGCGACGCCCGCCCCCACCCCTCACCCACCGCCACCGCCACCTCACCCCGCCCCCCCCCTTCTCCGGTCCGCCTGTCGTACCGCACATGGCGTTTTTTCCTCCTCATGTTCAACATTTGGCCCAAGTTTACATCGTGATTATTGGATTTCTGTCGCATCTCTCAGGAAAAATAGACGGTAAAGTAATGCTAAAAGTGAAGTGAATTAGCAGTGACGCTATAGGACTATGTGGATGCAATAGTTCTTATAATATTATTCAAATTAAAATGCAAGGTATATAGTTTTTAAGGCATTTAAGATTATTTTGAAGCTAAAATTAGAGGAAAAATTAGTAATTTTAAGTCATCGCAGATTTGGAGCTCACTCTTTGTAAATTCTTGTAATCAACAGACATTATTTTAATTGATAATATCTGTAGAAAATGCTAACAAAAAGAAAAATGGAGATCTGTTTTTCCAATTGAATTCTTCGTAAGCCATATTTGATTTGACATTCAAAGCATTCAGTAGGGGACAATTTAAGCCCAGTTTAGTCCTGATGTAGACTTTTTTTGGTCTTGCTCTAGTCCTGGTTGGTTTTGTCCTGGTCTAGTCAAGGTTTAGTCCCAGGTTTAGTCCCAATTTTGACGTTCTAATGTGCAAAACCAAACAAATGTTGGAAACTCATCTTAAAGTAATAAAGTAGATACTAATTATGGCTGGATTGATACCAAATATTCATATATCAATACTGACTGAAGTATAGAAAAGTATTGGTCCTCATGCAAAAATATACTTAAAATTTCTCGAAAATAGCTGATTTCTGACCAAAAACATTCCCAATTTTCGAAATACATTCCTTATACAGAAATACCTCTCAGCATTGTCTTTAGTCTGTCACTTTTCAACAAAAACAAAGTGGTTTCCAAAACTTTTTCAAAGCAGTTAATATGTAACAAAGTTTTCCGAACACTATCCCTTATAATCCAGCTCCCTTCTGCGATAAACACAGCCAGTCTCCCACTGAGTTTTATTTATATCCTGCAGCCAAAAGCCCAAAACCTTGACACCTTATTTTTCGTTTGAAGATCCCCTTTCCTGGGATTAAGGTGCTTCTAATTTACTCAATTATCGCGTCCAGGCCAAGTTTGAGGAGTAAAGAGCAGGTTTGGAGAGGATTTCGCCAGCATTAAGTCGTCATGGCGGTGTATTTACGGCGTTTATCCCTTTAATACGGGTCTCAGTGCTCCAATAGGATGCGTTCACATGACATCACAATTCTCTGGAATATTTTAAAACACTAAGAGGGAGGCAGGTCAAAAATCTTCGGCGGAATTTGCGGTTTAACTGTGAGACTGCAGATTTGTTGACCTGTTTTGTGGTTAAAGGTGAATTGTCTAAGTTTTTTGGAGGGTCCGTCAAATGCTTGCTTTTGTCTGGAATGTTTTACAGCATGGCATTAAACGTTTATCACCATGGAGACCAAATCAGACCAAGTTACAGGTCAGATCTATGGAGAGGCGACCCTACTCACAGTCAGAATGCTTTTAAACTAAAATGTGAAAAATAGAACTAGTTCATTTAAAACAGTTTGCAGTGTTCCAAAGTTCTTCCTCACTTACCTTGGGCATTCAGAGCTTCCAAATTATTCATATTCAGATCAAAGGGAGTTTTGCCATTATAGTAAAGCTAACAAAGACTAGCATGCTAACACGCATTTCCTGATTATTGTACAAAAAAATACTTTAAAATTAGATGCAGACTGTAGGCTACACTATGGACAATATACCTGCACTGGAGAAGACACATTTTGCTGTTTCACTGAAAAACAGCTTCAGAAAATTGTGCTATTATTACTAGTCTAAAGTTTTTTTGGTTTTGTTTTTTTATTTTTTATTTTTTTTTCATTTTGGACATTTCTTTCAAAAACAGTAAATTACCCACAGAGTTAGACAGACCCCTGCTCTCCATCTGAGATTATGTCATGATCAAATTCTCAAACGTGAACCCAACCAGTTGCGAAAAAAACACCAAACGATCCATCCATCTGTCCATCCATCTCTCCATCCATCTCTCCATCCGTTTCTCCGGCTCCATAGATTTTCTTTCATCTCTGAGTCCTGTCTTTCTCTCTGCTCGTCGGACTGGATTGGCGTAGCTGTGATGTGGTGCCATGTAAGGCTGATGTCGCTCGGAGGGGTAAAAGAGGCGCTCGACTAGGACCCCCACCCAGGCTCCAACCACAGGGGGGACGGTGGGGGGGGCAAAGGTTTTTTTTTTTTTTTATCATCCTCATCTCTTGATCTCAAAGCCTGTCCGTCAAAAAGTCACACGCTAACCGTATTAGTCAATCAACATCTAAGAAGCCACGTTCAACCCTGTGAGTGCTTCAGAGTGGACGATAACGTTGGACATTGAAATTAAATACCTGAGCTGGTTTATTATATAGGGTTGAGTAATATAAAAACATTCATATTTTAAAGGTTTTTCTCCATGGAGGAATTGATTGAACATAGAAATATGAACTAATCTCATGTATTTTAGCTTATTAATGAGGTCTCACTACGAAATAGTAGGTTTTGTATACTGTAGTTTTTGTATTTTGCAATTGTGACCGTTCAAATTGTGATTTTTGACTTGTCTTTAAAGGTAAACTGTGCAAAAGGGTCTCCCACCTCATGGTCTCTACAGAGATTTTTTAATGCTTTGCCTGGAATGTTTCGTAATATGGCATTAAACAAAAAGCAGGTGGCACCATCAGACCAAGTTACCAGGTAGCTCTGTGGTGATGTTTTAGAGATGTTTTTTGTGCAATAAAAACACCTGCAATAAAATGACCAATACATGCTAGATAAGTTCAATGCCATTCTGTGGAACATTCCAGGCAAATTAACAACATCTCTATCTCCACCAGGAAAGTTTAATAGTGTAGAGTTGATTTAAAGATATGGTAATGGAATAAAAACGCCCAAACCTTAGTAGTACATAATAAAAGTAGTATAATAATTCATCATATCTGCAGTTTTTAACATAGAGTTAGGGAATATCTACAGTAGTTGAGGCTTTTTGAGGACAAAACCAGAACCGGAACTGCGCATCTGAAACTTCACTTTTTCACTGTGTTTACAAGGTTGCCAGGTCGAATCTATATTTCGCAGGTGAGGCTGATTTGTTGACATTTAACTTGACTCAAATTAGCTTTAGCGCTACTTTCTGCTCTATGTTTAGCCGTGCGGAGTCACAGCCAGGCGCATGAATCACTCTTTCCGGGGATCTTTTTGGGGGTTGCAAGGTTTAATCCGAGAATTTCAGACAGACAGATCCACCTTCACTTCACCTCTTGAATTTCTAAAGATATTGCGAGAGTGTTCTGGCAGCTCAGATTGTTGTAAACAAAGGTCCATAGGTTGCATTCATGGCATTCTTAAAGAAACTATAGCTGTATTTGGCAGTTTGGGCAGTTCACTAAATTTGCGTTGAAAGATATAGGCTAATTATTTTGCCAATAATTTGGTCCATGAATTTTCCAACATGTTTTTTGCATTTCAACTGACATCTAACCTTCTGAATTTGTATGTAACTGATCTTTTGATTTTGCCTATTTCACTTTTGCTGATAAATACACTGGACTTTATGCTAGTTTTTTGTATCTGGTGGATAGGCCCAATAATTGCAGAGATATTAACCATAAACCAGGTGAAAACGTTTGAATTTTTATTATACAGCAAATTCTAACAAAAATGTCCCTGTCTTCAGATCAATATTAAACAACAAGCAGATTAACATGACGTAACTTTGATATAAGACCAGTTTAGTTCTAATGTAGACTTGATTTGGTCCTGTTATAGTCCTGGTTTAGTTCTAGTTTAGTCCCTAGTTTGATACGGTGTGAAGTCAGCCTATGAGTCTCTCTCTGTTCTGGGAGTGATTTTTTGGGTTGCCAGGTCTAATCCGCAAATTGCAGGTTTGGTGAAACAGCTCTTCGACAGACAGATCCTCCCTCTCTTTCTCTCTTCAGTTTCGGGACAGCTCCAACTCCCCCCCCCCTCCGATCCCTCAATCTCTCCGCGCAGCCTCCTCCTTCTCTCCTCTTCCTCCTCTCCCCCTCCTCCCTGCTTTATATGGGCCTCACGACTTTCCCCCGTAATGAAATATTCACAGGTCACTGGTTCCCTGAGAAATGATGGGGGTCAGTCAATTGCTTTTCAGCGAGTAATTTTGCCCCCCTGCTTGTCGTGTTGACAGTCATTAGCGGCGGAGGAAGGCCCGATCGAAGTGTGAGTGTGACACTTGTCAAGACAGTAGCAGTCTTTAGCTCCTCTGCATCACTTTTATTCCCCACTAGATTTTTTCTCCCTTCCACCACCGTTCCGGCCGCCTGTCACATATATAAATCACACACTGCCACTGGGTATGTATACAAGGCTCTGAGCGGGGGATCATTGAGGTACATGCGAGCTAAGTATGTTAGCTTTATCAGTCTATGTGCATTTTAAACAGTGCTCTTTTTAATAGTGGACATTTAGGTGGGCCTCCATAGTCTATTTTGATCACATATAGTACAAAATGAGCTTTGGCATCTTTTACAGATAAAATTTTGTTTGTAAAACCAAATATATTGAATGTAACTACACTGAATTAAAAACAAATCTGCTTGTGACAAATGTGGTTGTGGATCTGATAACAATAACAATGTAATCTTGGTGTGTTGTATACATTTAAATAGAGAGCATTTTCTAATAAGGAAGTGTGGGTTAGCATGCTAGTGATACTCTGCTCTGTTGTGCTTATAAACTCATTGTGGTGAATAATTAGGTGCTCAGAATGCATAAGGTAAGTGAGGAATACTTTTGGACCAGTGCAAACCATTTTAAAGGAGTTAGTTCAGTTTTTCATGTTTTTAAGACAGTGCAAATCAAACACAGCGCCTTTAATTTCAGTTTATTTGCCCCATATCACACTGTAAATGCATTTGATTCTGCTGTCAATTTAACTAAAACCAGGATTGAAAAATAGCGATAATACTCCTTAAAATACACAAAATATCCATGCACAGGTTGAATCTATACTTGCACTACCTTAACCCTAACGCTAAATATACTGTACATTCTATCTATCCTATCTTCCTCCCCCCTCCTTTTTCCTTACTCTATAGCTCATTCATAAATCCTGCCTGTTTTCTTTAAAGCCATTTCATCATCCCATGTAACCGGTCTGAAAATTAAAAGGGTACTCATCTCTCAGACTCTCTTCTCTTTTTTTTCCCCGTAGTAATAATTCACTTTACGAAGAGGCCATCAAAAGCCAATCAAATGAGACACTTGAGAATGGGTGATTGGTGATTAGATGCTCGGAAATCCAGAGGAAAGTTTAGCCAGGGTCCTTCTTTCCTTTATGACTCCGAGTGACCTTTAAGGATATTACCATTTGACATGATGAACGACGACAAAAAGAGAGGGAGACTTTTTCCTATTAGCCATCACAGAGGAGGGAGAGTGGCGTTTGGTACAGACCTGTTTGAAATGATAAGTTGGGTAGTTCTATATGCAGTGTTTGTGTAGAGGTAAATCATAATTGGGAGTATTTTGATATTTCAAATAAGGTCAAATTAGTTATAAATATTGCTTTTTGAAATTTGATGAGCCCGTTTGTAACTACAATTTTACATTTTATTGTATTATCTATTGATTTTTGACTGGAACTGGAAATTAGTGAGATTCAGACCTGATATCTTATGGTTTATTGCCAAATCTTAACCAGTTGTGCCACAGTATTTTTCAAGATTTTTTCTTTTATATATATATATATATATATATATATATATATATATATATATATATATATATATATATATATATATAACTAGAAATTGTTGCGAGTCAAACTGGATATTTTTTGGTTCATTGGCAAATGCTTTACCGACCGTGCCACCTCAATCTATTTTTTGAGATTTTTTTTTTTTTTTCCATTCAAAAGATATCATATTTTGTTATAAATTGTTAATTGCTATGGCAACGGTCCTAATTTTTCATTATTCTGAAACCCAAGGATTTTTATTTTTTTTTTTTACTGTAACCCTGGTTCTATGAACAATGAATTAATTCTGGTATCACTGTGCACTGGAGAATCTACTTACTTGCCATAGATGTTAATAATAATAACTGCTGAAAACTTTTTATGTTCATCAACCCTTTGTAACCATTGATTTCCCTTACATAACCTGTTCACTCAGACTGTAGCGTACAACCAATACCCGCTAATTATATTGAAATGTCACGTCTTAGTCTAAAAATCCCATGAATATTTGTGTAAATGTTGCGTCGATTGGAGGTGGACTGTTTTATTTGGTCAAACGAAGCACAGATGGTGAGTTTGACCCCGAGGAGAAGTCCAATTAGCTCGCAGTAATGGTTGGGCATGGTGCCGTGTGTCTTCGGGCTCACCCTTAGGCCTCTGCTCTCCCTCCAATCTGCAAAGAACCTACCCAATCTGTTCCCATTGTGTCAGAGCTGCCACGGCCCATACACAGCCAGTGATACACATCCGGTAGAGCCTGGCTTTTAAATAACAACTGGGTGTCTCCGAACAGGCTCCGTGTCGGCCATGATGCAGGGTTATTGTCTTTGGAAGCAGAAAATAAGCCCCGTGTCATTAAATCTGCCAATGGAGTGGACAGCCCATTGTTAACAAGAGCCATGGACTGCTCAAATTTTGGGGAAAAGGGACAAAAGTCAGGATTGATAACTTCAGAGTTGGGTTTACAGCTTATGTGAGAATAGTTTGTGGACTATTTACAGGAAACAAACTCAGATTTGTTTTGCCTCGTGTCCTGCTTATAGAAGTAAATTATAATGGGTTTCGTGATATGGGTTAAAAACTGTCAAGCTAGTTGTGATTGCAAAACAAACTGGAGTCCAAATAATGTACAATTATTCTACTTTAGTGGTATTTTGAAACTAAACTCTAGCTATTAAGGCCTGTTTTCTGAAACTATAGCAACATACACTGGTAAACTTACATTATTGGCAAACTTATAAACTGGTTTGCGATAAGTATTCCAAGCTGTCACTCGAAAGTATATTTTCACAACACTACAATCATGTGAGTTAAGGTACTATGAGGATATGTAGGAAGCATGTGCCCCCACTGGTTTAAAACAGGTACTACACTCTGTTTATGGACATACAGCTAGAAAAAGGCCCCATAAACATTCTAAATTAATTCTGAAAAAAAAAAGCCAAATAGCTAAACCAATATTAGATTTTTTTTAATGTTTTACTTCGTATCTGGAGTCACAAACTAGCAGTTAATTATATAATTTGATGTATGTATATATTTGTATTATCTCTGATTACAGCCCCTTTATGAACTAATCCATATTAGCGTATAGCCTTCAGTTGATTTCAAATTTAAAACGTATTTTAAAGAGTATATAAGGCATATACGTGTCCAGCCATTGTTCTATAGTGAAGGCCTATAAATAAACAAAGACATTACAGCGTCTGGTGGAGTAAATACACTTACTCATCTGCACGGCTCAACTTAACACTGCGCATTAACTGATATAGATTAGCCATATATATGTCTCCAACGGCCCTGCTAGCATTTCCATCATCGCCGTTTTTATTCTCTTAACATGCAACCCCCTTAATGCACAGGGATTCATTACATTACACATCAGGCCGTCATGTTACTAAGCTTTCTTCTAATGTAGTCTGTGGCGCTATATGGAAGAGAGGGAGAGAAAAAGAGAGAGAGAATGAGGTGGAGGTGAAGAGTAGTTGCATGTACACTATAGGCACAATCTATGTGCATTTTAAACAGTGTTGTATTAAACACCGGAATGTTCCAATGTATTTGAGCAAAATGTGTCTTTCCCCAGTACATATATATAGTATAAGCAGCTCTTGAAGTCAAAATATGCCAGAAATCAATGTGTGTTAGCATGCTAGTTGTTGTTAACTTTACTTTCACGGCAAAACTCCGAGTACTAGTCTCTGAGAGTTGTGAAAGGCACTTATAAACTCAATGTATTGAATAATTAGGATGCTCTGAATGTATAAGGTAGGTGAGGAGTAACAGTGAACTACTTCTGTTTTTCACAATTTTAAAACTGAAAAAATATATCATATATATGGAAGCGAGAGAAAAAGAGAGAGAAAGAGGTGGAGGTGAAGAGTGGTTACATGTACACTATATACACATGCAAGCTACGTATGCTAAATGTACCAATCTATGTGCATTTTAAACAATGATCCTACTAAAGGCCTTGTACTCAATTTTTCCCCATGTATTTGACCAAAATGTGTCTTCCAGTACAGATATATTGTATAAGTAGCTCTTGAGGTCAAACTATATCAGATAATCAGGAAGTGTGTGTGTTAGCATGCTAGTCATTGTTAGCTGTTGTTGCTGTTACGGCAAAACTCAGCACCATAAACAGTCTGAGCTCCGAGAGTTGTGAAAAGTGCTTTCGAACTCCTCACGGTGAATTAAAAGGATATTCAGAATACTTACACTGCACAAAACAATATCTAGATAAGTTAAAAAAAAGAGACTTCAATTAAGAACATTTGACTTTATTTGAGTAGATTCAACTTGACAAGTGAAATTATCTACCAATGGAATCAGTATGTTTCTCTTAATTCAAGCAACATTAGATTTTGTTTCTTATTTTAAGTGCAAAAAGTTGTTGTAGCAAGATGTATTTTCATATTTTAAGTACAGAAAACCTTAATACATAGCAGATAATTATACTTGTCAAGTGAAATTAATCAAATCGCAATAAAACTTTCTTAATTCAAGTTGTAGAGTTTAGTTTTTGCATGTGAGGGATAACTCTGGACCACTGCAAACTTTTTAAAATGAACAAGTTCTGTTTTTTACATTTTTAAAGACTGTAAAAATCAGGTACAGTGCTTTAGTTTGATCGCTGAGACAAATGTTATAAGACCGTTTGAAAGAGCTGAACCTGAATACCCATACATTTCTCTGGGACTGGTTCATTACATTACACATCAGGCCAGTCATGTCACTACGCCTTCGTCTAATGTAGTCTCCGGCGCTACAAGGCAGAGAGAAAGAGAGAGAGAAAGACAATGAGGAAGAGGAGGAGCGCGGCGGAGGTGAAGAGCGCTTACATGTACGCAATAACGCGCCTCTCCGTCCGCCCGGGTTGGGGTCTTGCTGTGGATTAGTTCCGCTTGGCCAGGCTCTTTCACCAGTGACAGGGATGGCACTATGGCAGCCAGCGCACGTCCCCCCACCCTTTGTCTTCACTGTGGGGTTATTCTTATTGGATCGTGTCTCATTTCAGCGACATCACAAGTTACACACCCGCGGCCTATATCAGGAATATTTGGTTTTCAATGTGCTGCTTTCAGTGTGTAAGAAGGATAAGGCGGGGAAATAGAGTTTACCCCAGGATGACAGTGAGATCTAAAACTAAAACTAAACCAGGTCTAAAGGTGCGTTCATACTTGGACTAGTTTGATCCTGGTTTGAGCCTAGTTTAAAGGTTCTATGTTACGCAAATTGACTCTTATCAGCTTTAAGCCATGTTATAATGTTGTTATCTCCTTAAAAATATACCTGGAGTTGTACAGAAAAAACAAAAATGTGGGTGTTTGCTGTAGGTGTTCCAGTTAGTGAGAACAGGTAGAGGGCGCTCTTAGAAAAAGGATCAAAATTTTAGACACAGGAAAAATATAGTTAAAAAGCCTTCAATTAAATGGCCAAAGCAAAAATGTTTAAACCATGACTGGTCTTCATCAGGGCTTAGTTTAAAAACATACCTGGAGTTGTGTTTTGTTTCATGCACGTTTGAGTAATCCTTTATTATCTGTCTACATCTCCAAAGCTCAAAATGCTCTGTTCCACCTTGTAATGTCATGAAGCAGTTGTTTTCACGTTAACAGCTACCTTTTACCTTTTGTTCAGTAGAGATCGGCAATCCCAGATCTGAAATCATCCAAATGATTCTAGTGAAGGTGTATGGAGTTTAAAAACACAGAGAAGCACTCACAACACCTCCAATCACTTTTACATCCATACAAGTGAAGGAAGTGTCCTGCTCAAACACATTCTGAGATTTGAACCTTCTAGTTTTATGGTAATCATCGTATCACCAAAGCGAAATTCCCCCTAATAAAGTGGGACTACAGCTCTACTAAATTCCTAAAGTATTTGATGAGATTATGAACAAAACTCCTGATTCAAAATGTTTCTGTGAACCGCTAACTGTCCGCACCAATTTGAGACCTTTTCAGTTAGTTAGCATAGCGCTCCTTTAGCCTAGCGCTGCAGGTAGCCTAGCGCACCATCTGTTCCGCACTCTCACCTTATTTACTGAATATTTTCTGAGGCTGCTTGTTTATTCATTCATTACATTTTATTTTTTAACTCAAGGCCCTTTCTGCTGAGGTTGCACACTCTCACCTCTCTTTCCTTTCACTCCTCCCTCTCTCTCTCCTGTCTCTCCTCCTCATCTCTTCTCTCTCCTGTCACTCCTTCACCTTATTCTCTCTCCTCCTCCTCTCTCTGTTTGTCTCTCTCCTAACTCTCTTTACCCCCATCTCCTCTGCTCTATCCGTCCTTTGGCTTCCCTCTCTCTATCTCTCTCTCCCCCCCTCCTCCACTCTCTCTTTGTTCTCTGCCCTCTCTCTTTCTAATCTTTCTCTCTTCCTTCTGTACTCTCTTTCTACCCCTCTCTCCAACTCTCTCTTCTGTCTTGCCCGTTCTCTGTCTTTCTCTCCAACTCTCTCCTCTGTCTTGCCCTTTCTTTCTCTCCCTCCGTCCCTCCCTCCCTCCAACACTCCTCTGTCTCGTCATCTCTCTCTCCCTCTCTCTGCGTCATCTCCCATCTCTCCTGTATCCCTCCTTTCTTTCTCTCTCCCTCTCTCCTCTGTCTCTGTCATGCAGCCAGCCCAGCAGCAGAAGCCCAGGTAGCTCGGATAAGTGCTCTGCTAAAGGGCACGCAGGTTCAAGATGCTAATGTGCTCCGCCAAGTTACTGCCAAACTTAGGAATTATGTAGTAACACAAAAAAGCCCAGTTATTATTAGTGCGGCGAGGCGTTTGTGCGAATAGCCACGGGAAGCGTACGAAAATAGACCCATAAGTTCAGTGTTATGTATATTTTAAACCTAGCTCTTGTTCTAAGGCGTTTCATTGATTATTCACAACCAATAACACACCAACTTTATTCGTACGTGCGAAAAGTGCAGGTGTAAGTGCAGGTGTGGGGCTGGATCTAAAATAAGGCATCTGCATGTTTAAATAGAACTACTGTATGATGGTACAGACAAGTTCTGATTTTGGTTTGTTTTGAAACTATTTTGAGAATGAAAAATAAAACTAGATCTTTGAGCGCAATAGAAATAAAACGTATTATTATTAAAATTCTCATGCATTTGGTTATATGGTAGTTTGGTAAATTTACAGAAGAGAAAAAAAAAATCACACTTCATACTGACTTTATAAATGAAAAAATAAAAATATATCAATCATTTCCAACAAAGATTTCAAAATGTTTTCTTTCACCCCAAAATCCAGCCCATATCAAACAAATGCTTAAGTAATTTTTGAAAATACTATGTAATTTTGGACAAAAATGTCTATTCGGGGATTGAATGTTAACATTAATCTTAAAATTATCTGACATAGTTTTGTAACATTTGTAAAAACTCAGCATGCATTTTTCAAGTGATTAAGCAAATTAGAATTTTTTGTTACTTAAAAATAATCCAAAGTTTTGTATTAATAATATTGAAGACGTCAAATTCTTAAAAGATAAATGTTGAAAATTTCTGACAAAGTAAAAATATATGTTGGAACGAAAATAAAAGTTAACTAGTAAAAGTTAACTGACTATTTTAGCTTTTTCTGCTTGCAGACTCTACAAACATTACGTTACATTACATTTACATTTACGCTGTCTTTAGAATTGTAATTAAAAAAAGTACGTACATTGCAAAAGTATGTAACAGTAACAGTGGGATCTCGTATAACTGAACACAGCTCTCACTGACTCACAGCTGTATTCTCCAAATGGCTTCTCTTTTCCACATCTCGGCTCAGCTCAGGGTCTGTCATACACTTGTAATGGTGTTGCTCTTAAATTCAAGCCAACAGCTCCACAGATTGAACGCTCTGAAAGATTTATGAAGCTAAGAGTCCATTTAGTCCTATTGTAATGCCCCACTGCCGATGACTGCCAGTGCTACGAGAGCAGGCCCCGTTCATAGTTTGGAATAAGTGTGGTGCTCAATGAAGTTAGATGGAGTTTTAATTGTGAATGAAACGGAATGTATAAACGCGCTTTTACTTTTTTTTATGTTTTTAGACAATTTTGCAAAATATTCATGGTGCCAAGCTAAGTTATATGGTACCTGATTTTACAGTTTTTAAAGCATGGAAAACAGAACAGGTTCATTTTAAGCGGACTGCGGAGGTCTTAAGTTATTCCTCACTTTCTCATGCATTCTAAGCATCCAAATTATTGAAATAAGTTTTAAGTGTCTTTAAAAACAACTAGCATGTGCACTGCATAGTTCCTGGCGGATAAAAAAATCTTTATACTTAAATGCAGACAGAACCATTATTTTGACTGTGAGAGTTGCTTTTATAGACTGTACCGGGACAAGACAAATGTAACTTTTATATCATGAAAACTTTGGGTAGAGTCTCTTTAAGATGTCCCGATTCATATGTGACAGTTTACTTAAAGATGCACTATGTAACATTTTGAGTGGGGCCCCCGCCGCCTGCTTGTATCCATGGAGATTATTATTTCTTTGCCTGGAATGTGCCATCAAAAAAGTAACCAAATGAACCTCAGAATTACCTTCACTTTTTTCATTAACGAAACAATGTTGAGTTAATGCCTAAGCTGTTTACTCAATGATCACTTTATACCAATGGCAAGTTACGTGAAGTGTCTTGCTTAAGGACACAACAACAGTATGGTAAAGAACTGATCTACCAACTTTTGTAATTATAGGTCAGGGATATTGCTTCCTCCGTCGGTTCATTCAAGTTCATTTTGACAGTGCACCAGATAGTCTCCTGTTTAGCCTCCACTCAAGACTCAATAATTTAGTCAAACAGCTGAGATTTGGGGACTTCTTTCTGCAGCGGAGGAATACACTTGTGGTTTAGTGGTATTTGGCGTGCTCCGGTCCACGTAATGAGCGCGGCGTGCTGTTGTTGTTAATGGGAGCTGAGCCGAGCGTATGTATTTATGTATTTTTAATACTTGTGGACAGAAGGCCAGGACATTGTTTGGTTTATGAAGGAGTTTCAAGGGAACTAAAGGAACAAAGGAAATGTAGTGATGACAACACAACATGATTTTATTGTTGCTAGGGGCAAAGGGACAGAGCTGCTTCCCATATCAATTACATTATCATTCTTTACTTGTACACTGTAAAAAAGAATCTACTATCTACTATTTCTTGATAAGCCTTAGTAGTTTTTACTTGTGTATATAGTAAGTCAAAATTTTTGTAGCGGCACAGATATTTTAAAGCTTATTTGTAAATTTTTAAAAACATATTTCACTTGCAGTATTCACTGTTTTTTTTTTTTTTTTGATGATTTATTTATTTATTTATTTATTTATTTATTTATTTACCATTTTCAATATACTTTTACCAAATAAAATGAATCAGAATGACCAGAATAAGAAATTGTACCTCACCCAGTCAACTCAAACAAACTAAGTAGACCAAATTACTAAATAAATCTAAGTTAAAACCACTCAAATATAGATGAAAAATAAGGACATGTACAATACACTATTAAAAAAGTGGTTTATTATAATTATGTTAATAATAATTATTATTTAATAATAATAATAATAATAATAATAATAATAATAATAATAATAATAATATTGTTGTTTTGATTATTATTATTATTATTATTATTATTATTATTATTATTATTATTATTTTATTTGTTTTTGATGTATTTCACTGCCAAATATTTTCTTCTCTAGTGTTTACTATTTTTATGTATTTGTACCATTTTCAATACTTCTTTTCTTACTTTTTTTTTCTAGTAAAATTTGTAATTTGTAAAATAACCTTTCAATGGATGCTACCTTACCCATCAACTCAAATAAAATAAGTAGATCCAATTACTAAATAAATCTAAGTTAAAGCTACTCAAATATAGATGAAAAATAAGAACACACAATTCACATAATAATAATAATAATAATAATAATAATAATAATAATACAATTTATAATTATTTTTAAAAACATTTTCAATAACTCTATGACTAGTACTTACTGCACACTAATCCAGTATATTTATTAGGTCAGTTCAAATTAAAAATCTTAACAGTAAACTACTTTTTGATCATGAGTATTTTTGGTAAACATTTAATCCCAGCATGTTTGTATTAGATTATTTATTTCATACTTGTAAACATTAAACAGCCTTGTGGCGCGGGGGTCTCAGTGAGCTGCTGGAAGTCTGTGCTGTCTTAACTTTTCACTTCCAAACGACTTTAGGTTCATTTGAAAATCTGATAGAAGTGCAACTGGATGCTTTCTTGAGTCCTGCTGAGCTTGTTCTGTCAAGAGGGCACATGTTCAAAGTTTGATTTCTTTATTTAAACCTTAGCGTAAACATGGATGAGTTTAAAGGTCCTGTACCTGATTTTTACTGCCTTATAAACGTGAAATACAAAACTAGTTCAGAACTTGAACAATTTGCAGTGGTCCAAAGTTATTCTTGACTTACTTTATGCATTCTGAATATTCTAATGATGCACCACAATGAGTTGGGAAGCGCTTTTCACAACTTTCAGACACCAGAGTTTTGCTGTCACGGTAATGCTTGCAACAACTACCATGCTAACAGCGCATTTCCTGATTATCGTACCGTAAAAGGCTTTATAATCAGACACAGAGAGCACGCAGCAGACTTATTTTGACGTCAAGAGCTGCTTATACGATATATCTGTGCTCAGAAACACGGGGAAAAACAGGGTACGGTGCCTTTAATATCATATCAATAAAAACATATTGGTTTTATTTTGTTTATTTATTTCATTTTTCCTCATGTAAACATCCAAGTACTGGCCTGTTTGTGCATCTCTATTACAGCCTGTGTCAACACCGCATCAATCTCCCACAAGTGGACAAAGCTATTATGTTAAAAGCCCATTTGCAAACCCAACATGGCTCCTTTACTTTTTATTTTTTTCCCTTACGCTGCAAAGAAAGACTCGCATACGGGGAGAGAGAGGGAGAGAGGGCGGAGCTTGGAGCGGTATTGATAGGTCCATTGATTGACTGATGGTCCCTTGGTGATTTATCGACCCATCTCGGTTCCAAATGAGCTACGAGATGCTTTCAGGGCCCAGAGGAAAACAAGACGCTCGCACACGTATAATGAGAATGAGGTCGGCCATTTTTGAGCAGCGGGCGCCACCCCACAGTTCACAACCAGAAGGGCTGTCTTAAAGGGGAGTGAAGCGGTCTTTTAAAGGGGAGTGTGCCATTTGTTTTGATGGGGATAAGAGGTCGTAATATGCTGGAAAAAGCCAAATAATTGCATCGCTTGCTTCACTTCACTTGATATCTCTTGTTTTAAGTAGTTTTTTTCTGGTTTAGTTGCATTGTTTTAGGATGAATCAACTTTAAGGTATCAAAATATTTCTAATTGGTATATTTGTGTATGTCCAGTACGATTCCAAATCACACATTTTTGTTAACACGTGTAATATCTTAAATTTACTATAAAGAAAACGCTTAAAGATATGCTACGTAACTTTTCTGGTGAGGGTCTGCCAGCTGCTTGTCTCCGCAGAAATGTTATTGCATTGCCTGGAAAGTTTAATGCCATACTGTGAAATATTTAGCATTTTTTTCTGGTGTTATTATAGCTCCAAAAACATGCATTCTTACTGTAAGCGCAGTCACATCTCCACAGAACTAACCTGTAACTTGGCCTTGCTTGCCAACATGGTTATAGATATAGTTTAACAGCATCGCCATGGGGACAAGCAGGTTTGATGATGTTTTAAGGGTGTCTTTTACTTGTGGTTTGCGTTTTTAATGTTTTAATTTGTTTGTTTGAGTGTGCGTATGAATGCTGTGCACACCCCTTTTTCCAACGTGTTTTTTTATACTGCAAAAGGCAAATAAACTGAACAAACGAGGTGGCATGCCCTCCACCGGAAAGTTACATACTGCACTTTAAACATTCAAAATGAATTTCCGCTCAGGACTTCATATTTCGCAGTGTAGAGTTTCATTCATGATCAACTTGTGACTAATTGATAAAAGCAAAAATGTGCATTGTTCATTGTAAAAAAAAAATTAAAAAAAATTATATGATACTGTATAACTAGCTATATGCATTTTTGTTTATTTTACAACAACAGGAAGTGAAAAGTAAGATGCAGAGATTATTAAATGAATGGACTAATCTCATCTGATAACTCTGAATCCAATTATCATTACAATCGTGTGCACATCTCCTATCTGCATCCCACAGTATCTCCATGCTGTAAAGTGCTGGTGACTTCTGTTCAGGTGTGGTGGTTGCCGTTGGAAATTGAAAATGAAAACCGTTCTTGTGCGAACCACTCAGGCAGATCAGTCTGTTTTTTTTTCCCTTTACCTCCACGAGCCAATCTCCCCGTGTGTACTGTTTTCCCCCGCGCGATGTGGCTGTGGGTAGTTAAAACTGCATTGAGCGTGCAGGGCTGTGTGGATGCGTAGATGACTGCAGAGGAAAGCCATCCCTCAAAGTGCTTAGAATAATTAGACTCAGGCTTCCAACAGAATGGGGATGTCAGCGCGCGAAATAGTTTTTTTATTTAGTGTGTCCCGCCCGGCGCTCCGTCTCTGCCCTGAACCATTTGTAGCGCCGCGTTTCTGTTTTTTTTTTCCCCTCCCGTGTGTCTTAAAGGTGTTGTCAGCTAGCCGTGATGCATCTACCGGATTCGTATCTGTAGCCATCTAGCTAGGTTTCCACGAGTGGGTGAGCACCATTTGTATTCCTGAGTATTTCTCTTCTTCCTTTTGCCTTTGTGCACTGCAAAAAAGAAAAAAAGGATGACTCAGAATTACTTGAAATCTGAATGAGGGTTTTAATTTCAGCAGTTTTGACTAGTTAAGGTATGACTTTGGCGAGTTTAAATATGTTTCTATTCATTCATTCTTATTTTAAGTGAATTGCACTTAACCTATTGTTATTTTATCAAGCAGTATCCAATCCAAATTAAGTTAAAGACACATCATGTCACTTTTCTACAGGGAGGTCTGCTTGTTTGTTGCTTTGGAGATGTTATTTGTTTGGAATGTTCCACAGTATAGCAATGCGTATCTATCTGGCATTTGTTCAGTTACAAATGTTTTTATTGAAAAATGAAATAACTTGGGAAAAAAAAAAAAAAAATACATTGTTCTTATTGTGAGTGAGCTGTGGGCTCGTCTCTCCACAGATCTGACCTAAAACTTGGCCTGGTGCTGCCACCTGCTTGTCTCATTGGCTATATATATTTGTTTAATGCTTTACTGTGGAACTTTCCAGGCAAAGCATTAACATCTCTATGGAGAATATTAGTTTTAATTTGAGTAGTTTTGACAAGAACAATATTTATAGACTAAAAAAAAAAATATATATATATATATATATATATATATATATATATATATATATTTTTTTTTTTTTTTTAAAGCAAAATGATCCATACAAAAATAAATTTAAGATGCATTATGTAACTTTTCTGCTAAGGGGTTCGCTTGTTTGTTACTATGGAGATGCTTTTTTCTTGGAATGTTCCACAGTATAGCAGTAAATATATCTATCCTGCATTTGTTCAAATACAACTGTTTTTATTGCAACAGAAACATGCATTCTTTCTTATTGTGAGTGTGCTCGCCTCTTCACAGATCTGACTTGTAACCTGAACTGGCACTGCTGTGTGACTGTCACCTTGGAGATAGCTATGTTTAATGCAATACTGCACAACTTGCCAGGCAAAGCAATAACATCTCCACGGAGACAAGCAGGCGGCTGAAAAAGTTCCATTGCACATTTATTTTATTCTTACTCTGAATTCCAGCCATGCTAACCAAGTCCGGATGATGATTTTTGCAGTGTACTGAGAAAACCCCATGCGCTTGGAGTCTGTAGGTGTTCCTGTGGAGAAGCTAGCGGTGTATGTAAATGTGTAGCGCATTAGCATGTGTTTGAACTTTTAAATGGTAAACATGTGAAGGCGTTGTGATGTTTTGTGGCGCCAATGCTACGATGAAAAAGCACTTACACAGATCTCTGCTGCAGCCAAATCACTATTTACATGTTAATGCGGACGAGATTTCAAATATACTTTTCTCCCACTAGTCGCAGTTTCCTCCTGTCTGTATTTTGTTAATTATAATGCTCTTTATGCAGTATTTATAATGCATTGTTTTAAATTAGCAGTAAAGCACATATTAATCCCCCTATTGTACGTTTATGGATTAGCAGTGTCTCTGATGTACGCTCCCTTTGTTTTTCAAAACAGTTTCTTTGAGTTGACTTTTTGGGAAAGCTGCTTTTTAAAACATGGCTGCTTGTCTTTAAAGGTTGTATGAAGGATTTTTTTTTTTTTTTTGTTCAAATTGTCAATGATAGCATTAGAGAGATGCTTGTAATTATGATGACCAAAAAAAAAAAGAATGAAAATCCATCACCTGTGGATGTGGTGGATAAGGCTACCTCATTATCTATTGGCTGTTAGGTCGTCAGTCAAACTCCCTATATTTCTAGCGTAACTGACTCGCCGGTGCGTTGGGATTATGTGGTTTACGTTCGCCTCTCACACATTCCACAGATGTAAGACGCTGTTTACTCGACCAACGCAGCGGTTCTTAGCAGCTTTTTCCAACTGTAGTTTCCTCGCAGTTAGCACAAAGTTTGTTGCAATGGCAGACGAGAATCCACTACCAGTTAGCCAGAAAAGAAGAAAAGAAGTCAATTTTTGAGGTCGCTGAAAGAAGAAGAGAACGGGAAGAGGAGCGAAGCTAAACTAAGGTGATTCTTGGAGATTCCTTCCAGTGATGGCGTGCACTGAAGCAGAGGAGCTAAAGACTGATGCCTTGGTTGCTAAATTATTTCTGGATAGGAAACTTCTGCTTATCATTTGAAAACGTACAGTATAGTTACAGGAACAACATCAGTTCTGATGGGGGGGGGATCCTCTATACAACCTTTTAGTTGTGAAGATGCCAGGCTCATTTAAATGTCTTTTTTCAGAAAAGAGACAAGAGACAAGAAAGTTTAATATATTTAAGACAGATATATATAAGTGTAACTGATTTGTTTCTATAGTTGAAAACCTGACAACAGTCATGTATTTTAGGTTAAATAATGGCACCACTTTCTAAAGCTATTGTAAAAATAATAATAATAATAATAATAATAAATCACTTTTGTTTATTTGTACTGAAAGAGGCATTGACCCTGGTTTAGTTTAGTTTCAGACCTTGTTTAACCTTAAGTTAGGCCTGATTTAGTAAAAAATAATTATATTGTGGTGATGATAGGCTACTGGGGCAGACTGACCACACACACCACTTTCATACTATCCAATGTGACTGAAGTGGCAATGTGGGTGAAGTGTCTTGCCTAAGGACACAACACAGTTTTTGCCACCAGCTCCCCCCTGTGGCACCTGGCATTCCCAGCGGCCTCCCAGCCGAGCCCTGCTTCGCTTCGGAGATCTGACGAGCTCGGGCTTTGACATGGAAGTTTGTCCAAGGAGGTGTTTAGACCTGGTGATAATATTCAGAAAAGCAAATATTTAGTTTTAGGTACTTGGTGTGAAAAGTTTGAGAACCACTGCAACAGCGCCCTCTCTCGATGCAGTTCATTTTAGATCTTCAAGTGTCATTTTAGACCTGGTTTAGTCCTCATTTACGCCTGATATAGTCCGGATTTAGATCTAGTGACACTCGGAAAACCAATTATTTTACTTTGTGTGAAAAGTTTGAGAACCCCCCCACTGTCCCCCTCTCGGCTCACAGCCCTGTGTTATAACTCCATGTAACTGCAGTCGCCCAACAGAATCCCGCGCTCATGTTTCAATCGTGTCTTACAGGGAGATGCGCCGCTGCACATTAAACTTTGGTGAATAATCGCACGAATTAAACCCCCCCCTCCCCTCGCACCCCCTCCCGCTCGCCCGGCCCCTAACGACCCGCTCGCTATTGGTAATCTTTAATACAGCTCTCAACACTCACGGCGTTTCTCCCTCTGCATAATTAGCCTTTTAATTTGTGAGTCGGAGCATATGATTAATACGAATACCTGCATACTTTTACATTAATAAGATAGGCCTTGTTATTATTTCATGATTTTTGCTGTGTGCCCTCATTACACAAGTGTTGTACAGGAACATTTCATCTCTTTTTCCTTGAAGGTTTTAGCTGCGTCAAGCTCGTATTGATAAAAGTGGTCCAAGGACACAATTACAGCGTGTATTACCTGGAGAAGGCATTGAACCGGTAACCATGTAGATAGTGGGCAAAGCTGAAATAAGTTACTGCTGTGAAAATATACCTCTATATGTACTTATGATAATTAGTGCAGTGTTGATCAGTATAGCACCACACGGTCTTCACCACAAGGTCGTCATTTCGATTCCCAAATCAGTTTCTAGTCAAGTTTGTCGCTAGGTTTGTCGCTAGGTTGACTTCTTTCATCAACAAAAACTCAAATTTTGTTATCTACCCATGGGTTTCATGGTTTTCTGTTGATAGCTGACATTTTGAGAACTTTACACCATTCTAAGCCAAGAATATTGTGATTTGAATTGTTAATTTCCATGACAACGGTGCTAACTTTTCATTAGTCCACAATTGCTGATAGTAATGCATTTATAAAGACTAGAATTTTGTGAGAAACATTTGTGCTTTAAGAATACCTTGAAAACTTGAAAAAATAAATTAAATTCAGTTGCCGATAGTAACATTAAGGACATATTGTGTAACTTTTTTTTGCTCTGCCTGGAATGTATCTATGTATACAGTATGACATTAAACAGATTTATTCAATTACAGGTGGTTTTATCGCTCAAAAAATAGAAAAAACAGACATTCTGACTGTGAGAGGGGGCGCCTTGCCACAGATCTGACCTGTAACTTGGTCCAATTTGGTCTCCATGAAGACAGAAAGGTTTAATGCCATACTGTGAAACATTCCAGACAAAGCAATAACATCTCCATGGAGAAAAGCATTTGACGGACCTTCCGCCAGAAAACTTAAACAAGACTAAGCATTGGTGTCTAACAGTGGCCTTCTTGAAACAGCAGATAATGAAAGAAAAGTACCACTTGTTGTTTTGTTTTTTAATTAAACCTTATTTCACATTAAAGAGCCCTTGTGCGTGGTTTAATAATTTACCAGTGTTTACCCAGTAAGTGCAGGTCCTATTATCTATCCAGGAAAGCCAAAATTGTGAGATTCAACTTTTGTGTTTCCCCTTTGTTTCTTCCAGCATCTGTGGAAATTTTAAAAGCACCAAAACGCACTGCTAGCATCTAAAGGAAAATTACAGCATATCTCGTGAACACCTGCTGGGTTAGTTCAAGACGGTAATCCCATTGGTGCATGCCAAGACACTGCTCCGCTGGTGGAGTGTGGGCATTACACTGCAAAAAAGGGCTTCAGATTGCACTGTTCGCAGAAGATTCAGCTGTATATGTAATGAGATGGTGATTTAAAGCCACAGTACGTAACATTTTAAGAATAGACTAAAATAAAAGCATGCTCCTCCTTGTTTGGCTGCTCCCATAGTGGAACTGTTGGCATTACACTGCAAAGAAGGTATTGAAATTTAAATTCAATACCTTTTATACTGAGCTAAAATGTCACAGTATGTAACATTTTAGCTCAGTATATACTCAAATAAAAGCATTATTATTATTATTATTATTATTATTATTATTATTATTATTTTAGTTGCCCCCATGATGGAAATGTTGGCATTACACTGGAAACAAACAAAAAAAAAAAGTCAAATTATACTTTTTGAAAAGATTCATCTATTTAAAGCCACATTAAGTAATATTTAATAAAAAAAAATGGTATTACACTGCAAAAAAGTGAACCTGTACTTTTTGAGTACTTTCAGCTATATATTTATTGAGCTGACTGTTGGTTTAAAGCCACAATATGTAACTTTTTACCCCAAAAAAAGACAAAAATAGAAGTATTTATTGCACATAGAAAAACATGTGTATTTACTCTGAGTGGGCTTGCATCTCCACAAACCTGACTCTTATTTGTCCTGGATGAGGACCTCTTCCACTCTTCCACATTATGGCATAAAACTGATGTATCTCCATGGAGAATGTTCCGAAGTATGGCTTTAACTTACTATTTCCATGTTCTCAAGTTTGAATTTCAACTAAGCTAAATCCTCTGCCAGTAAAGTTATATATATATATATATATATATATATATATATATATATATATATATATATATAGATAGATAGATAGATAGATAGATATAGATATAGATATATAAATAAAAAACACGTTACCATATTGTCAGATAGTGTAACTCCAATTAATATACTGAAATCTGTCAAAATAAAAATTAAAACAAAATCGAAACCTAATAATTCCGCACATGTCCGAACTTTTAAAAACACACAATACATTTCGAAATCAATCCATTTTAATTACTGCATAACTCATCCTCCTTTTCTGCAGCGTACTGACCCATGGAGCAAAGCATTGTGGGAGAGTCCTCAGTAGGTTTATTAGTCCTTCATAAACAATACTTTGGAACAGTTAAAGAAAAATACGCCTAAGTGTCTCTTCTCTTCTCCTCCGCCGACACACACCATTTGTTTTCCCCAATTAAATCCCTTTAATTGGATTGAGGGCTGGCACCTGGTTCACACTCTGTCGACCACGGGCCCGCAGTAATTGATGCCCGAGCCGGAGAGCTGTGGCTGGGCTCCGGCTGGCGGGAGGAGGGGGGTATGGATGGTTCTTTGGGGGGGGAGGGAGTCGAAGCATGTCTCACTACTCCACAATCTCGCGCTGATCAATTTATCAATGGCTTCGTGGCTGTCCAGAGAGCTCGCCTGGGAGGAGACTCTGCTCGGGCTGTGAGGGGCTAAAAACAGAAAGATCCAAGCACTGAGAGGGACGGGAGAGGAGTTTGGGGATGATCTGAAGGGAGAATGTGTTGTTTAATGGTTCTGTATTACGCAAAAGTGAGGTTTTAACCATTTATAATGTTATTAGCTCATCAAAAACATACCTGGAGTTGTGTTTTGTTTCATTCACATGTTTGAGTAATCCTTTATTATTAGTTTGTCTACATCTCCAAACCTCAAAATGCTCTGTTCCCAATTGTGATGTCGTGAAGTAGTAGTTTTTAAGTTAACAGCTTCCTTTTTCTTTTTGTTCAGTAGAGATTGGCAGTTCCAAGGCTGAAATTATCCAAATGACTCAAGTGAAGGTGTATAGCTTTTAAAAACACAGTCAAGCACTTCCTGTATTGTACCAGATGACACAAGGTAGAACAGTGTTTTCTGTTTGAGAGAAGAACACAACTCCAGGTCTGTTTGTGATGAAGAAACACCATTATAACATAGATCAGAAAACAGTTTAATATGGATCCTTTAAAATAGTCAATAGCTGCTTTTACAAGCTCAACAAAATGTGGTTAATATCCGATATCTTTAAAGTCTTTAAAGTTTCTTAAAGGACATGCAAACTGTATAATCTGATGTCAGTGATCAGAGGGGCCATAATCAGAAATAAAACAGATGATTTTGCTGTTTACGTTTCACTGTAATCATCTTTTAGCTTCAAAAATGTGATCGTTTGATGTGATCATGTAATTAATAAATTCATGGAGAGGTTTACCGTCAGAAGATAAGTCATAACATACCGAGAAGGACTAATGAATGCAGTTATTTTTATAATTATGTTTTTAATCATTATCTCTTTCAGTTGTATTTTTACTATCAACTTAAAGGTGCATTGTGTAACTTTTCTGGCGGAAGGTCCATCAAATGCTTTTCTCCATAGAGCTGTTATTGCTTTGTCCGCAGTATGGCATTAAACCTTTCTAAACCCCGCTCACAGTCAGAATGCCTGTTTTTCTAGGTATTTTTGAGGAGTAACACACCTGTAATTGAATAAATATAAAGCAGAGTTGTTTAATGTCATACTGTGGAACATTCCAGGCAGAGCCGTGACATAGCCATAGAAACAAACAGGTGATAGACCCCCAACCAAAAAGTTACAATGAATATACTGTCCCATGTTGTTTATAAGATGCAGACTGTTCTACTTTCACTGTAGGACCACTTTTGAAAGTATCTTTAGACTTAACTGCAAATACTGTTAAAACAAGATCTGTTTTTCTTTATGCATAAACTTTTTCCTAAAACTGTCTCAAAATATAACATTTCTAAGAGGTTATTTAAGGGTTTCCACAGTTTTAATAGCAACAACTTTACATCTGTTCCTTCACATTACACATGACATAAGTTTGTTCTGTACACGAGTTCGAGTCAGTGCAGAATCAGGATGACCACATGAGAGCAGTGTTGTCTCCTCCTCACCACCAACAGCAGCAGCATCTCTGAGCCTCTCACACAGTGACATCACAATCAACCTTTAACTGCTTTTGGTAATACACTTTTAATCTTTTGTGACATGGTAATACCTTTTTTCTCTTTGTTTTGTTATACTAAACATTAAAGGTGTAACTTTTTATGTAACTTTTAAGGTGGAGATGTTGTTTCTTTGCCTGGAATGTTCCACAGTAGAGCATTAAACATGTCACTCTTGTATTTGTTTAATTACAGGTGTTTTATAGCTCAAAAATATCTTAAAAACATGAACTTTTACCATATGCAGGCTTGCTTCACCATAGATCTGACCATTACCCTGTCTCCATTGTTTATCCAAGTTTATTTCCATACTGTGGAATAATCACTGAAAATGATATCAGTAATATCTCCATGGAGTAGGAGTACACACGTATCCACTTCTTCACAAAATGTCTAAGTAAAAGAAGTAAAAGTGCATGATGTCCCCAAATACATGAAATGAAGTGGAGATTATTTAAAAGAAAATACTTGATTTCACTTTCAACCACAAGTCTTAAGCAGTTTTTCTAAACTTGTTCAAAATAAAATACAAAATAGCTTTACATTAGCCGTCATTAGTAGTACAGAAGTAGTGATAAGTATTTTCACACTAACAACATTTAATTTATAGTGTATTAACTTGTAAAGAACAAGATAAGGTCCAAGAAACGTCATTGTAATCTAGCTGGTCTTAACTATCTACATTGACACAAGCAAATAAATAATATTGTATAATTAAAGATAAAATACGTAACTTTTTAAGAGGTGGTATGTCACCTTCTTGATTCCATGGAAACAGAAAGTTAAATCCATACTTCAGAATATTCGCCATGATAGATACGTTTTCAGTCCCATAAACACAACCAAAAAGAAGAAAAATGCTTTTATTTTAGTCTATTTTTCGTCTAGAAAGTTGCATACTATAGCTTTAACATTCTTCGCATACTCAAGGACAAGTTTTTTTTTTATTTATTCTTTATTTCAGACATAAATATTATAGTTTAAAAGAAAAAAAAAAAAAGAAAAAAAAACAGAAAAAGCTGTTCTTACACAAAATTAAACCATAAATTGCGAAATACCGACTCTCAAGTGTCCGCGGCTATTTTAAGAAAGCCTAATATGTGAACTATGAGACATCGCTCCACACTCGGCCTCCAGCAAGCCCCAAAAGTTACAAAACTGACTATAAGCGAGTTCGAAAAGTGCCACCACCTCTTCTTCACTTCTCATTGCCAGTTTTCGAAGCTTAAACGAATCAGGCAGGTAGCGCTAGCTGTGGTCCCACATACCCACGTGCTGCATCTACCTCACCCCCATCCCCAACTCATCCTCAGGGGGAAAATCCAGCGGCGCGCGCCACCCTTTCTGGAGCTCTCGTCACCGGGGACATCCATGCATAATTCAGCAGCTCTAACCCCAAACAACACATCAATGATACCCCAAGAAAGCAAGCGAACCCCCTGCTTCTTTCTCCCATTCTCCGGTCCAACTCCCAATCATGTTACCGCTAGCGACAGGGGCACTATAATTGGAATAAAATAAAAAAAGGAAAAAAAAAGTCGAGGAATGGAAGATAGAAGTGCTGTATCAGGTGTATGAGGTGTTCAAACGGCTATTCGGTAATGTCAAAATGGCAGACGGGTGAATGTGAAAGCTGCTAGCCAACTCGTTAGCCGCAGCCAGATCCGCGTCAAGGGTTTTTAAGGAGCTAGCTATACACTTCATAGTCAGGATTCATCTTTGGAAAGGCTTTTTTTGGTAGCGCGGCCTTTGGGAGATGGATGCCTTAAAGCTTTCCCCCAAAAGAAGTGTTTAAAAAAAGAACAAAAATCCCTCCAAGCTTGAAAACTTTGGCTGAGTTGCTCCACTCAGAGTATTAGCGATCTGTTAAAGCTGTAATGGCTACATGCTCTTTGTGTCAGATTTGGTCTCGGGTTTAAGCTAAGACATTGACACAAAAGCGGTAAAAAAAAAAAAAAGTTTCATGTTAGAACAACATTGACCTTTTTCGGTTTCGATCAAAGTTTCGTTATCAGCAAGTTAGAGATGATTTTGAGTTTATAAGCGCTTTTCACAGACCACTGCAGAGTTTTGACGTCACAACTAGCATGCTAACAGCGCACTCTACCGGGTCTGGCCTGTAATTTATCCCTTGCTTGTCTCCATGGAGATAAATATGTTTAATGCCATTGCTTTCAAAATATAAAAAAAAAGCCTGGAAAAAAGCAACAATATGGAACCTTTAAACTTTCAGAAGAATAAATTATTTTTATTTGAACGTAAGGAACTGTCTGTGCTTCCTTCCCTCTTTTATCCCATAGGTCTATTTCCTCTCGTCTTTCTAATCCATCTGCTTTTTCATCATCTTTGTTTAGCGTTGCGTTGTGAATAGTTGTGCGAGCTTTCAAAGTATATAAAAACACTGAAAAAAAAAAACAATATGGAACCTTTCCACACAATAAATCCACATTATGTATAAATTATCATGACTTGAACCTAAGGAACTGCCTCACTGTCTTTCCTTTGGCCTATTTCCTCTCCTCTTTCTATTCGCTGCTTATTTGTGCAAACTCAAAGTATATCAAAACCCAGAAAAAGCAACAACACGGAACCTTTAAATCCACATATCCAAAATTAGCATTACTTGACCCTAAGGACCTCTCTCTGCTTCCTTCCCTCCTTTATCCTCTCCTTTTTCTATTCCGTCTGCTTTTTTTTATCATTCTTCTTTAGTGTTGTGTTGTTTTTTAGTCGTACAAATGCTCAGAATACTTCAAAAAACAGAAAAAAGCAACAATACGGAACCTTTACTTACAGGCAATTCACATATCTAAAATGACCATTACTTGAACTTAAGGAATAGTCTCTTTGTCTTTCCTTCGACCTATTTCCTCTTCTCTTCTCTGAGAAAAAGCCACAATACGGAACCTTTAAATCCACACATCCAAAATGAGCATAACTTGAACCTAAGGACCTCTCTCTGCTTCCTTCCCTCCTTTATCCCATAGGCCTATTTCCTCTCCTCTTTCTATTTAGTCTGCTTTTTTTTTTTTTACACATATACTGGTTTATTCTTTGAAGTGAAAATACCGACTGCTCCTCTTCGTATCCCAGCCTCATCTAATCAGGGGCTAATTCCACGTATTAAGATCTCGGCGATAACTTTGATTCTTTGCGGTCCGTCTCACTGGCATCGCTTAATCACTGTCGCGCTTTTTTAGTCCTTCTTTTGTTTCGGAAAAGAGACAGAAAAAAAAAATTAAAAAATGAAAAGAAGGGACCAAGACAGAGAAGATATTAGCGATATTAATGACGCATGGTACTGGCCTCTGTAATGAGAGGGCTTATTAACCGTGATTATATCTGATGAAACGCAGCTAATTCCTAAAAGCTTGAGAAAACTTGTAGATGGCTTGTTTCACCGATTTGCCCCTGTGATGTTTAAGAAAAGAGAAATTAGAAGGTTCTACACTGTAAATATATCTACAGATCTTATAATGACTTTGATTTAGGATAATTGATTTTAAGAGTTAGAACTGACTCACAGCATAGCTTTGTGGGCTTCCTGGACGAACTAACTAAGCAGCCAGAACTAAGGCAGGACTAAACTAGGACTAAACCAGGACCAAACCAAGTGTACATCAAACCATAACAATGAACGCATCCATACCAGGACTAAACCATGACTAAACAAGGACTAAAACAGGACTAAACCCAGACTAAACCAGGACAAAGCCAAGTCTATAACAGTATCAAACCAAGTCTACATCAGGACTAAACTAGGACTAAAACAGGACCAAACCAAGTCTACAGCAGTACCAAACCAAGTCTACATTAGGACTAAACCAGGACTACAACAGGACCAAACCAAGTCTATAACAGTACCAAACCAAGTCTTCGTTAGGACTTAACCGGGACTACAACAGGACCAAACCAAGTCTACGTTAGAAATAAATCAGGACTACAACTGGACTAAACCAAATCTATGTTAGGACTAAACCAAGTCTACAACAGTACCAAACCAAGTCTACATAAGGACTAAACCAGGACTACAACTGGACCAAACCAAGTCTACAACAGGACCAAACCAAGTCCACATCAGGACTAAACTAGGACTAAAACAGGACCAAACCAAGTCTATAACAGTCCCAAACCAAGTCTACGTTAGGACTAAACCAAGACTACAATAGGACCAAACCAAGTCTACATCAGGACTAAACCAAGATCAATATGAGTGAACGCAGCCATACACAAGTTCAAGCGAAAATATATGCTAACAATGTATGAAAATTGTACAGTACTCTAAATCTCATCATGCAAACTCTACTCAACAAGAAAAAAATAATACTGTGACTTCCTCGCTAACCACCCGACCACAGCGACAGCCAGTTTTACCTCATGTTGACCTTACTGTACTTCCATATCATTGAGTAATACGCTGGAATCACCACACATACGCGCAGAGTTGTAAAAACCCTGTACGATTTGACATTGACGACGGTCTTTTGCACATGTCTCCGCGGTCGTCCCACTTCTGTCTGCAGTTTTCCTCTTGGCTCCGGTGGGAGGTGTCATCGCCGTGGTGACAGGGTCGTAATGAGGGTGGCGCTGTCCCCCATTTGCATGTGTTTGCCATTGTCGCAGCGGTCAGCCAATGTCATGTGGAGAATCCTGCATGCTTAAATAATGACATTTTGTCCCCACGAGGAACCCCGACCCTATTACGGTAACCCCATCACGAACACGCACACCAAAACCGCTCGCATTAAAGACGGCGGAGGGGGTATTTTATTTCTATGGGGTATTAACGGCTAACACATAACATATCTAGATCACCATGTTACCTTTCACAACATATTAACATGTTTTACTTTCGTTTTTGGTGCCCTGCCTTTTGCTCTCTGTGCTAAGTCACTCCACCTTCAGAGCGCTACCACAACACAATCAGCGTGCATCCTGCTAATAAAACTACAGCACATCACATTATTATTATTATTATTATTATTGTTTTGAAAATGCTGTATTCACTGGAAACAACGTAGTAAAATTTTTTTTTTTTTTTTAAGTCTCCCTCCCTTTGCTCTCCACGCTAAGTCACTACCCCTTCAGAGTGTTATCACATTACTTACGTTAATGAAACGACCGCACATCTCGTTAGGTTTGTGAAGTCGATGTGTACGGTTTTGTATCATGTTTTTGTATGTTTATGGAGAATTGTAATGTGGGAGCGTAGTTGTAGGCTTGTGGGCAGAGCATTGCACAGAATATTACAGCTAACCGTAAAGAGGGTTCAAATAGGGTCTGGTAGAGATCGCTAAATTACTCAGACATGCATGGATGACATCTAAAACCTCTTCAGGCATCTTTTTGATGAGGGAACACAGTTATAACAAGGTAGAAAGCTCCAAAAAAGTCAAATTTACATAATGCCCACTCTTTAAAAGTGCACTGTGTAACATTTCTAGTGGAGGATCTAACCACATGTTTGTCTCCATGGAAATGTTATTGCTTTTAAATGTTCCATAGTATAAATTAAACCTATCTATCATGAGGGAGACAAGCAGCCCACAGCACTACTGATCTGTGGAGAGGCGCCCCTATTCACCAAAGGAATTATTGTATTTTTGAGCACCAGAAACGCCAGAAAAGTTCCGTAGTGCACTTTTAACATGTTGCCATGGTTACCCTCTATAGAACTGGGACTGCCTTGATCTGTAGTCCAATGATACGGTGAAGAATTGATTAACGGGTTTATATGAGCGAGCTGACAGTACATCCCACTGTTATCAGATCTGATTTTATTCAAGTCGTGATCAATAGCAATTTCAAAGAGCACTTCACTCCGGGGGCACTTTTAATAGAATATGTGTCAATTTCACTTTGTTCTAACAACTCCGACACTGAAAAAATGTGAAAAGTTTTTTGACGAAGGGGGTCGAAATGAAAGCGCCGTGTCTGAAATCTGTATGCCACGAGTTAATACGAATTTTGACACCAGTGCGGAGTAATTAATCCCACATGTAAATATGTTATGCAACAAAAGAGCAATACAGTACAACTCTAATAGGAATTAAAGATGCATTGTGTAACTTTTCTGCTTCTATCCATGGAGATATTGCCTGGAATGTTCCACAGTATGGCATTACACTTATTTATTTCTACAGAGACAGCAGGTGACACCATAGGGCTGAGTTACATGTCAGATCTGTGGAGAGGCAAGCCCAATCATAGTAACATTTTTTTTTTTTTTTAGGTCAATAAAAACCCATATGATGTAGTAAATGCAAGATGGATACAGTGCAATGGATACACAATTAAAGTCAAATAAGGCATACATTTCTATCTCCAGTCGCATATTGTTTAAAAATGTTAATCGCTATGGTAACAGTCCTAATTTCTCATCATTCTGAAACTCATGTATAGCCTGAATTAATGCACTTTACACGGGGTGCACTTTTAGTGGAATATATGTCCGCTTCACTTTGTTCTAACAACTTTGACAGTGTAAAAAAAAAGAAAAAATCGTGAAAAGTTTTTTGACAAAGGGGTCGAAATGGCAGCGCTGTATCTAGAATCTGTATCCCACGAGTTAATCGGAATTTTGACACCAGTGCGGAGTAATTAGTCCCAGATGTAAATATGTTATGCAACAAAAGAGCAATACAGTACAAACCTAATGGGGGTTAAAGATACACAATTACAGTCAAATAAGGCATATATTTATACTCATTATTTTGTTTTAAAATGTGAATCGCTATGGCAACAGTCCTAATTTCACATCATTCTGAAACCCATGTATAGCATAGCCTGAATGAATGTTAGCATGATGGTACTTCTGCATCAATTTCACTTTGTTCTAACAACTTCGACAGTGTAAAAAAAAAAAAAAAAGACAGAAAAATCGTGAAGTTTTTTGACGAAGGGGGTCGAAATGGCAGCGCTGTGTCTGGAATCTGTATCCCACGAGTTAATCCAAATTTTGACACCAGTGTGGAGTAATTAATCCCACATGTAAATATGTTATGCAACAAAAGAGGCAGGCTCACCGAAACAGACAATTATCCAGTCTTATGGCAGCGGAGAGATGCGATGTGTCTAACCATGTGGAACTGATGGCTTTTTCAGTGGGCCTCGGGGTTTCTGTGCGAGTCCGCTTTTGTTTTTTTGTTGATTTGGTTATTATTTTGTTTTTAAATAAAGATGGCACAGACACTGACACGTACACCATTCATAAAAACACTACATTAAAAGAGCTGAGCTAGACTTTAGTTACTGTGAAGACTGCGTACAAATAGAAATACAGCGCTATCAGAATAGGAGTCAAATGCGCACTGTGGAACCTTTTTGGTTGCTCATCACTGCCTGGATTAGTGTTCCACAGTATAGCATTATACTTATCAACCAAATATTTATTCACTTACATGTGTTTTTATTGCTCAAAAATGCATTCTTAGTTGAGGGTGGGCTTGCCTCGCCACAGATCTGACCCATAACTTGGTGGCATTACCTGCTTGGAGATTTTTGACGACTCCTTCACATTCAAAAGGCATATTATTTTGTTTTAAACTGTTAATCGCTATAGCAACGAACCTAATTTCTGATTATTCTGCAACCTATGGATAGTCTGGCAAAGTGGTGGCCCCAGGTTCAATTGCTTATGTATACTAACTTTAAAGCTTCACTGTGTAATTTTTCTGGTAGAAGCAAGCAGGTATAGCACCACCAGGTCAAGTTGCAGGTCAGATCTGTGGAGAGGCAAGCCTGCTCACACTAAGAATTCATGTTTATTAAGCAATAGAATCACCAGTAATTGAGTAAATGCAAGGTAGATATGTCTAATACCATACTGTGGAACTTTACATGCAAAGCAATAACATCTCCATGGAAACAAGAAGGTGGGATACCCTCCACCAGAAAAGTTCCGCAGTTCACCTTTTATTCTTTTTTTCCAGCATTCTCCATTGCACTGAGACAACACAATTTACAAAGCAAAGCTACATTATTCACTCTTCACAAATATTTACCCTCCCTCCTTCTCCATCCCTCCTTCCTCCCCTCTCCTCTCCGGGACCATCCCTCTCTCCCGCCCATCGCCATAGAGACAGACAGCTTGATTACATGTCACCGCAGTTCACCGCCGTTCTCTGTCTACCTCCGTTATTAAGTGCCTCTGCTCCGTCCCTCCAGTGGTCCCCGTACCTCCCAGCCACGCCACGAGCAGCCGTACAGCCCCCATCCGGCGTGTCCCGCTCCAATGTAATGAACAAATCAGCAAGGGATCACCTCCTGAAAATGAACTCCTTCTAATACCTCTGCGTTTGAGAGTTGGCGAGCAAATAAGCGCCCGCGAATAACAAGGAAAAATCAGGTTAGGGCGAATGTAACATATGTGACGCTACAGCCGAGTATGAGCAAAAACGAAAAAACAAGAGGGTAAATTGACTCAGCAGAGAGTGTTTATTTCATGAATTGATTTTTGCACAAATGAGCTGGAAAAATGGAAAAATGGGAGTTAGCAAGGGAGGAGAGACAAAACAATAGAGCTCCCCAGCTGATCACGGCGGAAACAGAAGGCGCTGTGTAAGGCCTGAGGTGGAGGAGGAGTGAGGAGTCTGGAGAGTGCGTTAAACTGGGTACTGCTGTGAAATATGGAATTGGGGAAAGAGTCCAAATAAATAATGGCGTGTATAGACATTTACATTTTATACATAGTAATAGTAGTACTAGTAGTAGAAGTAGAAGTAGTAGTTGTAGTATAGTAGCTGCAGCAGTAGCAGTAGCAGTAGTAGTAGTAGTAGTAGTAGTAGTAGTAGCAGCAGAAATAGTAATAGTAATAGAGGTAAACATATAGTAATAGTTGTAGTAATTAGTAGTAGTAGCGGTAGCAGAAGTAGTAGTAACAGTATAGAGATAAAGAAAAATTATGTATTGGCGTATTAATATTACTACTACTAATTACTACTAATACTACTATTTCTACTGCTAATATATCATAAAGTTCAGTTTGTAGTAGTAATACAAGTAGCAGTAGTAGAAAATAATAGGATTAGTAATTAGTAGCAATAGTAGAAGTAGTAGAAGCAGTAGTACTTTCTATTGATAGAGGAGAGACAAACAAATCACTCTCCCCAGCTGATAGACAGAAGAAACAGAAGGCGCTGGTATAAGGCTGGAGGTATAGCAGCAGTAGTAGTACTAGTAGCAGTAGTGCCAGTACTAGCAGTAACAGTAGTAGTAGTAGTAGCAGTAGTACTTTCTATTGCTTGAGTAAAGACAAAACAATCACTCTCCGCAGCTGATAGACAGAAGAAACAGAAAGCGCTGGTATTAGGCCTGAGGTATAGCAGCAGTAGTAGTACTAGGAGCAGTACTAGCAGTAACATTAGTAGTAGTAGTAGCAGTAGTACTTTTTATTGTGTGAGTGGAGACAAAACAATCTCTCTCCACAGCTGATAGCAGAGGAAACAGAAGGCGCTGGTGAGAGGCCTGAGGTATAGGAGGAGAGCAGGAGCGCACATTAAACTGGAGCTGCTGTGAAACATG
This sequence comes from Taenioides sp. WSHXM2023, assembly GCA_029959045.1. Classification (NCBI taxonomy): domain Eukaryota; kingdom Metazoa; phylum Chordata; class Actinopteri; order Gobiiformes; family Gobiidae; genus Taenioides; species Taenioides sp. WSHXM2023. The sequence continues at coordinate 4,764,622 of CM057101.1, forward strand.
TAATTGGTATAGAGACGGTGGAAAAGGATACAACCTCCAAATAATGTTGCGTATAGGGCATTTACATATAGCTGGAGCGTGCAGTTTTCCGCGGAAATAAGACGCAGCGCTCCGATCGAACCCTGCGGGGAATTTGAGGTAAAGCTAAAGGGGGGAGGATCGTGCAAATCAAGCTGTAAAAATGAACATCCCCGGGAGATTGGCTTCAAAGTCTGGTGTCATGTAATTTATCAGTCAATTTGTTTCCTTGTGTGAAACAATGCAACAAAATGGTGTATTCTGTGTACTATTAGAAGCCCTTAGCCGACAAAGATCTAGATGTAAATATATACAACAGAATATAGGACTAGGTAGTAGTTGCAGTACTGAAAGAAGTAGCAATAAGTAGTCTTAGTAATGGTAGTGGATATCTAGGCCTATACAAGCTTCTTCTATATGGTTAATGATCTTTTTGGTTTTTTTGAAGGTATTTTGTTTTAATGCCACTGTTTGGATTTTTTTTCTCTCTCTCCAAACAAGTACAGCTAGGGGTACTCTTAAGCTGCAAGATCTGGAGATGGGTCCCATGGGTGCTACACTGCGGTCACCCACTTCTCCTGACACATTACCCAAAGAAGAATGAAGAATGGGTTAAATGCAGATTAAAAAACTATAGCCTATACCACAAATAGTATTAACTGCACGCTGAAACCCCTGCTTCATAGTTAAAATGATTCAAAATCTTTCTGTCAGCACAATACCGCTAACCACGCATTTTCACTGAAGCATCTCCTCATGTCATCGCTAACTGCTAAAACCCGTCTTATCTTTCCGAATGTTGTGGAATTCTCGACATACGGATGTAAATTCCGAGTCTAATTATCATCGCGAGCTGTATCTTTCCTCTCTCTGCTCTTTTTGGGATGAGTTTTTGTGGTGAACACATGGTACACGCGACGCTACGGAGCAGATCATGTGGCTAGGCTAATTAGAAGCGATCGGAGCCTTTATTTGTGGCGCTTCCAGACAAAATGAACGCCAGTCGCCCGCGGAAACCAGAGCAGCCTGTTTTATTCTCACGCTCACATGGTACTTTTTGAGAGGCGGCAATTAACCACAACAACAAGACTTGGAACTCGCTATCTGTGCCAAACAGACAGGAAATAATGGCCTCTTCTTCTGTTTATTTAAGTGTTAATTTGTGGGGGGATATAGTTCATTGAATGTAAATTTGACCTATGATTTTGAGATTTTATTAGTATTAGTATTAGTAGTAGTGGTAGTAGTAGTGGTAGTGGTAGTGGTAGTAGTAAATCTCAAGAATTTTTTTTGACAATCCATCCCAGTCCAGTCTAGTCTCAATACTTCTCTATGCTTCTGTTGTAGGGAGTATTATACCTCTGATGATGTAGACCAAGATAACAAGGACTGAGAAAGCAATGTGGGGAATTCTGTCGTAGTTGTAGTAGTCGTAGTCATAGTAGTAGTAATAGTCAAGATGTTTTTGACAATCCATTCCAGTCTAGTCTAGTTCAATCTGGCTATTCTTCTGTTGTAGGGAGTATTATAACTCTGATGATGTACGCTAAGATAACAAGGACTGACCAGGCAGTGTGGCAGTAGTTTTAGTAGTAACAGTAGCAGTAATAGAGGAATATGTATATGATTGGTAAAGGCATAGTACTTTTCACTACTACTAATACTACTGCTGCTACTACATTGTAAAGTTCAGTACATGCTCTAATATTGGTAGTAATTCTAGTAATATGAGTTTGAACAACTTTCATTTTACAACTAAAACTGGTTCCTTCTATACAGACCTTCCCTGAAAACATTGATCCGTCCTGCCGACGTCGGCGTTGCCGACGTATAATCTTAGACGTCGAGCCGACGTCTACACGACGTCGTGCAGCCAACGAACATTACGCAACGTCGAACCGACGTTGTTTGAAGTTCGCGATTTTTCGGTATTCCGTCATATCTGACACAGGTTAACGACGTTGGCGCGACCGTCGAGCCGACGTTTGTAATGACAATTCGTTTCAATAGAGCTCCAGGAGATGACGTCACGCTATCCCAGCATGCACCAACGGGCGCCATCTTGGCAGGAATTATTGTAAACAAACTAACTAACTAGCCTACAAAACTTCCAGCTTACAACGATGGTAGACTCATGCTGTGCCCCTGGATGTACAAACCACCGAGGACAAGTTAAAGATAAAGCCTTTTATCGCATTCCCAAAGATCCAGCTCGGAGGGGAAAATGGATTTCTGCGATAAAACGGACAAGAAGCGCGCTGAAGAAAACCGAGTGTTGGAACCCGTCACCTAATGGATTTCGCTTGTGCAGTGACCATTTCATATCAGGTAATTTCACGTAAACATTATACATTTAATATTATCTTAAATGGTGCTGATAGTTATTGTTTTGGACAATAAATATCACCGACTAAACTGGGTGGATTGTATTTCAGTCGGACGAGCCGAAACGTCCTCAACCTAATCTACCAACCCAGTCTAGTTGGCGATATAAACCTCACTACGGTGGTTAATGTCCAGACCTAAAAACGTATTAGCTAATGGATTGCATTCATGTGACATCACAACATTTTAAACTGCCTGTATCATTGAATAGTGAATATTTTTTCTCAGTGTAATCTTAGTGGTTTCTTTACTTAACGTTACTTATTTTGTGTCCTAGGTAAAAAGAGTGACAACCCGCTTTCACCTGACTACATCCCATCGGTTTTCAAGTATGTGCCGTCACCCGTGAAAAGTGCTAGATTACTCACTGAATATTGACTAATTATCCATTTTCCAACTGGATTTTGTCCCACGTGGTTTATCGGCTTGTATTTGAAATTCACTTTAGATATATTGTCTAAGATTTGGGTTCGTAATTTTGGTTGTTATTTTGTTAGTAATTCCATCCAGTGCTGGCACACGCACGGTGTATGCATAGTTAGGGTGTGTTTAGTTGATAAAAGTATGAAAATATGCTAGGTTTTGGTGCTATGATTTCTCATGATTGTTCAGGTATGTTTTGACATGTTGGTAGTATTTTATTTTTACATTCAGAAGTTGATCTCATTACATTTATTTCCATCTACTTATATAGGTACACAGAAACTTGTAGTGCATTTTAATGCATTTGAAATGTAGTTAACTTTTTCTGTTGTAAATCAGCCTTCAGCAATATATTTTGGTAACATTTTTTGTACATTGTAATTAAGAACCACCCTTGAACATTATATTTTGATAATATGTGTGTACATGAATTCAAGTATTATCAATAAATGTTGCAATACTGCAACAACACCTACATGCACTGTTCACCTGTGATTACTTTCCATAAAGTATGCAATTTAGTAGTACAATATATACAGTATATAAAAAGCCTAATTAATAGTTGGGTAGACGTTGGCCCAACGTCTATCCAACCGTCTTTTGATGACGTTGGCCCAACCACTTGCCAATGAGCAAAATGACGTCGGCCCAACGTCAACTGCTAACGTTGACTCAACGTCAACTGCCAACGTCTAGCCAACCGTCTTCTGATGACGTTGGCCCAACCACTTGCCAATGAGCAAAATGACGTTGGCCCAACGTCAACTGCCAACGTTGGGCCAACGTCAACTACCAACATTGGCCCAACGTCCACACATACGTTGGCCCGACGTAGGGCCAACGTCTGAAACTGACCTATTGAATGTTGGCAAGACGTTGGACCAACGTCTATCCAACCGTCTTTTGATGACGTTGGCCCAACCACTTGCCAATGAGCAAAATGACGTCGGCCCAACGTCAACTGCCAACGTTGGCCCAACGTATACACATACGTTGGCCCAACGTTGGCATGACGTCGTCATGTTATCAGGGTTACTACTACTACTGCTACTATTACTGCTGCTGCTGCTACTACTACAACTACTACATTATATTATTCTATAAGATGAAGTAATGGTAGCATGTCTTTTAGTAATAGGAGTTCTTTTAAAAGTATTTGAAAAGTTTCCTTACTATTGAATAACCAAAGCTGGTTCCTTCTATTGAGAACTTTGTACTACTACTCCTACTGCTACTACTACTACTACTGCTATTGCTACACAGTATTATTCTACAAATTGAAGTAATGTAATGCAGTTCTTTTAGTCTGTAGTTTATAAAGAGTTGTTGTTGTAAAAGTGATGTGAGCAGTTTCCTTACTATTGACCAAACTAAAGGTGGTTCATTGTATACAGACCTTCACCTGGACTTGTTCAGGACCAGAGCAGAGCCAGTATCTGAGGGAAACCCCGCGGTGCATTCTTTCACTTTTCATGTTTTTACTTTTCGTTCTGACCTGTTTTCTCGACGCAATTAAGGCGGACACACAGCAGCCTTGTAGCTCCTCTCTGCCCCTGCCTGAAAAGCTGGGGGTCTTATTTCGTTGGCGTTGCATCAGGACCCCTCTCTCCTCTCATGCCCCCTCCTCTGCCCCCTCCTCTGCCCTCTTCTCTGGGCTCGGCTCAGCTTGGCACCGCTCCGGATCGCCTGCTTGGGTGCCTCTGACGGGATTTGTCGCCAGTCGGTTTTGCTTTGCTTCTGTCAGTTGGTCATTAAAAGAAAATGAATACAGTTTTTAAGGAGAGACTAAGTAAGGACGCAGTAGTAGCAGTAGTAGTAGTAGTAGTAGTAGTAGTACTGGTAGCAGCAATAGTAGCACTAGTTGTAGTAGTCATAGTAATAGTAGTGGCGGCAGTAGTGGTAGTAGTTGTAGCAATAGCAGCAGTAGTAATAGTAGCAGTAGTGGTATTAGTAGTAGTAGAAGTAGTAGCAGTAGCAGTAGTAGTAGCAGTAGTAGTAGTAGTAGCAGTAGAAATAGCAGTAGTAGTAGTAGCAGTAGCAGTAGTAGTACAGTAGATATAGCAGTAGTAGTAGTAGCAGTAGCAGTAGCAGTAGTAGTAGTAGTAGCAGTAGTAGCAGTAGTAGTAGTAGTAGCAGTAGTAGTAGTAGTAATAGCAGTAGCAGTAGCTGTAGTAGTACAGTAGATATAGCAGTAGTAATAGTAGTAGTAGTAGTAGAAGTAGTAGCAGTAGCAGTAGTAGTAGCAGTAGTAGTAGTAGTAGCAGTAGAAATAGCAGTAGTAGTAGTAGCAGTAGCAGTAGTAGTAGTAGTAGCAGTAGTAGCAGTAGTAGTAGTAGTAGCAGTAGTAGTAGTAGTACAGTAGATATAGCAGTAGTAGTAGTAGTAGTAGCAGTAGCAGTAGTAGTAATAGCAGTAGCAGTAGCTGTAGTAGTTTGGTGCGGTTGACTGGATTTGTCAGGTTTACTTTGCTTTTGTGAGTTGGTCATTAAAGAAAATGAGTCCAGTCAGAGACGCTCAGAGACATTTAAGGACAGACCGAGGACAGACCGAGGACAGACCGAGGACAGATGGAGGACAGATGGAGGACAGACTGAGGGGGAAACGTCATCTGTGAAGTGACAAAAGCGAGACAGTGTTTTCAGTCCCCGAGATACAGGACGACAACATGGAAACTCTTTATGGAATTCTGCACAGGTTTGGTCGCCTGGGAGATGACGAGTTTGAAGTTAAAGTGTATTCATTACTATGTTTGTCTAATTATTTCTCGGTTTGGTGGAATAGCAGTTTGGATACAGGAAGTAGCAGTGAGTTTTAAAATGGAATTCCTCAACACCAAAAATTCTATCCAAAATGCAGAGACAGTTTACACACAAAAAAGGCATTTTTCCTGGCAGTTTAAACCTTCATTTAACTCAATAAAGCTGTTTATTCGTTTATTGTATTAGTCTAAGGACGAGTTTTGTGCTTTGTTTACATTATGGTTGCCAGGTAACAGTTATGGAATTGCCTTTATGTATGTCACATCTGCTACCAGGAAGTAAAATGATAAACTTCATCAAAATGTTAAAAACTGGAAAAAAAATAAATAAATTGTGAAATCTCAAATAAAATTAGATAGAAAATTTAAATTAATAGAAGAGGGAGGAGAGGTGAGACTGAGAGAGGAGGAAAGAGAGAGGAGATGAGGAAGGAGAGGTGACAGAAAGAGGAGAGGGAGGAGAGGAGAGAGAACAGGGGATATGGAGGAGAAGAGAAATGGGGAAGAACAAACAAAGAAAAAAAAAATAGAAAAAAATTCCAAATCAAATTATGTTTACTGTATTTTATTGTATTTTAGAGTAATAATAATAATAATAATAATAATAATAATAATATTAATACTCATCATCATAATAAAAGAGTATTCTAACCTTAACTACTTCTTTGTTTTTTTTTGTTTTTAAGACAACACCGTAGTACATGTCTTTAAAAAGAACCCAAGAAGTTAATGTAAAAAAAAAAAAAAAAGATAAAATTAACGTTCTTGTCGCCTGGGAGATGAGGAGATCTGAGTCTGAACTTAAGGTCGACCTCTTGGCGTTGTGTGAAATCTGAGAAGGCAAGTTATTATCTGAACATTCACTCCAGTTTAAGAGTGTCTGGGAAGTTTCCGTTTGTCAGTCATGGTGCAAGTTTGGTAATATGAAAGCTGTTTTAGAAAAGTTTTATAAATATTGTTGTTTTTTTTAAGGTTTGGCAAATGCAATAATACGACATGAAACTTCAAATCTACTGGTAATACAAATTGGACTGAACCGTGGATTGTAATTTCCAATTTTGTTCTGGCTTATATTAAGAATGGCACAGTTTGGTTAGAAGTTCTTTTGGGGGAGAAGTTGCTAAGTTAGTGAATATTAGTGGTTCTATCCCAGTGAATCCGTTCTGTTGTTGTCTCCTTGGGCAAGACACTTCATGCACCTTGCCCTGGCAGCCAATTTTTTGTTTTCGTTCTGCTCCGATTCGCCTTTGTGCAGAATAGTTATGTTGTTGTTTTTTAATACAAGATCCTTTGTGAAGTTGTATGCTCCAAATTATAATTTTTGATACACTTAAAAGATATATATATATATATATATATATATATATATATATATATATATATATATATATATATATATATATATAATTTTTTTTTTCTTTCTTAAAAACATAAAAAATATATAATAAACAGTTTGCAGTGGTCCAAAGTTCTCCCTCACTTACCTTATGCATTCAGAGCGTCCTAATTATTCACCTTGTTGAGTTTATAAGAGCTTTTCACAATGTTCAGAGGCCAGAGATTTTGCCGCGATGGTAGACTAACAACAACTAGCATACTAACAGCACACTTCCTGATGCACTTATAATTAGATGCTGACAGCACAGTGATTTCGTTTTGATCCTAAGAGCTGCTTGTAGAATATATCTGTTCTGGGGCAAGACAAGAAAAACAATATTGTGTTTGGTCCCTTTAAAGGTGCATTGTGTAACTTTTCTAGTGGAGGCTCCATCAAATGCTTTTCTCTATGGAGACGTTATTGCTTTGTCTGGAATGTTTCACAGTATGGTATTAAACCTTTCTATCTTCATGAAGACCAAACCAGACCATGTTACAGGTCAGATCTGTGGAGAGGCGACCCCGCTCACAGTCAGAATGTCTGTTTTTCTAGGTATTTTTGAGCAATAAAACCACCTGGAACTGAATAAATGTAAAGTAGAGCTGTTTAATGTCACGCTGTGGGACATTTCAGGCAGAGCAACAACATATCCATAGAAACAGCAGGTGACGGACCCTCCGGCAGAAAGGTTTAATGAAATGAGTCAATCTAAGTTATGTTTTGTTGTTAATTTCAGAGAACAGTATAGAACAGTATATATAAAGGTCTCGGCAGAGCGAACCCAGGGCCTATCACACAAATGGAAGGGCCCCATGATGAATTGAGCTGCTTCGGGGGAGAATTACCGGAAACATTTGAGTCTGGGTACAGTTACATAAAGCAGCGAGGACTTTGAAAATAAAAAAAATAAAATAAAAAAGTGCGTGTGCTGTGACCATAAAGCCTCCTCTCCATCACTCGCTGCATTGATCAGGCCATTCCACAGATTTCCCCCTGGATTTCAGCGCCACGCAATTAGCGCCCGCTCCGAGTCTCACACACCAGTGCTGCGACGAGGAGAATAACTACATTTGTTAACACGAGTTGAATTTTTGAGTGTTTTTTTTGACAAGTTTATATGAATTTTGTTGTGAGTTCTAGGTTCTGTTGATATGTTTAAAGGTCCTATATTATCCAGGATTCTCTTGTGAGCTTTAAGACATGTTATAAATCTGTTAAATCATCAAAAACAAACCTGGAGTTGTGTTTTGTTTCATTTACACACGTTTGAGTAACCCTTTATTATCAGTCTGTTATCTCCAAAGCTCAAAATGCTCTGTTCCACCTTGTGATGTCATGAAGCGATAGTTTTCAAGTTAACAGCTACATTTTACCTTTATAAATGATTCTAGTGAAGGTGTGTGGAGTTTAAAACACAGTGGAGCACTTCCTGTATTACCACATGACATCACAAGGTGGAACACAGTCAGTTTGAGAGAGAAACTCAACCTAAACATGTGCGAATGAAACAAAACACAACTCCAGGTCTGTTTGTGATGAGGAAAAGACATTAGAACAGATCAGAAAATTGCGTAATATGGGCCCTTTAAGTATAATAATAATGCAAATCAGTGATTCAGTATCTCCATGGAGACAAGCTAAAAAGTTACACAGTGCATCTTTTATTTTTACACATTCATTCATAAAATTCCAAAATTGCGTAAACTTTCGTCCCAGTTGAGCGCCCTCTAGTGGTTAGTTGATGACTTTTCCCATCTCACTTTTGTCTAAATGCCAAGACTTGGACAATCACCATGGCGACATTTTTTAATATTGTTTGATTAAATAGATCTTTCCTCTTGCATTTGCCTCGTGCCCGTAGCCTCCATCTTGACTTCATGATGATATATGGCTCCAGCTCGGTGATGGCATGTCCCCCCAGTGCATTGTGGGATACCATGGGTCCGCTGTAATAATTCTCAGTGTGCATTGGACAGCAGTACAAAATGGCGATCTCATTATAGACTGCGGTATATGGCACACGGAGCCTGCCCGCCTCAGCACTGGGCACCCTTTGGTCCTTTGGCACCAGGCCATGACGAAAAAACAAAAACAAAAAGAGTCTCAAATTTGATCTTCTTAAGTAACGCTTTTCAATCCAATTTGACTCCAGGCGCTGCTTAAGATCGGAGATGTGACTTTTGAAGGTGCTCGGCTGTAATAGGAGCTGGAGCGGTGTGAGAGGAGGAAAGGAGGAGGAGGAGGAGAGAGGAGAGAGGTGGAAGAGGGAGGAGAGAGAGGAGGGTGGGGAGAGAGACTAGCGAGAGAGGAGTAGATGAAAGAGAGGGGACAGAGAAAGAGGAGGAGATTGAGGAGAGGGAGCAGGTGGGGGAGAAGTGAGATAGAGAGAGGAGGAGATGGAGGGAAGAGAGGGACGAGATAGATGAGAGGAGGTGGAGGAGAGAAGAGATGGAGGAGAGGATAGAGGGAGGAGGCAAATGAGAAGTGACCGAGCGAGGAGAGGGGTGGATGAGAGGAGAGAGAAAAGGGCCATGGAGGAGAAGAGGTAAGAGAGAGAAAAAGAGAGGAGAGAGTGGAATAGAGAACAGGAGATGGAGGAAAGATAGAGCAGGAGATGGAAGAGAGCAGATCGATAAAGTCTTCTACAGCTCGTGGTCTTTAGAAAGTCCACAGAGAGCAGGCCTGAGGGGACTGGGGACTGGGCCAGGGACCACGTGATACTCTAAAACGGCACAGTTAAGATAAACGGTTCTTCGCTGATGAGAAATGATGATACGACTTCATGTAAACTAAAAGAAGAGGCGTGATTCCATAACAATATCGGAAAATTCTCACCTCTCTCCGCAACTGCTGCAGCGAACCTCGTCATTTTAGTCTTAAAACATATTCGTATTAACCCGCTCTGATGTTTTTATTTCACTATTTTGCCCGCAGATAACTTCTACTCTTAATATGGAACTTGCTCCAAATTGGCCCCCGTAACTGCTAGCCTCAGTGAGCTTCATTTGACTGGAGCCGATTGCTGTAGCAGATGACACGCTTCCTTCATCCACTTCTTTACACAGGCTATTTTTCATACACAGAACACTTTTTATATATTTGGAATTAAGTGGAATGACGACAGCACATAAGAAATTGTTCACTGATTTGAAATTTGGCGAGGAACATACAGTTAAATAATATATTTTTGAGTATTTTAAAGAGTGGCTTATATTTATCAAGGATTTATGATTTTTTTTTAGATTTTAATTAGATTTATTTGGGTTGTATAATGTAATCTATGTTCTTCTCATTATGAAAGGATGTCCATTAAACTGTATTAAAAAGGGTGAGAGGCCACAGAGGGACAGGGCTTTCTCTCCTCTCTCTCTCTGGCTCCCATTTGTCTCTCGCTTTCTCTCTCTGTGCCTCCCTCTATCACTCTCTCTCTCTCCAAGTTCATTTCCACGCTTATAACTCGTTTGTCACGTACATCAGAGAGAGCTCGAGATCATACGGCGTCCATGTTGCTCTGTGTTTCACTAATGAGACCGGCCTCTCTTCTTCCCCTCTCTCTCTTTCTCTCTTCTCATCCCTCTCTTCTGGCACTTGCTTTTTGCCTTGTTGCCCTTTGAAAGCGCACCTCTTTCTCTCACCTCCTCCGTCTCCTCTCTCTCTGTCTCCACTCCTACCTCTCTCTCTCTCCATTTCCCCATCTCCTCTCCTACATCTCCTCTCTCGCTCTGTCTCCCCTCCTCTATCCTCCTTGTCTTTCGCTCTCCTCCCTCTCTTCTCTCCTTTATCTCCCCTTCCTCTCTCTCGCTCTCTCTTATCCAGCTCCTCTCTCTCTCTCTCTCTTTCTCTCCTCTCCCTCCCTCTCTCTCCCCTCCTCCTTCTCTTTCTCTGTTATGTCACTCTTTGTTTTGCTAATGATCCAGGCCTCCCCTCCATCTCTCCTCCATCTCGCTTCTCTTCTCTCCTCTCCCTCTCGTGTTACTCTGTGTTCCGCTAATGATCCAGGCCTATCTTTTCCTTCCCTCCCATTCCCTCTCCCTCTTTTCTTATCCCTCTCTTTTGGCTCTTACTTTTCGCCTTGTTGCCCTTTGAAAGTGAACCTCTCTCTCCCCCTCCATCTCCCCCCTCTTCTCTCTCCTCCATCTCTTCCTCTCTCTCGTGTTACTCTGTGTTCCTCTAACGATTCTGGCCTCCTCTTTATCCCTCCCTCTCATTGTCCTCCTCTCATCCCTCTCTTTTGGCTCTTGCTTTTCGCCTTGTTGCCCTTTGAAACCGCGGTGGTGGCACAGCTTTGTTAGTTAGTGCGTGGTTTGGCTCCTAGTGGCTCCTCTGCTGTGGTTTGGGGCTGGGCTGACATAGATACAGTGCTGTGGCCTTTGTGAAGGAGACGCGGGGCCCAGCGGAGAACAGGCTCAGAGTCACAGAGTAAAGGATGAACACCGCACTGCTAACGCCGAATCAATCAAGAACAAGAAGAGATGTGGGGCTGTGGCAATGATTATTAAAATATTTTTCAACTTTATTTATTTATTTAAAGCCACAGTAAGTCACTTTTTAGCCAAAAGACAAAACAACTTTCTCTCTTGCTGTTTTTTTTTTTTTTTTTTTTGTTTTTGTTTTTTGTTTTGTTTTTATTGCACTTAAAGATTTAGAAAAATGTATATTTACAGTGAGCAGGCTTGCATCTCCACAAACCTGACCCACATTTGGTCTGAGGGGGGAGCTTGTACCTTTAAAGTATGTTAACTTAATTAAAGATGTTCTATGAAACTTTCCTGGTAAAGTGTCTGTCATATACTTGTCTCAATGGAGATGTTATTGCTTAAAATGCTCTAAAATGTTTCACATTATGGCATTAACATATATACTGTATCTTGCCGTTTGTATTTTCACATTTACAGTTACTTTTATGGCTCAAAAAAATGGATTCTTGAGTAGGGTTGCCTCTCCACAGATCTGACCTATAACTTGGCCTGCTCATGCCACTATAGCTTGCCATCATCGAGATAATTTTGACAACATACTGTGGAACATTTCAGGCATACCAATTTCATCTCCATGGAAACAAGTGGATGGCATACCCTCCATCAGAAAAGTGAATATTATGATTAGCTTTATTTGTTTATTCGTTAACCCCTACAGAATATTAGCCCTTTGCAGTTAAATATTGTTCAAATTAGCACATTCATTTATGTTGGCCTATTGCATATGATCATACCACTCCTGTTCTTGTACTATGCTGTTACAACACTGCAATAAAGGCTCACATCTTATATTAAACCTTCCACTGTGAGGCCATTGTCTCCAGTACGTTTTATATTTGATGTGAAACAATATTACTGCTAATGACAAGTGATATTAAGCTAAAGCCAGAACTGCCTTTCCATCCGATCAGACCTCTAAGAGTTCAAACAGAGTTGAAAGTGTTGAGTTAAAATAATTGAAATAATGACGATATTAAGTGTCTGTTGTGCTGTCAGATTGTGGCTAGCTCTGGTGCTCAGGGAGATGAGTTTTTCTTCTGTGTTTTGGTCTCTGTCTCTCTCTCCGAAAACATGACATTGTTTGGGACGCTTTACGCTGTTTTCCGGCTCTGCTCTGAAGGTTGTTAGCGAGCATCTAGTTTTTAGTTTTCTTGACACTTTTACAGTTTACTTTTCCACAAAAACAAGTGCGAGGAAGTGCTCCACGCTGCCGGATTAGTCCTGACAAAATCTGTGAAGAGCCTGGTGCAGTGGAGAGTCCTTTTTTTCAAATGTGTACTGTGTTTCTTTCTCTATCCCTCCATCTCTCTCTCTTTAGCTCCCTCTGTCTGTGTCTCTCTTTCTCTCCATCTCTCACCATCTCTCTATCTCTCTTTTCAGCTCCCTTTCTCGCTCTTTCTCTCTCTCTCCATCTCTCTCTGTCCCTCTATCTCTCCATCTCTCTCTCACAATCTCTCCCCATTTCTCTCTCTTCAGCTTCCTCTCTCGCTCTTTCTCTCTCTCCATCGCTCTCTCAGTCGCTCTCCCCCTCCAGCTCCCTCTCTCTCTTCAGCTCTCTCTCTCTTTCCCTCTCTCTCCTCTCTCTCTTTCCCTCTCTCTCTTTCACTCTCTCTCTCCTCTTCTCCATGTCCCACTTTCTCTCTCTTTTCTCTCTATCCCCCATCTCTCCACCTCTCTCTCTTCAGCTCTCTCTTTTCTCTCTATCCCTCTCTTTTCCCCTCTCCCTCCAACTCTTGCTATCTCTCCATGTCTCTTTCTCTCTCTCTCTCTCTCTCTCTCTCTCTCTCTCTCTCTCTCTCTCTCTCCCTCTCTCTCTCCAAAAATGAAGAAAAAAAAAAAAGAAAGAATTCTGCACTTCTATTGAGCACCTCTGCTAAGTCCTTAGTGAAAAGACATAGTGCCCTCAGATCTTTTATATTTCACGGGTAAATGTCAAATCCAGTTTCAAATAAATAAGTCATTTGTTTAGCTCATTTGGAATTTATGAAAATGTTATGTTTTGTAGCATCATGATCGATTAGCCCAGTGGACTTGTTATGCCCTAGTTGTAGTCTTTTGGTCTGGTCCGGGTTTGGTCCTGGTTTAGTCCTGGTTTATTTCTGGTTTCTGTCTTAGTTTGTGGAATAAATCCTTCATTTTTACGCTCTTAAAAATATGAAAAAGTGGTCCAAAACTATTCCTCACTAACCTTAGGCACTCCAAGCATCCTAAATATTCACCATAATTAATTTACAGGCTATTTTCCCAAATGTTAGAGTTCCGCCATAAACAAGCATGGCGGAACTAGCATGCTAACACTGCGCTTTCTGATTTTCGGACAGCAAAATGCTTAATAATTAGATACAGACAACACACAGAGGACTTATTTTGACCTCAACAGCTACTTTTACAAAATATTTGTACTGGGACAAGATTTTTTAATAAAAGTTGTGTGTGAGGTTTTTAAATCTGTTGGCGTACTTTCTCGCCCCATGACTCAAATTTGTACACTTTCGTCTCATGTTCTTGGACTGTTCTTGCCACTGGTCCTTTTCAAGTCCAGTTTATGAATGAGCGCAGCTGCTGTTGGGGCTCATTTCAAATGAATGTGGGGCCGGTGTGTACGTTTGGCCCCAGGACCTGTTACGGCGCAGGGGCCCGTGTTAATCAGAGGTACCTGCCCTGCTCTAATGAGGTTTCTCACACATTTTAATGGGAACGCCGCCTCGGGTTTGAAACATAAATTCGATGTTTACATGCAAAAGCAGCATTGTTACAACACGACCGAGATTAGTGAGGTCCGATCGGCTGGGGACGCCATGCAAATCAGAACACCGGTGTGGAGTTTGGAGAAAGTCAAACACAAACTGTAGCTTGGTTTGAATGGATGCAATTTTATTTTTCAACAACAAAAAAAATACATAAAAATACTGTAAATCATGAGAATTAATAATAAGATACTGAGATATTAATAATGAAAATATGCAGGAGTCCAGTTCTTTCAAATATCCTCACTCTCGCCATCTCTCCCTCTTTCTCTTTTGTCCTGGTTTAGTTCTGGTTTTGTCCTGGTTTAACCTTGATTTAGCCTTGGATTAGTCCAGGTTTAGTCCTCTTTAAATCTTGGTTTAGTCTTGGTTTAACCCGGGTTTAGTCCTGGTTTAGTCTTGGATTAGTCTTGCTTTAGCCCTGATTTACTGCTGATTTAGTCTTGCTTTAGTCCGCTTTAGCCCTGGTTTAGTGCTGATTTAGTCTTGGTTTAGTCCTGCTTTAGTCCTGGTTTAGCCCTGGTTTAGTCCTCGTTTATTTCCGTGTTTAGTTTCAGTTTGTGTGTTGTGGAATCCAGGCCTAATGACTTACTCGTCTCTGAAATATAATCGATACAGCTGTTTTTGTTTTGTTTTCATATTCATTCTTAAAGCAGTTGACACAGAACTACAGTTGGTTCTTGATGCCCGGGTGTTATATAATGTCTGAGGAAAGGAGAAAGTGAAGTGGAGCACAGGGAGAGAAGGATTTTTTAAAGTAAAAAAAAAAAAAAGAAGAAGAAGATGAAACGATTAAAAAAAGTAAGGTTTGAATCAGGGCAAGATCCTGGAGAATAGTCGGCTCAGGTCGAGAAGAGGTGTAAAGAGTCCAACAGTGGAACTACCAGCAGGAGTCCACTTCTTCCAAATACTTCTTCTCTCCCTCCCCCCCTCCCTCTCTTTCCATCTCCCTAGAACCCTCTCTCTCCATCTATGTCTCATCACTCTCTTCCTCTCCCTTTCTCCCCCCTTCTTCTCCCTCCTCTCTCTCTACCTCCCTCCCTCCATCTCTCTCTCTCTTTCTCACTCTTTCTCCATCCCTCTCTCTATCTCCATTTATCTCCTCCTGTCTCTTCATCTCTCTCTCTTGCTCTCTCTCTCCACATGCCTCCCTCCAACTCTCCCCCTCCCTCTCTCCATCTCTCCCTCTCTCGCTCTCCCTCCATCCCTCTCCCTCCATCTCTCCCTCCATCTCTCTCTCTACCTCCATCCCTCCATCTCTCCCTCCACCCCCCACCCATCCCTCCATCCCTCTCTCCTGTTTCCCAGTGCTTTTCTCATCTAGATAATGGAACATTTCCTTAATTGGCAGTGTGCGGTTTAGGGGCCCTGCTTTGTTTGCCAACACGTCAGCACTAGAATTATTTCCAGTACATTTACAGCGCGTGGTGCTTGGTCGGCTCATTAAAGCCCTCCTGCCCAGATCGCGCGCATACGTCCGGGCTGGAAACGCACGAGGAAGGGGGCCAAGCAGAGCCATACTGCACCACTCCCCTCACAAACACACAAACACACAAACACACAAACACACAAACACACAAACGCAGGCTGGAGGAAAGCTGCTCGCCTCACTGTCACTGCCGCTCATTGGAAAATAATGGCCCGGGAATGAATACACTGTAGAGCTTTAAAAATACATGTGAGGTGAGAGGGCTTTATTCATTTGAGACACACATAACTGCGAATCTGTCTGAAAGATATGGAGGAATTATCATGACAGTTGTGAAATAGTGAAATTACACGGTTTGAGGTTTCTTATTGATACGAACTAAAAACTACAAACTGCATTTTGAACATTTCCTTCCCATATTTGAGCAAATTTTGTTAGATCTGTTGTATAAGCAGCTGTTGATGTCTGCTGCGTCCTGTCTGCATCTATTAAAAAGCTGTCAGATAATCAGGAAGTGCACATTAGCATGCTAGTTGTTGTTAACTTATTCTTCACTTGTCTTACACATACCGAGCATCCAAATTATTCACCACAATTTTAGTATATAAGTGCTTCTCACAACAGAGCAGAGTGGACTTTTGCTGTCACGGTACAGCTAACAACTAGCATCCTAACAGTCCAATTCCTAATTATCTGATTAAAATGCAGTGATCCACATGTGTTCCTCATTTACGCTATACAATCCAGTGTTAATTTTGACAAGGAATTTTAATTTAGTTTTAGTCTTAGTCTTTTGACTAAAATTACTTTTACTTTTAGTCTAGTTTTAGTCATCAGATTTGTTTTAGTTTTAGTCTAGTTTTAGTCGACTAAAATGAAAACAGTTTTAGTCGACTAAAATGAAAATAGATTTAGTTGACTAAAATTACAATAGATTTAGTCGACTAAAATGAAAATAGATTTAGTCGACTAAAAGCTTTTCACACGTATCAATTTTTACCTTTTACATTGAACATAAAACTATACTTTCTTGAAATTGGGATATTAATATGCAAACATTTCACACTTTATATTTAAACACAACTGTTTTTATTGAAAATGTGTTTCAATGTTTAAATGGAAAAGCAGTAGCAAACAAAGCACAAAGACAGTATAAATTATTGCTGTCTGTCTTTATGACACCAGTGTAAACCACAGCAATAACTGTCAAAATGATAATTCACAGCTAAATCCAAAATATATTTTAAAAAAATTAAAGTGCAGGTGTCAAAGGCCCTTTTGCCCTATACAGTTTATTACTGCAGCTTATTAATGCATAACAAGTACTGTAAGAACCTTTGAACTGTAAAACTCTAACTTTAACTCTTTTTCCCCTTGATTGACGCGCCACATGGTTTACACGTCGTCTTATTCTCTTTGTTATCAAACGTGAAGTGAGACCACAGGTCAGACCGTCTTTTTCTCCCAATCCCAGTCGCCAACATCTTCTCTTAGCACTTGTTGCTCCTCTGTCCTCCTCATGTTTCTCGGCGGGGCGCGTGAGCTTTTCGGCACCGCGCAACAACGCGCGCTGTGATTGGCTCTTTAGCGCAGCGGCCGCTCGTTCCTCTCTCTTCTCCTGAGGAGTCCTGACACTTATTCGTCACCATGGATCTATTATTCGTCACAGGTTATATTTTCGTTTCGTCTTTTATTTGTTGACGAAAATGTCCGTCTATTTCGTCATCGTTTTAGTCATTTAAAAGTAATTTTTATTTAGTTTTCGTCTCGTTTTCGTCCGCAAAAAACCTTCGTTGACGAAATTATTTCGTCATAGTTTTCGTCAACGAAATTAACACTGATACAATCCTAACATCCTAATCATTCACAGCGTTGAGTTTAACGCTATTATTCGCAACTTTCAGAGGCCAGAGCGGAGTTTGCTGTCGCAGTAAATCAAAACAACTGGCATGCTAGCTGTGCACTTCCTGGTTCTTGGAAAATAAACACTTTCTGATGGTTTCTCAAACAGTTTGCAGTGGTGTACCTCGATTACATCAAACATATACCTCGATTATGTTATGAATTCCGAGCATTCTAATTATTCACAGTTGAGTTTAGTGCTATTCACAACTATCAGAAGTCAGACTGGAGTTTGCTGTGGCAGTAAATCTAACAACTAGCATGCTAACTGTGCACTTCCTGATTCTCGGACAATAAAACTCTATAATTAGATGCATACAGGACATATTTTCACCTCAAGAGCTGCTTATACAATAGATCTGTATTGAGGCAAGACACATTTTGGTGAAGTATATGGAACAAAAAAAAAACATTGGATACAGCCACTTTAAGTACAGTATTTACCATTTGTCTCTCCATTTGTTGAAAAATGTCAGGTTTGACTAGGTAATATTTTGGTTTCAGAGATGTAATATGAGTCTTGCTGCATAAAATCAACATTGCACAGAAACACTGAGAGAAGGGGGCCAAGCAGAGCCCCACTGCACCACTCCACTCACAACACCACAACACAAACACACAACACAACCCAGGCTGGAGGAGAGAAAGCTGCTCGCCTCACTGTCACTGCTGCTCATAGGAAAATAATGGCCCGGGAATGAATACAGAGGTTTGAAAATACATGTATTTATGGAAGCAGAAAGTGCAGCTAGACAAGTGGATGTGAGGTGAGTTAGTGAGATGAGACGTATATAGCCACGGGCGCAGATCTGTCTGTCTGCAGGAGATGGAAGAATTACCCTGACAGCTGGAAATGGTTAAATTAGATAACATGTATTGGAGGCTGTAGTTGGGTATTGAAATCAGGTGCAATAATAATAATAAAAAAAAAAAATTTAAAAGTTAAAATCAAAACACATTTGCAATGAACAAATAAGACTTTACTCAAGCTTCCGTATTGTAAGATTGCAATAGCCCTCACATAATGTTTTCATACGTAGTTTCTAGCATTGTTTGTAACTATAGGGCTATGTTATCTTCTTGTCTCCATGGAGATATTAATGCCTTGCCTGGAATGCTCCACAATATAGCATTATCTATTTTGTACTTATTCAAATATATCACTACAGGAGGAAAAACATGCATTCTTACTGTGAGTAAAGTCGCCTCTCCACAGATCTGACCTGTAATTTGACCTGCTTGTCTCCATGGAAATAGACAAGCTGAATGCCATCCTGCAGAACCTCCACCAGAAAAGTGACGTAGTGCAACTTTAATAAGAATACATTTTTTACTTGTATCTTAAAGGCTCTGTACCTGATTTTTACTGTCTTAAACTAATTCATTTTGCATCCTAATTATTCACCACGATGAGTTTATAAGCGCTTTTCACAACTTTCAGAGACCAGAGCGGAGTTTTGCTGTGACTGTATAGCTAACAACAACTAGCATGCTAAAATGCACTTCCTAGCTGACTTAATTTACCTCAAGAACATCTTATACGACATGTCTGTACTGGGGCAAGGCACATTTTCCTCAAATATATGGCGAAAATAAAATAAATCATTGTCTATAGCCATTATTGTGTTGTATGGTTTTCCATACAACTGCTTCCGAGATAATTCCAAACATAGTAGCAAACACTTCGAAGTCTTCCACATTATTCGGCAAGCACTGAAAACTATACGCGTATCTATATCTTCTGTTTCCCCTATACTGTATATGTTATTGTGGAGTGATTGCAGAGGAACAATTACGAAGATGTGGAAGACGGGAGCCAAAATCCACTTATCCAAGATCACATGACCATCCGGGGCGCCTTGTAAAAACCCTTCTTCTATCTGTTTACTCTTATTGTTTCCTCCTATCATAAAGTCCCACTCCTGGCAGCTCCTCGTGTGCTGGTGCCTCTGTAGCCCTTTTTCTCACTTTTCCTCTTATCGCCGGAGTTATGCGTGGAGCCTGCATGATCCGTATCTTTAAATTTGATTGAGGGCATTTGCAGGGGGCTGTTATTGCATTTCACGTTTATTGTCTAGCTGCAGGTTTTTTTTTTTTCTTTTTCGTTTTTTTTTCGTAGCTTGTTTTTAATGTTGGGTTGGAGATTTCCGAGGCTGGAGCGGTGATCCTTTCTCATATCGCTCATTAGTCGGAATGCAGCAAGCGGTTTCTCTTTCTTTCTCTCCCTCGTC
Source organism: Taenioides sp. WSHXM2023 (assembly GCA_029959045.1). Lineage (NCBI taxonomy): Eukaryota > Metazoa > Chordata > Actinopteri > Gobiiformes > Gobiidae > Taenioides > Taenioides sp. WSHXM2023. The sequence continues at coordinate 4,784,371 of CM057101.1, forward strand.
TGTCTCCCTCTTTTTATTTACCTCCCTCTCTCTCCCATCACCATAGTTGCCTCTCTTACTTTCTCTCTTTCTTTCTCTCACCCTTCCTGTTTCTTTCTGTCGCCCTCTCCCTCCCTTCCCTTATTCTCCCATTCTTTCCGTCTCTCGCTTTCTCTTCTTTCTCCCTATTTTTTCATCCTTTCCCCTTTCTTTCTCCTCCTCCCTCTATCCACCTCTCTGATCCCTCTTTTTGATCAACTTTTCTCTCCATTCCACTCTGTCTTTTTCTCCCTTCCTCTCTCTTCTCCCTCCACCCCAACCTTCCTTCCCTCTCTCTTTCTCTCTGTCTCTCTCTCCTTTCTTCTTCCTTCCTCTCCCTCTTTCTCCCCCCACCAACAACTTTTCTCACCTTCTTCTTCTCTAACTCTTTATCCCCTTCCTTCCATCCTTCCCTACTCTCTTTCTCTATCTCTCCTCCCTTCCGTCTCCCCCTCTTCAACATCTTGCCTCCCTCTCTCAACTATTCCTCTGTCTTTTTTTTTTTTTCAAATACCTCTTCCTTGCTCTCTCTTTCTAGCCCTCTTTCTCCCACAGCAGAACCTTCTCTCTCTCCTCTCTTTCTCCCTCTTTCTCCTCCCCCTCTCCTTCCCTCCCTCCCTGTGCTAGCGATCCTGGTACGCTATAGCGTAGTCCAGCCATTACCCAGTTTAACAATGTGCAGCAGGCAGAAAAGTCCATTATTTCGGTAGCTCATCATCTCAAGCATCCACTCGAAACAAAAGGCCTTCATTGTGGAGGACCATCTATCACTTAAAGTCAAGCGAAAGGAAAGAAATAAGACCAAAACACACACAAACGCACCACGACTGCTGTGGAAATGGAGAGATGGAGGAGAGATGGAAGAGAGAGCGGGAGAGGGAGAGGACATCACAAAAAATAAGACCAAAACACACCCAGAGAAATAAGACCAGGGATTGGCGTGGAAATGGGGAGAGAGAAAGAATGAAATGATGGATAGAGAGAGAGAGAGAGAAACAGAGATAGAAGAGAAAAGAGAGGGAGAGGGAGGGAGAGAGAGAAAGAGAAATAAGACCAAAACACAAAGAATCAAGAAAAGGAATCGCTGTGGAAATGGAAAGTGAGAAAGAGAGAAAGCGGGAGAAAAAGAGGGAGAGAGAGATGGAGAGAGAGATTCAGAGAAAGAAAGAGGACTATAGGGGGACCGTCACAAAAAAATAAGACCAAAACAAACAGACTGGACCGATAATTGCTGTGGAAATTTATATATATAGAGAGAGACAAAGAGAGATAAATAAGGAGAGGAAGAGAAAGAGAGAGAGAAAGAAAGGAGAGGGACAGAGAGAGAGGAGAGAAAGAGAGCGAGGGCAGACATCACTTTAACAGGAGCCAGATGAGGCGCAATGAGGAACAAGTTGTATCACCTCCTATAGTGGGAATACGTGGAGGAGTTTAGCAGCGAGGAGCCGGATCTTAATGGGATATTGTTGAACTAAAGTTGTTAAATTGGACAAAACTAGAGCTTGGAGTCCTCGTGTAAAGAATATGTGGAAATCTACAGCCAAAATTTGACAACTGATATCATTATAGTTACATAAATGTGTTTTCAGTTTGAACTTTTCTTGAATTTGCGCCCATAATCTGTTACATAAATCTTTTGGTGTAAAGTTATATTGGCAATTTGTACCAGTTTTTGTTGTAATGTAAACAGGCCGAAATATTACACAGATATTAAACATAAACTAGGAAATTAAATTTGCTTTTGACAATTTTACAACACACTGTAACATACAATTTCATCGTGCCTTTATCCAAACTAAAAACACCTTTAAGAAATGGATTAATATTTTTGTTTAAAGAAGGGGTATTACGCGGAATCACTTTCTACCATGTTATAATGTTGTTTCCTCATCAAAAATATGCCTGAAGTGGTTTCAAATGTCATGCATGTTTGAGTAATTTAGTGATCTCTCCTGGGCCCTATTTGAACCCTTCTTACGGTTAGCTGTAAGATTCAGGCTCCCATGCGACAATTCTCATAAATATACAAAAACATGACACAAAATGTACACAACCACTTACGATGTGCAGTAGTTTCATTAGCGGGATGCACATTGATTGTGTTGTGATAGCGCTCTGAAGGGGGAGTGACTTAAAGCGGAGAGCAAAGGAAAGAAAGTGTCAAAAACAAATGTTAATATATTGTTTTTGGTGAATATAGCATTTTCAAAACAATAAAACGTAACATGGTGATCTAAATATGTTATGTGTTAGCAGTTATACCCCATAGAAGTAAAATACTGTCTCTTTAATTTTAATCGCAAGCAAATATCGACAGTTATAGTTGGTGACGTTTCTTGCTCGAGGACACAACAGAAGTACACATTTGGAAGCAGAGATTAAACAACTTTAATTTTCCTTTATAAACTTGTATAAAAACAAATCAAAATGGTTTAATGTGATGGCTCCAAACGTTGCCATTACCAAATATGAATTCTGATATTTTCATTTCCCATTTTATGTGCAGTATGTCCGATTTTTTACAACCCCAACATTTGTTAAAAAATGTCAAATCTGACTGGTAATATTTTGGTTTCATGGTTGTAACACGAGTCACGCTGCGTAAAATCAACCTCCCCGGAAAAGAAAAGTGTTCCACCGTTTATGTAGGCCTCAGAGTACAGCCGTGTCTTAATTAAACCCCAAACAGCTCTTGTAATTCTCAAAGTGACGCTGTAAAATAAAAAAGAATTGTCCCAAAAACTCGTATCGTTCCAGCTGTAACCAATACTCGTAAACTGTGTGATTGGGAAACAAAGATCGGAGCTTGTAAAACGTCTCTGTCTCTCTGCGTCTGTTCCTTTGAAGGAGGAGAATCCGTCACCTGCTTGTTTCTATGGAGATGTGGTTTTATACCTCAAATATGCCTAGAAAAACAGGCATTCTGACTGTGAGCAGGGTCGCCTCCCCACAGATCTGACCTGTAACTTGGTTTGGTGGTCTCCATGAAGATAGAAAAGGTTTAATGCCATACTGTGAAACATTCCAGACAAAGCAATAACATCTCCATGGAGAGAAGCATTTGATGGACCCTCCTCTAGAAAAGTTACACAATGCACCTTAACCCAACCTCTCCACAGATCTGACCTGTAACTTGGTCTGGTTTGGTCTCCATGAAAATAGAAGGATTTAAAAGTTACATCATGCGCCTTGAACCGTCACACAAATCAAGGGCTCTAATCAAAATTTGATCAATTAATTGATCTTTCCTCTTTGCTACGGAGATCCCCCCAGACTCCGACCCCTTCGCCCTTTTCCACCTCTCCTCCTCCACCCCTCTTCCACATAAACTCTGTTCATTAGCGCTGATCAAACACAGCACTAATGCTACCCGAGAGCGCCGTGATGGCTGTTTCCACATGGTTCTCGTTGGGTTGCAGGACAGGTCTCCCTCGGCGGATGTTGGCAGCACATTTGGGACCTATCGGCTCTTTGAAACCGCTTAGACCAGTCAAACAATGCTCTCCAACTTTTACCTACAACTCTTTAACTCCTCAAAGCAACCCCGCGGAGATGTTTTCACCCTTCTGAATAATACGCTTGATGTGCCAGAGGAGAGGGCTTTTATCTTGGGAGCGCTTCTTAAAGGCGCTGTACCTACATTTCACTTTAAAACATGAAAAACTGAGCTAGTTGGTGTTAAACGGTTTGCAGTGGTCCAAAGTTTTTCCTCACTCACCTTATGCATTCAGAGCATCCTAATTATCCACCGCGATGAGTTTATAAGAGCTTTTCGCAACTTTCAGAGACCAGTGTGGAGTTTTTCCGCGTTTTCCGTGTTCCATGACAGTAAAGCTAGCAGCAAGTAGCACGCAAATGAGCACTTCCTGAATATCAGACAGTAAAACGGACACAGATACAGACAGTACACAGGTGATATATTTTGACTTCAAGAGCTGCTTATACTTTGGCAAGACAGGTTTTACTCAAATACCTGAAAAAAAAAAAAAAAAAATCTGGTACAGGCCCTTTAAAACTGTATTTACCATTGTTTGCTTTTCTAATGTTGAGATACAATATACGTGAAATCACTAATTATGGTATGTGTTGCTAGTCTAAAAAATGGTTTAAGAAACAGATGCTGTGATAAGAACCAGTAATTTGTTGAAATATTGATTTATTTTGCTCAGAAAAAGTTGAATTGCTGCAGTAGATTACCGTATCACAAGCATTTTTAATATTTTGTTGCTTTTCTGGTGTGAAGCTTTAATTTTGGGCCGCAATTATGTGTGAATTATATGTTATTGCTTCCAAAGTTTGTACAATTATTCTCCTGTAACTTCTGGGATCACATTTGTTTTCACAGGCTTTACTATATGGATTTAAAAAGTCATAATATCAGTTTTGGGAAATGAGCAAATACTGGATATCGATATCAGCTAAAAAGAAAAACAGACCAGACCTCTCCTAGTTATTAGTTTACAGTTTGTTTGTTTTTTATTGAAAAGTTATGTTATATTCCAGATTTGTTATGGTTTGTGAAAAGTGAAAAGTCAATTTATGATTTCATTGTATTTTAATTTTGTTTTGGCAAATATCGGTTATCGGACACATCAGAAAGACAAATGTTGGATATCGTATTGACTCAAAAATTCCATATCAGCCCATCCGTAGTTATTTTTTTTCCAGTTTTAATCTAACCTTCCGTGTTTCTCTCTTGTCTCCTCAGGGTAACCAAGAGGCCACCAACCCTCCGGAAGCCATGGCCCAGCCGTACACCCCCGCCCAGTACCCCCCTCCCCCACAGAACGGCATCCCCGCCGAGTTCGCCGCGCCACACCCACTGCCCACGCAGGACTACACGGGCCAGAGCCGCGTGCCCGAACACGCCATGACGCTGTACACGCCCGCGCAGACACACAGCGAGGCGCCCCCTACAGACACGCCCACGCCCAACACCACGAGCGCACCGGTCAGTGTCCTCCACCACCTCAGCACCTCATGCTGTCAGCAGCACATGCTCCAAGTACGAACGCATGATTACTCCTCCATATCCTCCATAAGTCACCATTCTTAAGTTATGTTTGAAGATTTGTGTGCATCTAAGCCTGTGTTCACACCTGTCCTGGTTTGGTCCAGTTTTGTTTTAAGTTTGGCCTTGATGTAGATTTGGCTTGGACCTGTTCAGTCCTGGTTTAGTCCTGGTTTAGTCCTGGTTTAGTCCTGGTTTAGTCCTGGTTTAGTCCTGGTCCAGTACTGGGTTTAGTTCAAATGTTGATGTGGTGTTTGTGCAAGTGTGAACACAGCCTAAGGTCATATGAACTTATCCAGCATATTGAAAAGTCATGTTTAAATCTGCTACTTTAAAGTCTGTACAGCTTATAGCAGCTCATAATGGAAAATTGCACGGCCAACAGTGGTTTGCACTTTTGCTTCACAAAAATGGGTCCTTAATTTGTATAGAGAGTGCATGTTTTCTATCCCTAAGCAAATGTGTGTGTCTAAGAGGTCGAATAGTACAGTACATCCCATATCATTCTTTTCATAGTATTCTACCAATGTATTTTTAGTGGTCTTTTTTTGGCAGTGCTCAGAGTTTAAGAGAGTTTAAGAGTTTAAGATCCCATATTACACTGTTTTCTGATCTGTTGTTTCCTCATCACAAACATACCTGAACTTTTTTGTTTCATCCACATGTTTAGCACACAAACCCTGAATATTTAGTCTTTTAGTCTAGCTTTGGAGATGTAGACAGATTAAAAAAGTAAATCTTATGATCCATGTTGACTCTGTTTTAAAAAAGCCTGTTAGTCTATTTGTGAAATATGTTTTAAAAACTCCTCATTCAAAGACGACAGTGATTGCACATTGGGAAACCATATAACATAATCATGACTGAAATTTCTGCACTGTGTAATATGTATGTTCTTTTTGTCTGGGCATTTTGATTTGATTTGAAGCCATCATCTAATGGTACTGTTGGTGGAATTGTTCAATCAGTATAGCTTTAGATTGCTTATCGACACTTATTTTAGATGATTTCTTTTTTTGTCTTAGTCAGTCATAGTTTGTAGGTTGAAGCATTCCATTACAGAGCAGATGTGTTGCGATCTATTTTGATGTGTGCGTATGAAAAAATGCATGTAAACCTGCTCTGCTTTATTCATGTGCTAAGGGGGGGGGGGGGGGCTTACAGACTACAGACATGAATGATTTAGTCTGTCTGAAACCCCCAACGCTGATTTACTCAAGCTAAATGAAAAATGCACTTCGAGAGACCCCGATTCAAACTGCCAACTCCAGTTATGAAACGCATTTGACCCATTTTAGATAGAAATTTAGGGTTAGGATTAGTGTTCGAGGCGGTTAGATGGAACAGAGGAGCAGAGGATACCATTTTATTTTGGATTTTGGGTTTGTTTACTTGCTTGCTCAGTTTGGTCATACGTTTTACACAAGTGAATAATTATGTTGGATGCAGAGGAGAAGGTCAAATGGAGAAGTTCAAATGGAGCAGAGGATGTAGAGGAGAAGAACAGACGAGGGGGTCAGATAGAGCAAAGGAGAGGAGGAGATAGAGCAGAGGATGCAGAGGAGAGGGTCAGACAGAGCAGAGGATGAAGGAGAGGATCAGATAGAGTAGTGGAGGGGGTCAGTTAGAGCAGAGGATGCAGAAGAGAAGGTCAGATGGAGCAGAAGATGAAAAGGAGATGGTCAGATGGAGCAGATGATGCAAAGAAGAGGGTCAGACAAAGTGGAAGTTTCACAGCTCACACTTTCTTTAATCTGCCTACCAATGACCAAGTTGTGAAATTGAATTAAACAGCCAAGATTGTCTGTTTCTATATATACTCTTGACCTGGGATTTACCTTACAAAAAGATGGATGAAAAGCTGGAAGTAGGTGTGTGGATGTGGCGAGGTGGAGGCAGATGAAAAAGCAGCGGCTCTTATATCTATGCATTAGCGAGAACACACCTGCAGGGGGGTCACACCGAGGCCACGTCCCCCCAGGAGAGATGTAGGTCAGCCATAAAGAACCTCTTAATAACTCCACTTTCACTGCCAACAATTACACCGGAACAGGAGGAGCAGAGGGGGGAGGGGTGGGAGAGACAGGAGGGGGGAAGAGGAGAAGGACAGAGTGAGAGAGGGATGGAGGAGAGAGGGATGGAGTTTTGACGTTGATACAATCTGAGCTTTATGCATCGTTTTCGCATATACTGTCTCTCATTTACACAAGTTTGGTCTACTCTGCAAAAAAGAATATCTGCATTAGAGCTGTAAGTTTAAAAGTGCTGTACCTGTTTTTTACCGTCTGAAAAAAGTGAAAAACACAGACCTTCATTTTAAGTAGTTTGCAGTGGTCCAAAGTTATTCCTCGTTTGCCTTATGCATTCTGAGCGTCCCAACTGTTCACCACAATGAGTTTGGAAGCGCAGCAACTAACAACAACTAATGCACACTTTGTAACGCACACTTCTGACAATGAAATCCTTTATATTTAGATACAGACAGTCAAGATCTGCTTATGTACTGGAGCAAGACTCATTTTGCTCATACATGGGAAGAACGCAGGTAGGACCTTTAATACAAACATAATTGCAGCTGTAATGGTCACAAAAGGCAAATAGCAAAGATTGTATAGTAAGTATTTTAACAGCAATTATGATTCAACGTTCTGAAAAATACTGAAATGGATGTATCAAGTCTTTATGGGATTGTATTATGCAAAAACGCTAACTCTGTAGTTTAAACCTCTTTGAACATGAAATGCGTAGGCTTCCTGTATTAGCATTTCATATTTCAGTATTTTTATTTCAAAATCTAAAGCTTGTGTGTTTAAAACGTAGATTGTATAATAAATGTTGATCACTAGTTGGACAAAAGGTAATCGAATTTGTTCAGTTCTAAAATACATCATCTTGAATATAGTTTCTTGGTAGTTCTGAAACACAGATGTGCTATACTGGACTTCAATGAGATTTAACTGTGCCACCAGACATTTATTTGTATATTTGTATCTTTGACGTTGGTTCTGTATTGCAGCAAAATGGTTGTTATTACTGGCAGAGGCTTATTAAACCTGCAGTTAACTGTACTACTATTGGTCATTTGGACCAATTCACCAAATGGCCTGAGATCCAAAAGAACTGTTTTATTTGGTAACCCCTGCTTTAAATCCTAGCTTGATCAGGAGCACCTACTTTGTACCTATGTTTTCTTCTGACCTCAGTTATGTCTGCCATCCCTCTTCCTCTTCCCATCCTTCCACTTCTTTTCATTAGATTACATTGACTCTTAACCACTTCTATTGGCCCTTATGTTACTGTATAGCCCTCTTGTATAATGCCTTAAGCTTTATTTATCGCTGTCTGCTAGCTCCATCCTCCCATCTCTCTGTTCTTGAGGACTTTTTTGCGAACGTTGTCCTTTTTTCCCTTTGCGATCCACTCTCTTCTTACGGCTAATACCTCGTACTTACAACTGCGTAATGTCCGCCGCTCAGCAGAGGAGCAAGCTAGCAGGAGGCACTCACTTTTCTGTCTCTCCCTTCACTTCTGAGTCCTCTTCATGTTATGGTCCTGCTGTGAAGAAAGCCCAGAGACGCAGGCCCTCCATGGAGAGATGAGAGCTCTACTCCTCCCTCCCTCCTCCCTTCTTCTTTCTCTCCTCTATCTCTATTTCTCTCTCACTCACTTCTTCACAAGTCTGTTCATCTTATGGCATTTCTCCAATCGTAAAAAAAAAAAAAAAAAAAAAAGAAATAGCTAACGCAGGAACAGAGCGAATCAAAGAAAAAACTAGCGCAGCGATGACTTACCCCCCAACGGTTTTGAAGTCTGAAGTTTGGCATATTAGGGTCAGGCTGAGGAAGCTAATGCTACTGTAAACATCCTGAACAAAGATGGCTATGGCGCACAATCAGAGCATCTGTTAAACTGCCTTTCTTCCACAAATTCTTGATAATAAGGGCTGTTAGCGTCATAATAGTAAATGTAATGTGTTTTGTTACCACCAGAACTATGAAAATATAGGGTGCAAGTGGATATACTTGACTGCAGTCTTCTTGAAAAACATAGTTACATGTATTGCTTGGAGAAATTTACAAATGCAAAACTAGCTAAATCAAACCTGCGTGTGTCCTAGGAGATGTTATTTATTTATTTTTTTTTTACTATAATGTTCCGCTGTATGGCATTAAATATATCAGTCTTGTATTTATTTCATTAAGAGCAACAAAGATGGCTATGGAGCACTTTCTTCCACAAATTCTTGGTAATAAGGACTGTTAGCTTCTTAATAGTAAATATAATGTGTTTTGATGCAAATAAGTATGTAGGGTGAGAGTGCGTATACTTGAGTGCACCCTTCTTGAAATAATTGCTTTTATATTGTTAAAGGAAATGTACAAATGCTCGCAAAATCAAACTAGCTTGTGTCCTAATAGATGTTATTTTTTGCCTACAATGCTCCACAGTACAGCATTAAAAATATGTATCTTGTATTTATTTCATTAAATGTGTATATTGTTTAAATATACCTTGAAAAACATGCTATCTTCCTGTGAACGTGGTCACCTATTCACAGATCTGGCCTGTAATTTGGCTTGAAAGTTCCATCTCTTTGTCTCTATATGAAGATCAATACGTTTAATGCCATACTGTGACACATTCAAGACAAAGCAATAACATCTCCATGACAAGACCTTGCACTGCAGAAAAGTTACATAGTGCATCTTTAATTAATTAACACTCAACAACATATTCAACAACAAGGAAATGATTTAGTTAAACTTTGGTTAGAAACAAAAGCCTTTAGAAAACACAAACCATTGTTCTTTTTAAACGCACTTTCAGTCACAACTTTGTCTTTTGTCTCTTCTATTGTCATCCCTCTTCTGACAAGCCCCCCTCCTCATCTCCCTCCTCTGTGTCCCTTCAGCTCAGAGTGCAGTGGGGTGTAAACACTTTGACCCATGGGGGGCGCTGTGCCGTGTCGCCCTTCGCTGCGCTCCCTGCTTTAATGACACCCTTTGGTCTGCTTGCCTCGCCTCAACCGGGACAGGGGGGGCTGCTTTGATTGGGACACCCCACGGAAAGCCACATATCGGGGGTAGCTCATCTCAGCATGTCCCCCTCCTCCTCTCCATCCGCCATCCACCATCTTGTTGCTCCAACACCCCACCAAGCTGCTCTATTCACAGCTTAGAGACTTGAAAAGATGTGTGCACCAGAAGTCTGTATAGAACGTACATTGAATTCCCCGAAGAGACTAGAAGACAGTGTTTGTTTTAATGAAGCGCTGTGGAGGAGAGTTTTTTTTTTTTTTTTCTTTTTCCAAGCTGTGTCGAGAAGGTACGTCGTTGTCCAGAAACAAGCCAAAAGATCATCAGGGACCCCGAGACTTGAAAGAAACCGAACTTTTCTCAGTGAATCCGCGGAGAGTTGAGGACCACAGAGAGAGAATACTAGCTCATTATCCCGCAGTTCAAATGGTGCCCGGTTTGGCTGGATTTCATGAGTAATCATTCCAGTTTGAGATAACAAATTAAAGGGGTGAGAGCCACACTTAAGCATAGACTGTGACCCACTTTTCCACAGGCCAGACTATAGGGCTCTTAGATTATGTGCATATATCTGCACATATGGGGTGTACAAGAGATTGGAGAGACCGTTTTATATGGAAGAAATATAGTGGTGGTTGTAGTAGTTGTAGTAATTTGCAAGGGTGCTGTTACAAAAGAAAAGATGCTTGATTCCAAGGGCCCATGACTGCCATAATAATATAATAGGTTTGTTATGGTTATTGGGCCTATGTGAATATCTTTTAAAGGGTCAGCTACCTGTAGTGGTTTGATTAATACTATAAAACTGACCGATTAAGTTGCTTGTTAATGCCTCTAAATAAGAATAGACACGCCCAAAGAAAATAACTAAATACTATTTGACCACATTACAAGGCAGTAAACTGTAAATGTAAGACTGTACAACTGTTATTGTCTTTAAAGGAACCATATGTATGATTTTGAATGTCTGTGTCTCCAGATACGAGGTAAACATGTTTAAATCAAATCCAGCTTTTACTGATAACAATTGTAATGCTGATTTATTCTTAGTTACAAAAACATGCCCTACTTATTTCTGTTATAATGTGGTGTTTTGGTTCTCAAGACAATCAGTCAGAAAGCAGAATGAGCCTCACATGAGTCTCTGACAGTTTTAACGCTGAAATCCAGTTGGTTTAAACCTAAAATGTCTCTCTCTGATCTGATCGTCTCCACCTAAACCCCAGCCCCTGCAGCCAGTCATGAGTCAGTGCTAGTGCAGCCTCTGCAGCTCAGGGAGGGAATTCTGGAGGTTCTGAGCTTCACTTGGCCTGTTTTCATGGCCTGTCCATATACTGAGAATGAGATAAACCCAGTAACAAAATAAAAAACAAAACATGCACTTCCGAATAGATTCAAACAGACTACCATCTGGTTTTAGGGCAAATGCTTATTAACCACTGTTACCTCAATTTGGCTTTGAGATAACAATAACATGGCACATGTTTCTGGAATATTTTCAGTTCAGTTTTTCCATAGGCATAGACAGAATTAGTAATAGTGATAAACCCTATGTGCAGTAACGTGTAAATAGCCCTTTAGACTTCCACAGCACTGGTCTATCACTTGGTTTAAGGGCAAATACTTACTGACTGCACCACTATAACCCCAGTCTGGCCTTCAGATAACAATATATGGCAAGCTCCTAGTGTATTTTTTTCTCCGTCATATTTTTCCATAGACAGTCAGCGCAGGCTTAGTAATAGTGATAAACCCTGTATGTGCAGTAACATGTATAAATAGCCCCATAGACTTCCACAGCACCGGTCTGGAGTCTGGACTCGATCACAGCAGGAGGCCCTGATAGTAGCGTGTCTCTGCGTTTATCATTGAACTATACTGCGGATCCCCATTTCAAAGACATCTTTGCAGCCTTCTACCTCTCCTCTCCTCCCTCCATTCCCGGGGGACGGAGGAGAGGAGAGATACTGCGGCGCCACTAGCTTCATTGTCAGCTAATCCGCGCTAAAAGGGCCAAAAACCAACAACGCGACAGATCTTACACTGATGTAGGCTTTGGGTTGAAAGGGAACGCTTAGTAATTTGGCGAAACAGCTGACTGGGGTTGTGTAGGCAAAAATGTAACCTGCTGCACTATTTTTAGCACAAGGGGGGAAAATACGGCTCCTGAAGTAGGTTGAAGTAAAAATAAATAGGAACAAAACAGCTGAAGGTAATGGAGGTAAAGGGAGCTCCAAGAAGTTTAAAAATAGAATGCAATCACTTTTGGGGGTATTGCAAACTTGTTTTAGTCTTTAGGATCTGGTAACATAATGTAAGGAGCTCATTCTGTTTTCTGATTTGATAATTGCAATGTTTGGCGCTTTATTATTATTTTTTTTTCATCAGATGCCCTTCCTGTTGACATAATTTAGTCACTGAGGTAGTCTCTAGTTTGGCAGTTTTTAGGGGCTGATTTGGTCTTTTTTTTTTTTTACCTGTTTGAAATTTAATTTTACAATATTTTCTATTAAGGTTTTGTTTTTATAAAGGTATAAAATATGTGTTAAATATTAAATCTAAAGAGCAAATATTATGCATTATTTGTTTTGTTATTGGCCTTTAAAAATGCTTTGTTATGCAATTCATTATTTAGAGCTTAAATTTATGGTTAATTAAAGAACTATGTATTATTTCACAGCCTCAGTGCTCCCCATTCACTGACCTGGTGCAGCTTGCCATATACTTGTTGCAGAGGGAGTTAACATTGGGAAAACAATTAAACTAGATAATGAGAAACATGTTAATGTAATCATGCAGTATTAATGAACATGATTTAATGGTCGAAAAGCTTAGAACTAGTCTGGTGATTATTTATGGACTTAAAAACTGCACATGGTCTCTTCCTGTGACATAACAATCCTGGACAATTTCAAAGCATATATTTGGTGAATGCTCAGAGTAGTAGGATTAATTAAACCAGTGTTAATGACATAAAATCCAACTCTAGTTATTGAGATGGTGTAGTTCTTGATTTGTCCAGCGGTTTAATGTAAAGACAGTTTCAAAGGTGGTCATTTTATTTTATTTATTTATTTATTTATTTTAATTAGGACAGTGCATATTAATCAACATGTCAACAAACAGCATCAATGTAAATATGCCGGAATTAGCACAATAGCTACTTTACATCCATTGTCCTAAGGATGTAAACTAAAATCTGGACATTGTTTTTGCCATCATCATATCATTTCAAGTCATTTTTGCATAATATGAATTAATATTTCATTAATTAATGACTTGTTCTATATAGTGCTTTGTTGTGTTGTCTATAAACTGGATAAATGCAGATGTTTCATCACAATTACTATGGTTTAAAGGGCCCATTTTACACTATTTACAATGTTGTTTTCTCATCACAAACACACCTGGAGTTGTGTTTTGTTTCATTCAAACATGTTTAACACACAAACCTTGCATATTTAGATTTAGAGTTCTCTCAAATATATATGTAAAAAACAAAACAAAACTCCACCTTGTGATGTCATGTGGTAATCCAGTAAGTGCCTCACTGTGTTTCTAAACTGTTTAAACCTTCACTATCATCATTTGTATAATTTCAGCCATAGATCTCAACTGAACTTAAGTTAAAGGTAGCCTCTGAAAACTACCACTACTGACATCACAAGGTGGAACAGAGCATTTTGAGCTTTGGAGATATACAAAAAGGAATGTGTGAATGAAAAAACAACAACACAACTCTAAGTATGTTTTTAATGAGGTAACAGCATTGTAACATGGCTAAAAGCTCACAAGAATCAATCTTGCTAAATATAGCACCTTAAAGCTACTCCTTCATAGTATAAACCAATAGTTCGCGCCTAATGCAGTCACGGTCTAGACGAACCTTTGTATTCGTTCCTGGTTTAGCCCTTTGCAATGCTCGCCAAAGCTTTCCAGCACATTTCCTCTCCTTTATTCCCATTATAAGCTCCACAGACTGTTGCAATTTCACAGCGGGCCAGACTTTTACTAGTTCTTTGTCCAAACACTCATTTATAATCTTTATTTCTGTTCAGGGCCCATCCACATCTCATTCTCACTATTTGTTTTTCATTAACCTTTATAGCGCTGCAGTGTTGTGGCTAGTGTGCCATTAAGTAAAATAACCACATTCTTAAACCAGAGCCTGTTATAAGGGCTATTCCACATTGGTTTTGTAGAATTCTTATGGGCTTTTTAAAATGGAGAAACTTAGTATAGATCACTGATATTGTGCTTTTTAATGGATGTATCCTTTAAAGTAAGTATAACGTAGAAACAGTTTTAATTATCTATACATGGTTGGGGATGTAATGTTATGATACCCACGAGACCGGAGTCCATAAAGAGTGGAATGAGAAGTTTTGCATTAGCATAGTGACCCCATGATGAGGACAAGTCCAGCAGGTCCAGCTCTGGAAAAGTTCGGACACAGTGTACTTTGGCTGCATGGACGGTTACATAGAAGTGAAGTGTTTGGCTCAAAATGTCCCCGGTTTAAAATATTGAAATATAACAAAGGAAACAAGTCTTGACAGCTCCTGAATTTGTTATTGTAATCAGGTATAAAACTGAACAGTATTTCCAAAGATGCTAACTTGGGAAGTGATAAAAGGTTTTTTATATTTTGGTTTTTAATACCAGTAAATAATAATACAGGTTGCTAATTTAAAATAGTTTAGTGTGACCTATGAAACGGATTTGAATCTACCATAAAACCTGGATGTATTTCCAAAAAAAATATATGACAAATGTGATATTTTACCTGGAATGTTCCATAGTACAGCATTAAATGTACTAGTATGTATCTTACATTCATGTAATTGTTTTTATTGATAAGATATACATGGAAAAACATACATTTCTGTACAGATATAACCTATAACTTGTGAGGGCTTGTGCCATCACCTGCTTGTCTCCATGGAGATAGATACAACTCATGCCATAGTGCGGAACATTTCTTTTCTTTTCTTTTTTTTTTTTTTTAATAGAGAAAAGCAGAAACATTACTTGGCCACTTATACTAAATACTAAATACTAGTACAAATGAAAAAAAGAAAATAAATTAATTAATACATTAAAATAAAATAAAATTTGATAATAATAATAATAATAATAATAATAATAATAATAATAATAATAATAATAATAGTAATAATAGTAATAATAATAATAATAATAATAATAATAATACAAAGATTTATATTGCAATATCGAAATTTGAACTTTTACTGATCAATAATAGCTTTTTTCACATTATTTATATAAGTTATTTCATTTAAAGATATAGCAAAAAAGTGCATTTATAGATTCAGGTCCAAGGCTCATTACAGACGTCATCAGAAGTGGAAGAGCTCCTAAACAGAGCCTTGTGCTGACAGGACAGTATCTGGTGAATATATAGCTCTGCGTCGCCTCCGCCTCCCAGAATAACTCCCCATTGTTCCTAGTGTGTGAGTTAATGCGACGTGGGAGTGACAGCCCCCTCTGCTGCGCTGGAGGGGGACGTCATCTATACCCACACCTTCTTCTGAAAGCGGAAAACAAACAAGACCCGTGCATTATAATTCTGGAAGTCTCCTCGTTCATTTAATGGGGTGTAATCTAGCTGCTTATTGGCCGAGCTCCAATGCCACCACGCCGAGGAAGTGCTGATGTGGGCACTTTGTGGATGATTTGAAAATGAGAGCGAGGTTCAGTTTAAGTTTTAACAGTTTTAAGGGAGCGGAAGTCGTAATCAGGAGGGCCAGAGTTTATGGAGTCGACAGGTTTCTACTGTTAAGGGAGAGAAGTGCAAATGAGTCACTGCTTACCTCACCTCACTCAAGTTACATTTATTAGTGCATTCGAAAAGTTAGGGAGTGACTTGTTTATTTTGTTTATTTTGCTGATTGGAAATGTCTGAAAATAAGGGAAAAAGAAATAACACAACTTGCACAACTAGGATAATTGTTGTCTATTGGTCGAAGGAATAGGAATAGGAATACCCCTATGAACAGTATACAAACAAGGACCGTCAAGGAATTCTTCCCTCCTGTGGGCTCACCACCTGCAGAGGGGTTCATAGGGGTCTGGGTCTGGTGCACAGAGTAATGGGCAGCGTGCTGCCCCCGCGACCCAGCCGGATTAAGCGGGAGAAAATGGATGGATGGATGGATGGATGGTCTAAGGAATTTTACGTAATAAAACAAGTTATTATTATTATTATTATTATTATTATTTTATGTATTTATTTTTTCTGCTTTTGTACTAGTAGTTATCTAGAAGGTCCTAGGCACCATTCACAAACTTAATTTTTTTATTTAAAGCTACAGTATGTAACTTTTTTGACAGCTTTTATTCTCATGTTTATGGTGTTTATTGCACTGAAAAACATGTGTTCTTATTTTGAGTTTGCTCACATCCCCACAAACCTGACTCTATATTACTTGTTTCCATGGAAATATTGTTCCTTTGGCTATAATTTTCCACAGTATGTCATAAAACTTGTCCATCTCCACGGAGAATGTTCCCAAGTATATTGAATATGGAATGATGCCACCTCCAGAATGTTACCTACTGTAAAATGATTACAGATGATTTAGAAAGTGTTTGTTTGCTTATTTATTTATTTGGATCCCATTAGCTGAAAGCAAAACAATCAGTTAGTCTTCCTGGATCCTTTGAAATATAAAATATAAAATCACCATTACATTCATTACATTTAATTTTCCATTGCAATAAAACAGTATAGAAAAAGCAAACGTATAGCTGTATGTACAAGTTTATTTCTTGTTCAAATAACATGACTGGAAATAATATTAGTAAAATAATTTGACTTCCTGATTCTCCATGACCTGTAAGCACACACAGTCAAAATCTCCCAACACCATCTCACTTCCCACTGTATAATTGTTCTCCATGTTTCCATAGACGTCCTAATTCTCTTATTAAGTTCCGTTTGAGACGAGCCAAAGTGCTGAGGTGGGCACTTCTGCATCCCCTGAGCAAATACCATTCTCTGGGACTCTCTTAGCAAAGACAGTACCGAGCGTGTGCAAGCTGACATCTCCCTGGCTTCGCTTTTCTCATCTATGTTTTGCCCTCCTTCCTCCCTCCTTCTCTCCTTCCTCTCCTCCTCTCCTCTTTGGTGACAGTAAAGTGCCAGTCGGGTGGCCTCCTATGGTAATACAGAGGTAATTATTTTCTTGAACACAGATGCAGGCAGCGAGAGGCAGGTAGGAGCCCCAGGATAGTGCGGTGGTGATGGGGAGATACTGACACCAGGAGTTATTGAGTTAGTGTGGAACAGCGCTGGTGCGTTTGGCCCCTGTTTTGGAGGCTGTCGGGGAGGGGGGCTTCGCAAAACACAGGCCGGGGAGAGAGAGATGACG
>CM057101.1:4806829-4831829 GCA_029959045.1 Taenioides sp. WSHXM2023
GCTCCCACCACCTCTGGGAATCGCAGTTTACATATCACATCCAAACACGTTTTTTTCTGTCACTCCTCCTCCCTCTCTCGTCTTCTCTACTCCCCCTCTCTCCACTTCTCCTCTCCTCCTCCTCTCCACTATTCCTCCTTTTTTCCCTCTCTCACCTCCTCTTCTCATCTCCTCTCCTCATCTCATCTCATCTCTCCTCTCCTCTCCCTCTTTCCTTTCCTCATCCTCTCCTCCTCTCCCCCTCTCTTATCCACCTCTCCCCTCTCCTTCTTCTCTATCCCCTCTCCCTCTCTCTCCTCTCCTCCTCCCTTTCATCTCCTCTCCTCTTCCCTATTCTCTACTTTCCCTCTTCCTGCGCCTCCCCCTCTCTCCTCTCCACCTCCCCTCTCTCTTCTCCTCTACTCCTCCGCTTCCCTCCTCTCCTCTCCTCCTCCTCCTCCTCCTCCTCCTGTCCTCTCCTCCTACTCTTTCCCTCACTCCTCTCCACCTCTCCTCCTCTTCCCCTCTCCCTCTCCTGTTTCAGTCCCAGCTCATTCTGTTTGGTTTTAATCACTCCAAATTCCACCGAGACCAAAACATTGGGACTAGATGTTCCTGAAGAGGGGCCTCTAGTGGTCTATCAAGTAATTGCATTTTTTCCTTATTTATCAAGAGGAAACCTGAAAGTAACAGTTCATTACCAAGGCCCTTTACAATGTTCAAAGTGTGCTAAAAATACAGGCACCTTAATCATGCAGGCACTTTCCAAACTTAAAGGAGCTGTATTTTTATGGATTTTTAATCTTTTAAAAACATGAAAAACAGACTTAATTCATTTAAAACAGTTTGCAGCTGTCCAAAGTTATTCCTTAAAGTAAAGATAACATGATATATTTCTGATTATCGGACAGTGCAGTCTAAACTAATCTAAACTATTCTAAACATAATGAATAATGCCCCAGTATGTAACTTTTTAGTTAAAAATAGACTCCTTTTTGTTGTGTTTATTGCAGAGAAACATATAAACATGCATCCTTATTGTGAGCGGGCTTGCATCTCCACAAACCTTAACCTCTTATTTGAGCTGGAGGAGGGCCTCTTCCTGCATGTTTCCATGGAAATATTGTTCCTATTGACTTTAATCTTCCAAAGTAGGGCATTAAACACATCTACTATGGTTTTAATACTACTACTAGTATTTCCATTGAATCAAACAGGTGACATGCCGACTCCAGAAAGTTACATACTGTGGCTTTAAATGATTCCAAATTCTGTTAGTTAAGCCAATAATTTTGTGCTGTGTGATGCGACAGCTGTTATGATTTTCTGTACTACAAAAATAAATTGAATTTCAATCGACTATTGAACCAAAACCAAAACTCTCTCCACAAACTGCCTGTCACATACAGAGCCAATAGTTTGACAGATCCCCCCACGCTGCACATTGACGTTTGATTGAGCCGATGACCAAAGAGTATCCACGGAAACACACGCCAACGACGCAGGTCCATGTGAGCAGACAAGCCCCGTCCTGTCCGCAGATCCATCATGGCCGCCGCAATCCCAGAATCCATCAGTGTCTCCCGTTCGGATCATTTGTTCGGAAAACGTCAGCTGGCGGTCACATAATGATGTCTGCGCTGAGGGGAGGCTTACACTGCAAAACTCACCATCATGACTTACAATCACAAGACTTAGAATGTGAAATATGATGAATTATGAATTAGAATTTGAATCGTTTCTAGTGGAGTTTAGATGTGATGGATGATTTAAATTCATTACTTCTTTTACCAGGGTATCTTGTTTGTCAGTGGGGTAAGAAAACTGCCCTCAATTGATAGCTGGCATGATTTTAAACTAATCATTTCCGTAGCGCACTCAAAAGTTATCTGTCATAAGCACTATAATGTACCTATAGTCAAAACTAAAGCTCAACTCTGTAATATTTCACCACAAAAATAGAAGCATTCATTTCGGTATGGGTGTTGTTATTCCATTAAATACCTTCTTGTGTACAGGCTTGCCTCTCCACAGACTTTATTTGTAACACCACTCACTTGTCTCCATGGAAATGACTTTGATTTGCAGGGATGTTTCACGTGGCATAAGATTTGTCAAGCTAGAGAAAGTTCTTTAACGTTCTTTCTCCATGGAGCGCAGATGGAATGTGGCAGGTTGAGGCTTTAAGCAAGGCCATGGAACATACTGGATCAACACTAAATTAGAGTTAAACATGGGGTTAATATCAGACTCCAATGGCAGATAGCCCCTTGTACCACAGTTTGATAAACACTGTTGTAAATAAGAGCGTCAGATGAATTAGTTTAACGCCAAAACATTCACCTATGACCCAGGAGAATTCGAGGATTACACAGATATAAGGCCACATGGTAATATAAAAGAAAATACTATGATTTAATGTTGAAAATCACACTCTGTGGTCTAGAGAAAGTGTGTTTTTAATTATCACTCTGGTATCAGTTTTGGTATTGGAGTATCGAGTCGAGATCTAAACCAGGACAAGGCAGTTCTAAATAACGATTGAACAAAATCTGTAATATATTTATCTCAAAAAAAAAAACAAAAAACAAACAAATAAAACAAATTCCCAAACTGCAGATAGCCCCGTGTACCACAGTTTGAGAAACGCAAGGTAGCCGCAACTCTATGGAGCTGTGCATCTGATTAACGCCTTAACATCCATCTACTGTATGTCCCAGGAGAAGGTTCCAGAGTAAGGCTTTAAATGGCTTTAAACCGAAAATGTTAATTTTGTCTTCTTATGTACTTTAAACTTCTTAGGTTCTTTTAAAAGACAATACAGTAACTTGTATTTACCTTGTTGACATGTTTCGGCTGCTAGCTGCGAGCCATCTTCAGAACTGTCCCCGGTGTTGGTGGTGACGTGTCGTATATCAGAAGTTTACATAGCAAAAGGAGAAATTTAATTTGTCAACTGGACAGAGTTTATTTGGTTGAATATGTTTCGCAGCTCATCCAAGCTGCTTCTTCAGTTCTGGTCAGATGCTGGCGGACACTGCTTTATATCTGCTTGAAGGGAGGAGCTTAATTACAATGAAAATTACTCTGAAATTACTCTGAGACAACTCTCTGAGACAACACAAATTAAATTTCTCCTTTTGCTATGGATTCTACCTGGACGACTGAGGGATTCTACACACAGCTGTTTACATGTCAACAAGGTAAATACAAGTTACTGTATTGTCTTTTAAAAGAACCTAAGAAGTTTAAATGGCTTTGTCTCAGTGGTATGCAGATTGCGTACCTGCCACTAGAAATGTTTAGATCCTCAAACAAGTACTACCTAACATAATATTTGACTTTCTGTGTACAAGTAAATGTAAACCTAAGATATCAGTCATATATTCTTTGCAAAAACATAGATCTAGGTAAGTTAAAATGACTAAAAATGCAAAGAGTTGTTGTTTTTCTTATCTTATCGTATCTTTATTTTCATATTTTAAGGAAAAAAAAAGGTCTTGTTCCATTGGTAGATCATTCTACTTGATAAAACTTTCTTCATTCAACTAATCATAACTTTTTTGGAGCGTTTGTCTCTAAATAAATCAAAACCCAAAACCCATGTACCACCAGAGGCAGCCGGCGCACCACAGTTTGAGAAACGTTGCCGTGGATAATGTCGTTTTGCAGTGAAGTCGGTAGCCCGCGCTCTGGTATGGAGCTAAGTGCATCAGATGAATAAGTCTCCCTGTAATGCGGCGCTCAGCTCGAGGCCATAAGTCACAGTCTGTTTGTGGACGGCTTTCAGGCCTGAGTGAAAAATGACACTCTTTTATTATTTACGCCATTCACACTTCACATTTGAGTGCATTGGAAATTTTAGCTGATGCTGTGGGTCTCTGTACAGTTATAGATTCAGTCAGGCACAGCTAAAAGAATCACTGTATTCGATGAGAAGACTTAGATTCACCATGTTTTGGAAGAAGATGAAACGTAAGCATATACAGTACTGCTATTGTCTCCTCTCTTTCACTGATTCAGATCAATAACCAGCAGATCTTCCATCAGAAAAGTTACACAGTGTAGCTTTAACTTTCTATTTGTTTCTGTTGTTGTTCAAACATTCCAAAAGCCACGGTGACCCGTCCAAATTTTAGAATGCCCTTCCCCATCACATTAAGTTTAATTGATTCTTTTAAGTCTCATTTAAAAACAGCTTTTAACCTGGAATGTTGTTGGAATTGTGTGGTTCTTTATTTTCTATTGCTAATTGTAGTATTTTTATGGTTTTTACTGATATTCCCATACTTATTTTCTATGCTAACAGTAATTCATAGTTATTTGAATTTAAATGGTGTCAATATTTTAATTTTGGACAATTTCTGGACATTTAAACCTGGCTTTATCTGTCTGTGCTCCTTGTTTATACTTTTAGTACTAAATTTACTTACTTATTTGAAAAGGGGTAGCAGCGCTTCACTTTATCTCACTTATTTCTTTTTTTCCTGAATGAAATACTTTCTGCTCAGATGAACTAAACTAAATGAACTCAGCCTCTTTCAAAGCTCCTATAGATGAAGGATTCTGTTGACCTTGTGTGATGCTGTTGGATTCATTGTTGAGTTGTTTGAATTCTCTCTATACATTTCCCACTAAACCCTCTGAACCCGATGATGTTATGATACAGACCTATATACTGACTTTACTATCTCCTGTTAAGTGCTTTTAACTTTTGGCACAACATCAGTTCAGTCTTATACAACCCAACTTCACGAGGACGGACAGAACCAGTAATTACAGAAATATTTACCATACCTGTTCTTCACCTCACTTTTGATGTCAACTTTGTGTTATTGTCAACATCATGAGGACTTTCAAATATACTATGGGACCAGTGCAAATTTTTCCTCCTTATTTTATTATTTAGCGCCCAAAATCACACCAGTTACCTTGCAGGGCTTCACAAAATTTTGAAGAATTTTAGATTGCGTTTGTTATTTTATCCCATGTTTCCCAGCATGATCTTTTAATTGATGGTTTTCGGGTTTCCAGAACGTGATGAGAGACAGTTTTCCCTACTGATAACATTGTACTTTGCCATGGAATATCCAAAAAACAAAATCACAACCTGCTCATTTTGATTATTGACTAGACCACAAAATTTGCTGTATTACGAAACAAAAGCAAAAAAAAAACTCTTAAACAATATTCATTTTACCTCTATTAAATCTGTATTCATTATTTTTAGCTTATAGGATTTTGTGTTTGACGTTGTGATTTTCAGATACTTCTCACTCCACTTCTGAAATCCAATTTTTTTTTTTTTGTTTCATATCACATGGACTCAAATGAATTTCACCTTTCGAAATCTCCCTTTGCCATCACCTTACATCCAAGTCTGATCGCCTTCTTATTATTTTACTTAAATGCATGTGTTATTTGTCCGAGTCTAAACAGTTATGAACCTGTTCTCTTGTTTCTTTCTCTTCCAGACAGATGACGTGTCACAGACAGAGGGCTCCCAGCCTCTGCAGCTCCAGCACTCAGACTCCTCAGAGAAGCAGCAGCCCAAAAGGTTACACGTCTCCAACATCCCCTTTCGCTTCAGGGACCCCGACCTGCGGCAAATGTTCGGGGTGAGTGTGTCTTTACGTGGGAGTCTGTGGGGGATTTTGGCCACTGCGATTTGAAGTACTACATGACATCACACAGAGCTGTTTCTGATGACAAACACCTGGCTGCGGGGGCGGAGCTTGAAGTGTGGATCCCTGTTCGAACAATCGCACTGCTCCTCGTACCTTCAGGCCATTTCTTACAATTTCATAACTTTTAAATTCTTCATATAGGTGTGCACCAATCCCCTATTTTCAGTTTTGATACCGATATCTATACTTTGACTTTAAGTATCAGCTCATACCCGATATTAACCTATACCAGTGTAGGGACAGAAAATAGCACTTATTTTCTTAAAAACACAGTGAACTTGTGTTATTTAACTGTTCTTTATCCTTCAAATAACTACAGAACAGCTTTGTATGAATAAAAGTTCAAACATTATGAGACGTTCTAGGCCAAAATTTGTCTGTCAATAATCGTACTCCATCTTATTAAAGGCCCCAACTAGGAAATTGGCTGATATTCTTTACCGGTATCAGTATTGGTGTATCCCTACTTCATTCTACAATTTGTATGGTATTTTTATGGGCTAAGAGTGTGATAAAAATGTCAAAGCAGTAACATCTCCATGGTGACAAGCAGGAGGTGGACTCTCAACCTGAAAAGTTACACAACACATCTTTAACCGTGTGAGAAAGAATCAAAATCTCAAATACAAAAGAAACAAAACACAGCTCTATTACAAGCCTGTGCTCTTGATGAAGGAACAGCTTTGTAACCTGGTTTAAAGCTCTGTTCTGCTTAAGACCTTTTCTCTGAGCAAAAGTTCAAAGTTGGTCCTGAGGGAGACCCAAAGTGCAAAGTTCCTGTTGTCCATGCCCAGACAGGATTTATTATTTAGAGCAACGAGACGCCAGAAAAACCCAGGCGTTTGCGCCATTATCTAACGCTTTCTTTGAAACTCGACGGCAACAGGAAGTAGCTCTAAAATCCTCTGATGACGGGAAATAAAAAGAACAGCGCTCAGAAGGGAACAGGGCTTTTAGAGACACAGGAAGTGAGAGTGGAACAGCCGGACCAGATCAAATGAGTCTCGGAGAAGTTTTAGTGATGAGCTATAAATATGAGACTAAGCAATCAATTAACTACTGTAATATCAGCTCACGCTAAACCATGATTTAAACCATGGTTTGCACTGGTTTAAAAATAGATATTAATATAAAATTTCTTAAAAGGTGCAAGATTATTATGCTGTTTAGTTCAAAATTTTGATAAAACATTTAGGTATAAAAATTTAGGTTAAAAAACAAAACAAAAAACAAACTGAATCAATCAACATTACAGTTTGTATCAGCATAGTCAGTATATGATTTAGTGTGTAACTTTTAAGAGTCAGCCACACTCTCGTCACCATGGAATTATTGCTCTGTCTGGAATGTTCCACGGTATGGCATTACACTGACAGGCAGTTTTGTGTGTTTGTGTGTTTTAACAATAAACACACATGTAAACTGAACTGCTATACAGATAAGATTAATGCCATATTGTGGAACATTCCGGGTAAAGCAATAACATCTCCATGGAAACAGACAAGTGGCAGAACCAGAAACAGTGGCAGAAAAGTTACATAACGCACCTTAAACATGTTTACTTCATAACGTCAGACATTAGACTTGTTTAAAGTCATATTGTGGGACATTTCAGATGAAGAAATTCAGGACCCACCACCAGAAAAATTACATAACAAAAGAAACGCAATATTGATCAGTTTAAAGTCATACTGCGTAACATTCACAGGCAGACTTACACGGTACACTTTTAACCATACAGTACTTCTTCTAAAGTGGCGTGTACATGTGAGTAAACGTGTGTGCAGTTATTGTGTGATGGTTATTGACTGCAGCAGTATTCAGAGGGGGCTTTTGTGCACGCTCGTTGAGGTGGTAATTGGACGCGGCCGGGAGAGCTGTGTCCACATTCTGCTCATTCATGATTCATGTGTTTGTGTGCGGCCGCGGGGCAGGGCTCTTCTGATGGAGACGATAATACAGAGGAGTTACCCCATCACACGAGCACACGGCAGGCTAAGGGACAGGACTAAAGGGGCAGGGCTAAAGGGACAGGACTAAAGGGGGTTCTCCTGAGAGGGTCATTAGAGCGGCTCAAAGGGTTCCTGTCAAATGTAAGGTATGAGTCGGATAAGTCCTGATTAGCTTTGGGTTCAAACAACACCACATTAAAGGGTCCATGTTACACATACTGATCTATGTTGTAATGTTGTTTCCTCATCAAAAACATACTTGGAGTTTTGTTTTTTTAGCTGTTAAGTAGCTGTTAATTTGAAGACTACAGCTTCATGACATCATAACGTGGAACAGTTGTGTACAAGAAACAAAACACAACTCCAGGTATGTTTCTGATGAGGTAACTGTATTATAACTGTACACTAAGTCCTCTCCCTTTGAGCACTCAAAAAACACTATTATAATGTCCCAGGAAATGTGATTGTGATTGTAGAAATTCTTCTGCACTCTTTGTAAGTTAATAAATAATCAGCAGACTTGTTCTGAGCATAAACGACTTTAAAGGGGCTCTTAAAGGGGCTGTGCCTGACTTTTACGGCCTTAAAATTGTGAAAAAACAAAACTACTTTATTTTAAACAGCCGTCCATTGCCCACTTATCTCAGTCACTCCTAGCTATTTACCATGAGTTTATAAGCTGTTTTTACTACTTTTAGAGACCAGACCGACGCTGTCTTGGAATGCAAACTACTAACAACGCACTTCCTGGTTCTCTGACAACAAAACACTTTATAATGAGATATTTTAACCCTGTAGCTGCTTTTATAATATATTTGTGCTGTGGTCTTACAGAATTTGCTCAAATACATGGGAAAAAAAAAAAAAGCCGCTTTAAGCATACTCTTTATTTGTTGTACTTGTTCCATTTGGCCTTGAAATTCTGACAATGTTAAAACAACAAGAAAAAACTCATGACAACTCCCAAAAGTTAATTTACAAAACAAATAAAACCCACATTGTTAAGATTACAGTTATAGCAGCGTTCCTCCTCGGTGCCCCCTCTTCTCCTGCCCCTGTTGCCCTTGTTGCCCCCGCCCTGTTACCCCTCCTCCGATGGCCCGTCTCTGGGTCGGGAGGTGAAGACGAGCCCTTAACGAGGCTCTGACGGAAGATCTCATTAGACGACCACAGAGGACCCCAGAGCTAATTACAGCTGATCAGACTCAGAGCACCAAAGGGTTCCAGGGGCCCAGAGTGAGACACATCTCTGTACGCATGCCACTATAAAGCAGATTCAAGTTCAGATTATTGCAGTTTTATTTATAGCAAAAGGAGAAATTTAATTTGTCAACTGGACAGAGTTTATTTGGTTGAATACGTTTCGCAGCTCATCCAAGCTGCTTCTTCAGTTCTGATTTATGTTTTATTTATGTTTTTAATTCAACAACAGTGGATATTAAAGGTGCATGGTGTAACTTTCCTGGTGGAGGGTCTGTCACCTGCTTGTTTCTATGGATATGTCATTGCTCTGCCTGGAATGTTCCACAGTATGACATTAAACTCCTGTAATATTCAATTACAGGTGGTTTTATGGCTCAAAAATACCTAGAAAAACAGACATTCTGACTGTGAGCGGGGTCGCCTCTCCACAGATCTGACCTGTAACTTGGTCTGGTTTAGTCTCCATGAAGATAGAAAGGTTTAATACCATACTGTGAAACATTCCAGACAAAGCAATAACATCTCCACGGAGAAAAGCTTTTTACGGAAGCACTTTTAATGAACAATTCTGTAAATATATCAAAATTAGAGTTTTGTTTTGTTTTTGTTTTT
This sequence comes from Taenioides sp. WSHXM2023, assembly GCA_029959045.1. Classification (NCBI taxonomy): domain Eukaryota; kingdom Metazoa; phylum Chordata; class Actinopteri; order Gobiiformes; family Gobiidae; genus Taenioides; species Taenioides sp. WSHXM2023. Next base: position 4,816,263 of record CM057101.1, read on the forward strand.
TTTAATCCGTAGTCCCTGGACAGAGGTTAAAGCCAGTTCAAAATAGTAAGAATAAATTATAACAATTCATTCAACTAAAAAAAAGCTACAAAGAAAACTACAACAACACCTGCACCTGATTTTTACTGTCTTAAAAAGGTGAAAAACAGAATTCATTTTAAACAGTTTGCAGCGGTCCAAAGTTCTTCCTCACTTACATTATGCATTCAGAGCGTCCTAATTACTCACCACGATGAGTTTATAAGCTTGTTTCACAACTCATAGAGACCAGGTCACAACAACAACTAGCATGCCAACTGTGCACCAGTGTTACTTGCTGGTTCATGGACAATATCAAACAAATCAATAAATACTGACATCTTATATTAAAAAATAAATGCATAAAATAAAATCTTGATGTTTCTCTTGTCCTTACGATGGAATTTCAGTGTTCAAATCGCATTAGCAGCTACTGTTTTTAGCCTTATTTATGCTGCATCAGAAGAGGTGACCCTGCTCTTTATGTACACCAGTATTTTAGTCTGTAGTACCGAGCTGGAGAATTACCCCATTGTAAAAAATGTCAGTCTAATTTATTTTTATAGGCCAAAACGCATCGTCAAAAGTACTTTCTACGACTGCATCAAAAAAGCCAGTATCTAAACATGTGAAAATCTGACGTTCTATATAATGTCCCATATTATAGTCATTCATTTAACAGTAAATCCTAATCCCAATTGTGTGTCTTCTGATTGGCTGCTCTCTTCTTCTGAGCTCCTGACAGAATTTCCAGTTAAAGACCACTGCGCTTCTCTCTCTCACTGCGGATTTGGAGCATTCTGAACAAATTAAATTACGATTAACAGCGTTTCTTTTTTTTTTTTTTTCCCTCTACGAGTCCCCCTTGTGGGCGCGCAGGAGCAGTGTGTCCTTTTTTGATGAGCGCTGATATCTCCCGGCGTCTTATAATTACTCAGGCTGCAGTGAAAGGAGCGGCGACAGAGAGAAGGCGCAGGGATGAGGAGGGCCTGCAGGGGGAGCTTTGACACATACACAGACTGAGAAAAGGGGAGCGGACAGCCCAGTGTGAAGCGGCAAGGGGGAGGTCAGAGGTCACACCGCTCCTGGGGCAGACGCCGCTAATGCTGCTACTGTACAGGGGGAGAGAGAGAAAGAAAGGGGGAAGAAAATAGAAAGAAATGCAAAGATGTAGATAGTATTTCATTATGTTAGTGCAAACCTCAAATATACATTTAATATTCTTATTTTTATTTTTAGTGCATTTCTTTCATTCTGTTTGTTTATTTAGTTATATATTTTATTTGCTATTATTATTTTTATTATTTTATATTTATTTAGAAATTAAAAAATTTAATTGTAAGCCTTTTTTTTTTTTGCGATTTAAAAGCAATTTAACGCGCAATTGTTCAATGATATCTGAGTTAATAATAACGACAAACCTTTTCAACTACATACAGACATATTTTACTTTCACTTTAAATCCAAAATCCAGCAGCAAGATTTGCATCAGTTTCTTTTTGTTGCTGTACCTGATTTGGACTGTCTTACGTTGTCTTATTTGATGCAGACAGGACACAGCAGATCTGTACTGGGGCTAGACAAATTTAGCTCAAAAACACAGGAAAAAATCATGTACTGGCCTTTTATTATGCTACTCTTTTTGTTAAACTACTGCACAAATGAATGAAAATAATAACATTTCAGCCTGCCGCCATCTTTGGGACCTGCAGAATATTGTGATGTCAGAGTCCAGCCATTGAACGCCGCAATCCAAAAGAACCAACTATAAGATAAATAAATACTTGATTCATTGACCAGAAAATATCACATAAAAACATCTGGATTAAACCTGATGAATAAAACTCCTCCTCTCTGTCTCTCTCCATCCCTATCTCTCTCATTCTAAATCTAACTCTTTTTCTCTTCCTCCCCTTCTCTCACTCTTCCTCTCTTTTTCTGTCTCTCTCTCCCCCTCTTTCTCTCTCTCAGTCTCTCTTTCCCTCCCTCTCTCTCTGAATCTAACTCTCTAGCTTTCTCTTTCTCCCCCCTCACTCTCCCTTTCTTTCTGTCTGTCTCTCTGCCCCTCTTTCTCTCTCGCTTCTTTCCCTCTCTCCCCTTCCCTCGCTCTCCCCCTCTCTCGAAATCTAACTCTCTTACTTTCTCTCTCTCCCCCTCCCGCTCTCTCTTGCTAAATTTAACTCTCTTTCCCTTTTTGCCCCCCCCCTCTCTTTTTGTCTGTCTCCCTCTCTCTCTCTCTCCCTCTCTCACCCTCTCTCTCTCTATATCTAACTCTCTCACTTTCTGTTTCCCTCCCTCTCTCATTCTCCCTCTCTTTCTCTTTCTGTCTGTCTCCCCACCTCCTTCTCCCTCTCTGATAGTTATGTGCCTCTGCATGCGGTGTATAGATGTGTAGGTGACGTCAGCGCCCCCTACAGAGCCCCTCCCTCCCTGCGCTGAAGCCATTGTTTATGTGAGCTGCTGATGCTGCGCTTCTGTTGAGAGTGTGACGGGAGGAAGAGGAGGAGGAGGAGGAGGAGAGAGAGAGAGAGAGGGGGGGGGGGGGGGGGGGGGGGGGTTCAATACATTGCAAAAGAAAGGACATCTATAAATTAGCTTAAATGACTTGAATACATTTGAGTTCTGTATTTTCAACTGAACTGTTTAAAGGAGCACTGTGTAACTTTTCTAATAGAGAGTACTCTGTCTGCCTGTACCCATGGAGATGTTATTGCTTTGCCTGGAATGTTCCACAGTATGGAACGGTTAAAGGGCCCATATTACACTACAGTATTTTCTGATCTCTGTTCTAATGTTGTTTCCTCATCACAAACACACCTGGAGTTGTGTTTTGTTTCATTCACACATGTTTAACACACAAACCTGCAGATTTAGGCTGAGTTCTTCTCTCTGTTCCACCTCGTGATGTCATGTGGTAATACAGGAAGTGCTCCACTGTGTTTTTAAACTCCACACACCTTCACTAGAATCATTTGGATGATTTCAGCCCTGGAATTGTCTCTTTCTACTGAACTAAAGGTAAAAGGAGCTGTTAACTTGAGAACTGTCGCTTCGTGACATCACAAAGTGCAACAGAGCATCTTGAGCTTTGCAGATATAGACAGCTCAATAACGCAGGATTACTCAAACACGTGTGAAACAAAACACAACTCCAGGTCTGTTTTTGAGGAGGGAACAACATTATAACATGACTTAAAGCTCACAGGAGTCCATTTTCTGTAATTTAATAAAGCCATACTGTGGCACATTATAAACAAAGCAATAGCATCTTTCTATTACATCCTTTTTGGGCAAAGAAACAGAAAATAGTCCAATCACAACTTCACACAGTAGTCACAGTAAGTTGTTCCCTTATGGTTCTTATTCAGCACTTTTTCAGATTGAATAAAATTATCTGACCTTGGCTGTTGCTTCTTTAAAATTCTCACTAGTATTTTATTAAATTACTTTATTAATTTATTCATTCATTCACACATTTCTGCTTTTACAATATGGAATAAAAAGCACTTTCCTGAGCTAATAGCAATAAAAAGCAAGTTCTTTAATCATTTTAATTTCAACGTTCTTACTTTTTTAACACGTATAAAATAATCCAGGTGATGATTGTGATAATGCTGTAGCTCTCGGCGGCGTCACAAAGGCCGGGGACTGTAGCTCTGATCACTGAGGAAGAGGAGGAGGAGGACGAGGTCCCCTGTGCCCGCTGCAAATCCTCCCTCATGACTTACCACAAAGTAATTAATCGGTGCCACCAACCCATTACACATGGTTAAAACAATTAGCATCTGTGCATCTGGGCAGAGGAGGAGGGCAGGGAGAGGAGAGGAGGAGGGAGAGAGGGAGAGGTGAGAAGGAGTGACAGGAGGGAGAGGAAAGCAGGGAGAGTAGAGAAGGACGGAGAGGTGAGAAGGAGTGACAGGAGGGAGAGGAAAGCAGGGAGAGTAGAGAAGGACGGAGGTAAGAAGGAGTGAGAGGAGGAAGAGGAGGAGGGCAAGGAGAGGAGAGAAGGAGGGAGAGAGGGAGGGATGAGAAGGAGTGACAGGAGGGAGAGGAAAGCAGGGAGAGTAGAGAAGGACGGAGAGATGAGAAGGAGTGGGAGGAGGAGGAGGGAAGGGAGAGATGAGAAGGAGTGAGAGAGGGAGAGGTGAGAAGAAGTGAGAGGAGGAAGAGGAGGGCAGGGAGAGGAGAGGAGAGAAGATGCAGGGAGTGAGGGAGGTGGAGAGAAGAGAAGGAAGAGACAGAGGGAGAGGAAGAGGAAGAGGAAGGGAGCTGGAGAGAAGGAAGAGGTGGAGAGAGGAGGAGGAGAGGAGACAAGAAGGAATGAGAGGAGGAGGAAGGGAAGTGGAGAAAAGGACGAGAGTGAGGGACAGGAGGTAGAGGAGAAGGAATAGAGGGAGGGAGGGAGGTAGAGATGGGAAAGAGTGGGAGGAGGAGGAGGGAGGGAGGAGTCATGTGGAGAGATTGTGAGATTGTCCATTTTGGAAACACTGGGCCAGATATGAAAACGCAGTACGCCGATATGACAGAAAATACATTTACCACAAGACTTAAAGCACATTTTTATTATTATTATTTTATCATTATTTCAATTTACATGTTCTTTGCACCGAAAAGAATGTGTCCTTACTCTGAGTGAGCTTGCATCTCCACAAACCTGACTCTTATTTGGCCTACAGGAGACCCTTGTCCTGCTTGTCTCCATGGAAATATTGTTCCTTTGGCTATAATTCACAGTATGACATAAAACATATCTGTCTCCATGGAGAATGTTCCAGATTGTGTTTTTTTAACTATATATTTCTATAGACTCATGCAAGTGACATGTCTCCTCCAGAAAAGTTACATGTTTGAAAAAAATGTCTTAAAACAGTCAAAATCAACAACATTTCCCCTTATTTATACTTACATTACAAGTTGAATGTGACTTGTTCCATTGACAAACTTTAAACTAGTCAAAATAAACTCAAATCAACACAAAGTCTACATATTTTAAGTAACGAAATTCAAGACTGAGTGTTGCATTTCTCTGTGTTTATATCACTGAAGGCCTGTGTGTACCTGGACACTTTTGATGACCGCTGTCCACTTAAAACTCCACGGCTCCTCCTCCCAGTCCAGCTGCACTCAGCACATTAGCTCACACGCTACAAAGTGCAGTTTTGGACGGGGTGCGAGTTTCTTTATTACCTGCAGCAGATACAGCGCAGGCAAAGTGCATTTTAAATAGGGGCGCACTTAAAGCCAGCACACTCAGCTCTCTCTGATGGCTGCTCATTACCCAGAGGTCATTTAGCCACGTGCGTGTTTTCCCCACAACAATGAAGTGTACGACTGTATAAGTGTGAGATAATGTGAGGTGTTCTGCAGAGGCTGGTGCCCTGTGATGGATGGTTTGGTCAGAAGTTCAGTTGTATTGTTTGTCTTGTGTTTACCTCAGTACAACCCAATGGCAAGGACTTTTTGTATTTTTCTATAGTCTATTTGTCTACTAATAAAGACTTTTTTACTTAAATGTACACTGCGCACCTTTTCTGGTGGGGGTTCGTTACCTACTTGTCTCCATGGAGATGTTATTGCTTTGCCTAGAATGTTCCATAGTATGACTTTAAACATTTCCATGTAGTATTTATTCATTTTGTGTGTTTCTTTTGTTCAAAAACACTACAATTCCTTCTGTGAATAGGGGTGACTCTCCACAGATCTGACCTGTAATGTAGCGTAATGCTGTAACCTGCTTGTCTCCTTTGTGATAGATAGGTTTAATCTATACTGTGGAACATTTTAGACAAAGCAGTCACATTTCCATGGAGACAAACAGGTGGTAGAAATGTTACACAGTGCACCTTTAAATGTAAAGTTCTCTAACATAATTGATGATTAAAATAAGAAAACATGCATTGAAATTAGCTTAGAAAAAAATAAAAAAAGACTTTCAAACTGTTCTAAAAATCTGTAGTAAATTAACATTTTGAGTGTTCAAATGTGTATTTATTTATTTATGTTATGTAAAATTTTATTGTCAGTTTCTCAAATCTACATAGAATATTCTTATTTTGAGACAGCTCCATTTATCTTTTTAATCGCAATGGCAACCTTTATTATTCCGAAACCTGTTTGATGGACCCTCCACCAGAAAAGTTACACAATGCACTTTTGAAATGGGTTTCAGACAACTTATTCCCATTCAAAAGATCTAATATTTTGTTTTAAATCGTTAACTGTCATGTCAACAGTGTTAACGCCTCATAATTCTGTATAATTGTGCGTTCAAGAATGTTATGTTGTCACGTGAACGAAAACTATCAGCCCATCTCGAACCATCCATCGTCCCGGTCTCAGCTTGGGCCCAGTGCGCAGAGAGCCCATTTCTGCCCCGTGGAGCCCAAATGCAGGCGAGGCAGACGTTTGACAGGCTAATTACTTATAATGAAACAATGCGGCCATTGTAGACACCAATTAAAAGCCGCGTTCACTGGAGTCGTTAGAGGAGCTGTGGTTTCGCTCTCATCGCTGGGTTTTCTAATGATCCTCGGAAAAGAAGAAAGAAGGAGGTGCGTCCAAAAGAGGCTATAGCACGAGGGGGGCTCTGAGGGGGGCTCTTAGGGGAGCTCTGGGGATGAGGCCTGCAGGTCCTGTTGACTGTGAGAACTCCCAAATACAGACAGAAGAACGGATGTACAAGGGTTGAGAGGGGAGAGAAAGAGAGGGAGAGGAGTGGGTATATTAGAAAGAGGAGCAAGAGAGAGAGAGAAAGGGAGGGAGGGATGGAGAGGAGTGAGTACAGGAGAAAAATAAGATGGTGAGAGAGAGAGGGAGAGTAGTGGGTATAGGAGAAAGAGGAGAGAGAGGGGTGGTGGGTATAGGAGAAAGAGAAGGGAGACAGAGAGGGAGGAGTGGGTATAGGAGAAAGAGGAGAGAGAGAGGTAGAGGAGTGGGTATTCGACAAAGGAGAGAGAGACGGGGAGAGGAGTGGGTATAGGAGAAAGTAGAGAGCGAGAGAGAGAGACAGGAATGGGTATAGGAGAAAGAGAGAGAGGGGGAGAGGCATGGGTATAGAAAAAAGACAAGAGAGAAAGAGAGAGAGAGAGAGAGAAGTGGGTATAGGAGACAGAGCAGAGAGAGAGAGGGAGAGGAGTGGGCATAGAAGAAAGCTGAGAGAGGGAGGAGTAGGTATAGGAGAAAGAGCAGGGAGGGGGGTAAGAGGAAGAGAGGAGTGGGTATAGAAGAAAGACGAGAGAGAGAGAGAGAGAGAGGAGTGTTTAAAGTCCACAGCTTTACTGGACACAGTCTGATCCAAATTGCCTTCACTACACAGATATTTTGTCCCATTTAAACTCTTTTTCTCTATAGTGCACTTTTTAAAATTTTCCAACCCTGTTCTGTATTATCTCCATGACGCTAATGTTTAAGGAAAATTGGACACTTTCTTTAATTGCAAACATTAGCAGAAAATGAAGTTAGCAAGTCTGGTGTTTAAGTATTTTAATTCGATTTGGTTCTTTCATGATCATTACGCAGTTAACAACATTCACAGCTACATTTCTTTCCATTGTAAGACTTAATTCAAGCCATTTTAGGGATTCCAAATGGTTTTCTCTATGTGCAGTCCTGATCTTTGTTTATAGAACGACTTGGTAACATCTTTGTGGTTAATTATATAGACACTTTTCCCTGTATTTTTGAAATTTAAATGGCTGGTGTTGACAGAGGTGGTACTCAGTTACATTTACTTGAGTAATTTGTTAAAGTAATTGTGCTTTTCAAAGTACTTTTTAGTTTTTCTCCTTTCTGTGGGCTATAGTTTGTGCATTATTTGATGTTTTGTCATTTCAATTACGTAACGTTACTCTTTCTTGAATGGTACTTTTCTCAAATACTTTTTTTTTAATCCTACTTGAGTATTTTCTTGGACTACTACTTTATACTTCTACCTGAGTAACATTACGCTTATTTGAGTAAACTTTTTGGCTACTCACTGCTATTTCCTGTATTTTCTTTTCAGCTTTTTCTTTCCACAAACTGCCATTTAAAGTTGTATGATGTAACTTTTTGGCTGGGGGTCAGTCACCTGCTTGTTTCTATGGAGATGTCATTGCTCTGCCTAGAATGTTCCACCTTATAACTTTAAACAGCTGTACCTTACATTTATTCAATCACAGGTGGTTTTATAGCTCAAAAATACTCAGAAAAAACAGGCATTCTGACTGTGAGCGGGGTTGCCTCTCCACAGATCTGACCTGTAACTTGCTCTGGTTTGGTCTCCATGAAGATAGCAAGGTTTAATGCCATACTGTGAAACATTCCAGGCAAAACAATAACATCTTCATGGAGAAGAGGATTTGACGGGCCCTCCACCAGAAAAGTTACACAATGCAGCTTTAACTGATATAAAAGGACGACACGCATTTAAGTACAACTCCACCAAACCAAGTCGTATTTAGAAAAACATGAAAACTTGTCACATTTGAACTAATCTTGCGCCTGTCTAACGCCCATCTCCTTTTGTCTCCTCTTTTGTTTTGTTTCTGCAGCAATTCGGGAAGATCTTGGATGTGGAGATTATCTTTAACGAACGAGGATCCAAGGTGAGACCACAGCACCAGCAGCACCAACATGGCAGCCCTGTGAAAGAAAGAAACTGGGAAAGAAAACGTCATCTCTCCATCTTTCTACTTCCTTACTAATGCAACCGTTTCTCTCTTTTTCTTCTTCTCTCTATCTTTTTGTTCTCTTTTGTTTTTGCTGTTGCGGCTCCAATATCGTTAGCTAATGAATCCAGTTTTACGATCAGTCTCAATTCGGAATCTGAAAACTTCTGGGAAATTCCTCATTTGCAAGTCCAATCTGTATACAAAGTACTTTAAATTCAACATTTTACTTATTATACTTCTTAATCTAGACTTTTCTGCATTAACAATTTCTAGTGTGTATTTAAACAACACCTAAATACAGAGTTAATTAAACGCAATTCCACATTTCCACAAATAGGAAAAAGATGAGGAAAATCGGATAAACCTGACCTTAGAAAACCGTTTAGATATTCTTAATTTAAGGTGCACGATGTAGCTTTTACGCCAGCTGCTTGTTTCCATGGAGATATTATGACTTTGCCTGGAATGTTCCACAGTATTGCATTCATCTTATCTCTCTAGCTATTATTTCCTTACTGGTGTTTTTATTGCTCAAAAACACCTTGAAAACATCTATCTATGGAGAGCTGTGACGCCTCTCCATAGATCTGACCAGTAACTTCGACTAGTAGGGTTCCCAGCTTGTCTCTTATAAGTTTAATGACTTACTGTGGGATATTCCAGGCAAAGCTCTAACATCTCTAGCCCTTTTTTTTTAAATTATTTTATTTTGCCACTTCTTGCGCCAACTTTTAAATCTACTGTGTTTAATCTACTTTTGCTACATGCCATTTATGTGCAAAATAAAAATCAATCAGTCAGTCAATAAATAAATCACCATGGAAACAAGAACATGCCGTAAAACATACAAGTTACATACTGCCCTTTCAAAACAACATCCCAGACGTAGCCAAAGTAAATGTAAGGCAGATTATTTGCGCGTTCGCTTCTGACAGTCCTTGTGCGAGTGTGTATATCGATGGAGCCGGTGAAAAACAGCCCATTAGTGGCTCTGGCTCGGTGACTTGTTGACCTTTGACCCCACAGGGCCTCCTCAAAGCATTCATAAACATCCCCTGCTGCTGGACCCCGTGCTCCCACATACATTACACACAAGAAACGCGCTTAAATTGGACACAAATACAAACAGATTATGTGGGAGGGGAAGATGGTTCAGAAAGAAAAGATTTGGCAATGGATACTTTGCAACTCATGTCATCAATATTTCTTAAAGGCGTGGTGCTAACTAGAAGCACTGATCTGTCTGTTACTCAAGTCAGGCTTTAATCAGAGCTTTATTGAACGCAATCTGACCAGAAAACCGACAGCAACAGGTGAGCTGATTGGTACTTTGAAAGGTGCATTGCGTAACTTCTCGGTTGGGGATCAGTCACCTGCTTGTTTCTATGGAGATGTCATTCCACTGTTTCGAATGTTGCACAGTATGTATGGCATTAAACAGATCTACCTTACATTTATTCAGTTACAGGTGACTTGGCCTCCATGCTGATATGGTTTAATGCCATACTGTGAAACATTCCAGACAAAGCAATAACATCTCCATGGTGAAAAGCATTTGACAGACCCTCCATAAGAAAAGTTTCACAGTGCACCTTTAAATAAGTCCCTCTCAAATAACGTTATTGCAACGTATTTGGCTGTGTTTGCGTCGCATCACCATGGTAACTGATGAACATTGCGCCGTAGACATACATACAGTACACCCCCAGTGCGATGTCACTGCTGCAAAGTATCAATTCGTGGGTTTCAGCTTCCTGGTATATGGTGCCATTTTGAAAACGATTGACCCTTCAAAAGATGTCATTTTTGGTTTTTAATCGCTAGTTGCTATGGTAACGGCCGTAACTTTTCATCATTCTGAAACTAATGCTTAGATACGAATACTTTGGAATGCACAGGGAGATCGTAGTGTAATGCTTTTGCAAGAATTGAATGAGGTTCAAATTCAGCATATTTACTTATGGTTTATTGTAGATGTCTCCTTTGGGTCGGCAAAAAAACAAAAACAAAAATAAAATACGAAATTAAAAGCTATAAAACAGGCGGTTGACCACAGACTTCTTTATTAAATTCATAAATAAGTGAAAAGACCTATAATTTTATGAGGCAAAACTCCACAGACCAGAGTTAATATTTAAGACTTGCCTTTTCAACGGGATCTTTTCTTTAAAACGCCTCTATTGAATCCACAAACCCGGCTTTTGTTCTGCCCTCTTCATGGGAATTGTCAACAAGAGAGAAGTCATATAGCGTAACGCCATGGTTCCATTGAAATATATATGTCCCGTAATATCACTAGCGTCAGCCTTTAAGAAGCTACAGCCCGGGAAATCTTTCAAAATGGATACAAATCAAATCCTGCCCCTTCAAATCTAATTCTGGGGGTTTTCATTGCACATTTTTGATTGTATATATGTACCTCAGGGGAAATTTGTGTGGCGCACTGCTGGGATAATGTGCCGGTGCTGTTTCGGTGGAGTCTCAGGAGAGGTGTACAGGACACAGCAGAGGAGCTAGAGATGCTAACGCTAACGGACTGTAAAAAGAGATATAAAGTAAAAGTGCATTGTGTAACTTTTCTGGTGGAGAGTTCGTCACCTGCTTCTATAGGTATATGTCCCACAGTATGACATTAAACAGCTCTACCTTACATTTATTCAATTTTATAGTTGTATTGCTCAAAAATACCTAGAAAAACAAGTATTTTGACTGTGAGCGGGGTCGCCTCTCCAAGATCTGGCCTGTAATTTGGTCTGGTTTGGTTTCCATGAAGATAGAAAGGTTACACAATGCCGTGGAGACGTGTAGCATTGCATATTTGCATGATATGGTCTTTGTTACTTAATTAACTTAAAGGTGTACTACTATGTGTAACTTTTCTGGTGGAGAGTACAATACCTGCTTGCCTCCATGGAGATTTTTGATATGTCTGGAATGATCCATAGTATGGCACTGAGTATATCCATCAGAGAAGCAGGTAATGGCAAAAATGCAGGCCAGATCTGTGGAGAGGTGGCTCTTCTCACTGTAAGAATCCATGTTTGTGAGGTTTTCAGCAATAAAAACATTTGAAATCGAACAAAAATGAAGTTTCAGTGTCATACATCCATAGAGACAAACAGGTGGTGGGCCTTCTCGCAAAAAGTGTTGGTGTTCTAACGGGGGAACAGAATGCATTGAAAGTTAAAGATGCTTTTTTTTTTTTTGCCTGAAATGTTCCACAGTATGGCCTGCAAAAGCAATTACCTTAAAACATGCATTCTTACTGTGAATGGTCTCACCTCTCCACAGATCTGAGCCTCACCTTGGCCCTTCTACAGATATGCAAGCTGAATACCATATGATGGAACATTCTAGGCCAAGAAATAACATCTCCATGGAAACAAGCACTTAGCAGACCTCCACAAAAGCTACACAATGCACCTTTACATTTTTCTGACATTGCAGTACTTTCGTTTTAGTACTGAAGCATAACCCATAACCTTAGAGCTAAGAAAGTGCAGTCAAGTAATCTTTTTGAAAAGTATTTTGATACCCACAAAAATATACAAATGTAACTATTATAAAACCACTAACCATTTTCCTTCATTATGAAAAAAAGTACACTTATTTTGACTTGTTTAAACTTATACTTTCTTATTGTTATTATTCAGTCTACTTTGGTTACACAATACCTTTCAATTTGTCTTCGGTCGGTAATTGGAAATCTAAAACGCTACCTGTGTATCCAATTAGCTACGAGGTACTTACTACACTATTAAACTCATTTTATCATGTTCGCTAATAGACTTCAATGACTTATCCCTAACTTTTACCCATTAGTGCCCCCCTATGACACACCTTATTACCTGCAGATTAATTATACCTGAATGTATTTTGTCTAAAGCTGCTAAAATGACTGGTGGTGTGTACACAGAGATACCAATTAAGCTGATCGCGTTTGGAGTCTTATTGAACTTTCGCTATTAGTCTGCGGATCTGTTCATTACCCGCTGAGTAATGCTACACGGTGCTAATGCTATCGGTTTGCTAAAGTTGTTATGCTAATGCTAACGTAGCGGCTAACCGACAACGTCTCTCGCCCGGTGACGGTGCAGCAGGGTGCGTGTCTAATTACATGCTGACGAATGCTGATCATAGAAAGAAAGAAGGACAGAAAGAGAGGGAAGGAGAGAGGGAGAGGGACAGAACTACAGAGAGATGGAGAAAGAGAAAGAGAAAGAGAAAGAAAGGCAGGGAAGGGGAGAGAGCGATGGAGAGAAAGAGAAGGTACATTACATTACAGCCCCATCCCAACTTCTACTACATGAGCGCACTCAGCAGGGGCCTCTATCTCTCTTCTCTTTTTTTCCTCTCTCAGTCTATAGCTTTTCTCCTGTGTCTCTCTCTCTACACTCTTTCTTTCTTCCCTTCTTTTGAATTTGTTTCCTCTTCCTCCTCTTTCTCTGCCATCTCTATCCTCGCTCCCATCTCATCTCTCTCCTCTTTTTCCTTGTGCTATCTCTTCTCTGTCTATCTCTTTCCTCTACTCTCCTTTCTCTCCATCCATCTCTCAACACCTGTGTCTTTTTTATCATTTGTTTCCTCTCTCTCTCTACCATACTCTTACACCCCCGTCTCTCTCTCATTCCTCTGCTTTCACCTTCTTCTCTTGTCCTCTTCTCCACTCTCCCTCTCTCCTTGTCTTTCCTCCATTCTCTCACCCCATCTCCTTCCCTCCTCTCTCTCTCTTTTTCTCCCTCTCTCTCTCCCTCTCTTCACATACACCCTACACGCTCTCTGCTTTCTCGTTCAGCGACTGCTCTCATTTTCCTCTACTCTCTCATCACTTCTTTCTTTCTCTTTCCCTCTCTCTTTTCTCTCCTCTCCACCCCTCTGCCTCTTTTCCCCCTCCATCTCTCCGCCTCTCCCCCTCTCCGTCTGCAGTAGTGTGAGTGGTATGATCCTGCGTACAGGTGAGGCCTGAGGCTCAGTGTACGGCCCAGTGCACCTCGTGTCCAGCTGTTTCTGTAATGCAGCGTCTACAGTCCACTGAGCTCCATTCATAACACCGACAGACCCTCCTCTTCTCTTCTATCCCTCTGTTCTCCTCTACACCACTCCTCCTTTTTGCTCCTCTTCTCTCATCTCTCTTCCCCTCCTCTCCTCCTCTATTCCTCTTTCATCCTCGCATCTCTCCCTTTGTTCTCCTTTCCTCTGGACTTCTCTCCTCTTTCCCTCTCTTCCTTTCCTCTCCTCTTCTCTCATCTCGCTTCTCCTCCTCTTCTCTCCTCCTCTTTCCTCTTCTCTCCTCCTCTCTTCTGTCCACTGCTCCTCTCCTTCCTCCTCTCCCTCTCTTTTCTTGTCTCCTCCACTCCTCTTCTCTATTCCTCCCCTCCTTTTCTGTTTTTCTCTCCTCTCCTCCTCTCTTCTTCTCTCTCCTCCTCTCCTCTCCTCTCCTCTCCTCTCCGCTCTCTTCTTCCTCTTTCTTTCGCTTGCTCTTTCCTCCTTGTAGCTCACCCCTTTTCCCTTCCCTCTCTTTTTCTCTCTCACTCCCTCTCTCTTTTCTTTCCTCTCTCCCTCCCCCCTTTCTCTATCTCTTTCTTACCTGTCTTTTGTTTTAGATGTGTGTGGATGAAACAAAACACAGCTCTGGGTACGTTCTTATGAGGAAACAACATGATCACACAGATGAGAAAACCGTGTAATCTTGAACACAGTTTTTTACATAGTGAGAGAGTTGGATATTTTTCTTCCACTTACTCCCCCTCTCCTCTCCTCTTCTCCACCCTGAGATAAGATGTAGCGCTGGATAACCTGCCTCTCCGCCCTAACAAGCATTTGTTGTCTATGGCCTCTCTCTCTCTTTCTTTCTCTCTCTCTTTTTCTCTGCACCCCCTCTCTCTTTCTCTTTGCCCCCTTCTCTCTCACGCACTCTCTCACATTCTCTATTTCTCTCCATCTCTCTCTTTCTCTACACCCCTCTCTCTTTCTCTCTCCATCTCTCTCCTCTCTCTTTATTTCTCCTTCTCTCTCTTTCTCTCTTCACCTCTCTCTCTGTGTCTGTCTCTCTCTCCTCTCTCTGTCTGCCTCTTTCTTTCTCCACCTCTCTCTCTCTCTCTCTCTCTGTCTCTCTCTCCACTGCTTTCTCTTTCTCTCCACCCCTCTCTATCTTTATGTTTTCTCTCTCCATCTCTCTTTTTCTTTCTTCACCTTGCTCTCTCTTTCTCCCCACCCTCTCTTTCTCTCTTTCTTTCACTCCATGTCTCTCTCTCTCTCCATCCATCCATCTCTCTGTCTCTGCCTCTCCACCTCTCTTTTGCGCCGCTCTCACCTAATCAACCCACCCCTCCATTAATAAACCCTCCATTTCCTATGAAGCGGTGGTGATCTGCGTTCTCCGTGTTTGTCTGTGCTGAAAAATGGGAGACGGGCGCTCTCCTCTTGTGCACTAATTATTTGCATGTGATAAAAAAAGAAAGGATAGGAGTGGAGAGAGGTGAAGACACAACCCGCAGACTGTCCAAAGGATTAATTTTAACCTCTATTCTGCTTTTTGTGAATGTATTTCTTTATCTCCCATTCCCCCAGGACAGGTCCAATATTATTTATGCTGGAAAAAGAAAGCCTGCGTATGCATAGCAGATCTCTCCCCATCTCTCCAATGTATTACAACCTCAAGCAATTATAAGGCGGCACGGCAGACCACCCGCCCCTCCGCCCGCCCCTCCACCCGCCCCTCCACCGGCCCCCTCCGCCCGCCCCTCCGCCGGCCCCTTATGTTCTCCACCATACGCACCGATGGCGTTTATATATAGCACGAGGAGGAAGGAGACTTGTTTGGCGAGCATATCTTAATGCCCGAGCTCCAGAGGTCCAGTATCCCATAACTCAAGGCGGTGACAAAGGCCCCGGGGGA
>CM057101.1:4834329-4861829 GCA_029959045.1 Taenioides sp. WSHXM2023
AAAAAAAAAAAAAAAGTGTAATTTTCCAGAGCTGATTTTTGGGTTTTGTGTTTGCTTTCACAGTCCATTTACTTTTTGTGAGTTTTAAATAGGACATAATACCGTATATTTTTTGGAGATTTTACCCTGATTGTAACACTGTTCCGTCATTGTCATCTTACTCAAAGTTGTATTTTGACAGATCCATCTATTTTTAAGTAATCCTGCACTGTACTTCAAGGCTTGAGTGCTCAGAAAATTTTAGTTTTCACCTACCCCCTTTTTTTTTTTTTTTTTGAGGAGGTGGGATCTGTTGAACTAAAATTCCTTGGACCTCTTTCTGTCATTAAGCTGTTTTAGGTCAATATTGCAAACAACAAAATTGAAAATAATTATCTGTGTATGTTATAGTTTAAAGGGTCCATATTAGGTTATTTTCTGATCTGTTCTAATGTTGTTTTCTCATCACAAACAGACCTGGAGTTGTGTTTTGTTTCATTCACATGTTTAACACAAAAACCCTGCAGATTTAGGCGGAGTTCTTCTCTCAGACACTCTGTTCAGAAAGTGCTCCAGTGTGTTTTTAAACTCCATACACCTTCACTAGAATCATTTGGATGATTTCAGCTCTGGAACTGCCAATCTCTACTGATGTAAAGGTAAAAAGTCGCTGATAACTTGAAAACTACCACTACGTGACATCACAAGTTGGAACGGAGCATTTTGAGCTTTGTGTGAATGAAACAAAACACAACTCCAGATATGAGGAGGTAACAACAAGAGTCAAGAGTCAATTTGGTGTAATATACTGTAGGACCTTTAATAGTGAAAATGCCTAATATATCTTCTTTCAACTTCAACCAAGACATCCATCGTCAAAAGTTAACGAACAAAAATAAGTCTTTAGTAAAGTTTTAAAAAATAATGACTTCTTTCGGTATTGTCCACGTCTTTTCTGAAAAACGTGATAATAATTTCACGGTAAACAGCAAACTCTTCTTTCCTTATTCGTATCTCGATGCCGTCTCCTTTCGCTCGTGTTTACGCTTCTGCCTCTCACCTGCCGTTGTTTTGTCCTCAGATGAAACGACGGCGTCTGATTGGTCGCTTCACCCCATCATTAGCCGCACATTAGCACAAACTGTTGGCTACGGCACTTTTTTTTTTATTTTTTTTTTATACCTCATCAAAGTCCAGCAGGAGCGCCTCACCTCTCTTTTCTCTCCCCCTCTTCCTCCTCTACCCCCTCTGCGCGACGCGTTCAAAGGTTGTCCGTTTTCACAAAGTCGTGCCCGCTAATTACCACCTCATTACAAAGAGCCAGCCCAGTGTTTTGCCAGTGTAATTGCGGGCAGGGTCGTGTCTCCTTTTCCTCATATGTTTGCACGTTAACTGCTAATAATTAATCTAAAGTAGCTAACAGCAGCGGCTAACCTCCTCTCTCCTAACCTGACCTAACTTTCTGTCTGTCTGTCCATCTTTTTTCTCCTCTTTTTTCCCCTCCCTGCATCCGCCTCTTTGGGCCTAAAGGGCTTTGGGTTTGTAACTTTTGAGACAAGCACAGATGCGGATCGCGCACGGGAGAAACTAAACGGTACAATCGTAGAGGGACGCAAAATCGAGGTGCTTCACTTTTACTACACTTTACTACTTTTTCTACACTTTACTGCCTGCTGCTACTAAACTCACAGAGATAAGACAGAGACGCTCTAACATTTCTGGGGATGACATGGGAGGTTACTTTGGAGAACGCTCACAACAGCGGTCACACGTTTTGTATTAGGATTTCCAGAGTTAAAATATAAGATAAGACGTTTAATTGTTCAGAAATAAAGACTGTTTAACATCAATACTTTTTAGTTACATCAAATACTGTAATACAATATATACAATGTAAAAAGTTTGTATGTTGCTGATAAGGGATGGGACCAGATACAAGACTGTGTCCACAAGAATGACACAAGATGAGATTTTAATAGAATTTATACGAAATACATTATGCGGTTCATTTATTATTTATTTTTATATTTATTTTTTATTAATTTTATAGATTTTTTTTAATTTTATTATTTGATTGTATTTTTATTTTATTTTATTTTATTTATTTATGTAGTTATTTATTTTGTTGTTTTGCTGTATTTTGCTACCGTTTTTTTTTTTGTTTTTTTTTCCTAGATCTTCTTAATAAATGTAACTCAAATGTGTGCACAGTCTTGTAGCATGATATCTTGTCCCATCCCTATTACTGAAGAATTTTTCATTATAGATTTAAGTAAAAAAAAAAAAAAAAAAAAAAAAAAAAAGATGGAAAATATTTGCAATTTGAAGATCTTACAGTACACATGTTGACTATAGTGTCATTTCATAACTGTTATATTATTCTACTCATTGTAACAATATAAAAATACAAGTTAGAGAAAGTTGACCGCTGTTCTCTGGTGTTTTTCTGAAGTAAAGCTCATGTGATCCGCAGGAAACCGCATGATTCAGACTTTGTCAAACCCAAACTTAAGAAGCATGTGTGTTTGAATGTGCAGATCTGAGGGGCCAGAATGGGGGCCTCTTACTCTGTTTTTTATTCCAGTGGTGTCCCGACAAATGTCCCCGCGGGCCTGAGGGAGTGTGCATGAGGAGCGTGCATGTAGGAGTGTGCATGAGGGGCGTGCATGAGGAGCGTGTCACGATAATTACTCTATTGGCTTTCCATTCAAAACATGATAAATGGGATAATAATTTTGGGGGGTACTAGTGGGAATTTATTGTGATTTTAAATGTGCACTGTGTAACTTTTCTGGTGGAGGGTCAGGAATCTGCTCGTCTCCATGGTGATGTTACTGCTTTGCCTGGGATGTTCCACAGTATGGCATTAAACAAATATATCTTGTATTTGTTCAATTACAGGTGTAGTCAAAACTACCGCAAAAACAAAAACATAAATGAATAACTTCTCCACAGATCTGATCTAAGTTACAGATCAGATGGCCTGGAGATGTAGCCTGCTTGTCTCCATGGAGATAGTTAAATTAAATGCCATACTGTGGAACATTCCAGGAAAAACAATGACATCAATATGGACTCAAGCAGGTTTCGAACCCTCTACTAGAAAAGTTACACAGTGCACCTTTAAGAGGGTTAAATAAATAACTTCTATGATTCATTTAGCTGCATGTTATTGCAGTTTATATATATATATATATATATATATATATATATATATATATATATATATATATATATATATATATATATATATATATATATATATATATTTTGTATATTTAGAATATTTTAAGATAATTCCAGGGATATTGTGTTAGTGGTAGTTCAGTATGAAAGGTGCACTATGTAACTTTTTGGTTTGGGGTTCGTCACCTGCTTGTTTCTATGGATATGTCACTGCTCTGCCTGGAATGTTCCACAGTATGACATTAAACAGCTCTACTTTACATTTATTCAATTACAGGAGGTTTTATTGCTCAAAAATACCTAGAAAAACAGGTGTTCTGATCGTGAGCGGGGTCGCCTCTCCACAGATCTGACCTGTAACTTGGTCTGATTTGGTCTTCATGAAGATAGAAAGGTTTAATGCCATACTGTGAAACATTCCAGACAAAGCATCAAACATCTCCATGGAGAAAAATATTTGACGGACCCTCCACCAGAAATGTTACACAATGCACCTTTACCGTTTAACTGTATATTTTCTTCAGCAACTTATCGTACTTGAAAATTTGTTATCGTGACAAGCCTTGAAGCATGCATGAGGAGTGTGCACAGTGAAGAGTGCACGTATGAGTGTGCATGTAGCGTGCGCATGAGGAGTGTGCATGGGGAGCGTGCACGTAGGAGCGTGCATGGGGGAGCGTGCATGCTTACAGGTGCGTTGCCATGTCCAGAACAGCGAGTGTGCCTTTTCCCTGGACTCTGCATCCGACTATTACACCAGATGCCCTGTCACCATCGTTTAGTGTTGCCTGCTCCAACTGTTCCCCCGCTCTGTCACTTCCATCAGCTCAATACGGAAAATCAAAGCCCTCTTTCTTCTGTCTCTTTGTTTATCCCTGCAATTACTGATAGTCTTTCACAGAAGGATGCCGTTTTATCTTATTCATATGTGTCAGTAATTGGTGCATGCTCGGGCTCCCACTTTTTGAGTAATTGTGAGTCCTCTGTACCAAATCTGAAATGCTAATGTTTGGAAAAAAAGAGAAAAAAATCCATGCTGTTTGTTTATTCCTTTGTTATGCCTTGAATTGCTTGCCTGCCTGCACTGGGGTCTGTTGTAAATATCCCATAGCGGTGAATCAAACTTTGACTGATCACTACGTGGATTTTTGTCACTTTGAAACAGGTGAACAACGCAACGGCGAGAGTGATGACAAACAAGAAGGTGGCCAACCCGTACACGAACGGTGAGTGGGATGTTCCAAAGTCAGATCTGAAAGAGGAGATGTGTTTTTGTTAATGTGGAGTTTGTGTTTTTGTTTTGTGCTTGTGTTTTTGTATCAGGATGGAAGCTGAATCCAGTGGTGGGAGCTGTCTATGGTCCTGAACTCTACGCCGGTAAGAATTCAAGTACCAAGTGTGGCCAAACTAATGCATTTTTGTTTTAAAACAGTTATAGGTGTATTCCTACAACGGTTATCATGTTTTATAGTTGTGTTGACGAACAAAAACTGGAAATTTGTAGAGAATGCATTTTGGTTTTCCACATGCAGTTAAAATGGTCAATTTTTGTAATATAATCTTAGTTTTCTCCAAAATGGACAACAGTCTATAATGAAAATGCATTAGCCTGGCCTTGCAGTGCTTATGTTGATTCACTGTTTCGCTTAAAAGTACATTTGAACAGTTGTACAAAGCTCTCCTCTAACATGGCCTCTCTTGGATAAACTAAAAAACTAAATAATCATTAAAACTACTATTTGTAATTCTCACAAATCACCATTAGATGGTGTCTATGTCACCTCTGTCTGCTTGTGTGCCAGCTTTGGTCTGACAGAAGAAGAAGAAGAAACTTGCAGATGGTAGCTTAAAAGAAAAGAAAAAAGGAAAAGAAGAAACAAACGTATATAAAAGCTATAATAAATGTATAGTAGTTTTTCCTAAAATTAAATAAAAATGTATTATAAAATTGTTCTAAAAAATGCCAAAATGTGATACAACAAATTATAAAACAAACTTCTATTAGAGGTGGCATATTAGCAGAGGGCTTTGTACACAATACTCACATACAGCAGACAGAATGCATTATGGGTAAACCTTATACTTTTAATCAAACACCATTGGTACGTTTAAAGTTATATAACTGTGTCTATGTATTGAAATAAACCTAAAGACTCGTTGGCTTCATTTCCACATCAGCCCCAGTCAAAGACGTGAGCGTCTGTGGCTCTTGATCAAACATCTCCTCCATCTCAGTGTTTTTATTCGTTTATTGATATATATTTGATGGCAGTGGTGAGTCTTTTATAAGATTACAGGTCCAATAAATGCCAACGTGAATGCATCAAGACTCAGTGGAAAAGCCATGGTGGAGATTATAGGGCCATGGAGAAACATATGGTACTTGATTACAACGATTTTATTTGCAGGATTTTGAAAAAATGTTTGTTGTAAATAGTATTAAAGTTTGACAAATCAGGACTCCAGCTGTTGTGTGTTGACAGGAGGCTTCACAGATAGGGCCTGTATGCCTGCAGAGTGAATGCGCTGGTCATTTGGATAAGGCAGGCTTGATCCTAAACATGTCTGATCTTGTATCTGGTCTCATGCGCTCAGACTTTAAAGGGACATGTGCTCAGTCCTCTATCAGCAGCAGCCAATCCCACAGCGCCGCGAGAGCCTCCACAATCATGTTGATCCTGAAGAGGCAGCACATGAAATTCCCTGTGAACCAAAGTGAAAGTGAAAGTGAAAGTGAGGGCGCGGGGCGGTGATAAGCGGTGTATGATCCCGCACGCTCAGGCTGAGAGGAGGCTCCTTTGTTTGCTCTGTGTGCGACTGTAAGTCTGGAAAAATGATTCAAGAGTAGCGCGCCTCTTATCAGATTCTGAGACGCGCTGTGGATGGATTTGCCAAGTGCACCAGATTGACTTTTACAGAGCTAACCGAATAAGGGAGATTGAGTGAGCGATATTGTTGGCACCGGGCTGCTCCTCCTCCTCTGTGGGGTTTTCCTATCTCTGCTGCCTGCACATGCCAGCTTTATTGCTCCATGTTATATGAACCCTTTGCATTTTAATGAGGGGGAAATGGTACTATTTCATTTGGAAGAAGTGCTGAGCACATCGCGCCGCTTTAACGGCTTTCCTTTCTGCTCATTAGACTAAAATCTGTTCATTCCCCGGACAGCTTTATGGCCAGCCTCTAAATAACTGTCCATGACAGAAAGCACCATATATCATTTTTATACCCCCCCAGCCCCTCGCCCCAGCCCCTCACCCCAGAGACGCCCCAGCCCCTCGCCCTAGAGTTGCCCCAGCCCCTCACCCCAGAGATACCCCAGTCCCTCACCCTAGAGATGCTCTAGCCCCTCGCCCCAAAGATGCCCCAGAGTGCCCCCTGCCCTCCCAACACTACTACACTTTCTTGTTTTCTCTTGGCCTCATAATGACTCTAAGCACACACATATGAATGTAAGCTTACAAACAAACATATGAACAAACAGAATAGTTCACAGCAGTGTGAACCGGCTCTCAGCACTGGGGCTCCTCTCTCCTCTCTCTAACTCTTTCTCTCTCTCTCTCTCTCTCTCTCTCTCTCTCTCTCTCTCTCTCTCTCTCTCACACACACACACACACACACACACGCACACACACACACACACACACACACGGCACATTCCTCTACATCAGGACTCAGGCTGCAGTGTTTAAACAGAACGCTCGTCACTGTAGAATCAGCATTTTCCTATAAATCACATAGAACAGAGGCTGACTACAGTGGAGAGAGCTGTCCATGGTCCTGAACTATATGACCATACAGATGTTGGCGCTTTACATGGTCTTAAATTATCCACAGAAAAGAATAGACAAGTACCAGTGAAAGGAGCTGTCCGTGGTGCTGAGCTGTGTGACAATTTGAAGAAGCAGATGTTTGAGCTGTCCATTGTTCTGAAATACATGGGGAAAATACTAAACTGCCCATGAGAGCTGTCCATGGTACTGAAATGTATAACATTACAAGCTACAGTGGTGAGAACTGTCCATGGTGCTGAAATATATGGCCACTAGAAGTTACAGTGAGGAGAGCTGTCCATGGTCCTTAAATATATGACAGACGTTACAGTGAGGAAAGCTGTCCATGGTCCTGAAAAGTATAACATTACACATTACAAAGGTGAGAGCTGTCCATGGTGCAGAAATATACGACCGTACGCAAAACCCATACTACACATAGAAAAATGAATGCACTTTCACTTTGATGTTTTTAAATTGTATTTTCATCAATCATCACATTGTAAGGTTGTGAGCATGATTGTTAAACAAAACTGAGACATTAGAGGCAATGAGGCGATATAGACAGCATTTTTAAGATTATTTTTGCTTTCATTATCATTATAAAAGTTTATATATTTTTGTAAGTACTATTATCCACAATAGAAAATATAAGTACATAACCTAATCATTTATTATCATTTGGATCGTTTAACATGATTCCCCATACAATTCCAGTGCACAAGTAGAAACCTGATACTTTGCAGCTGATGTCATTAACATTCCCTAAGGGGCTGTGATGCTAACTGTAGGCACTGCTCTGTCTGAGGCTTTGTTAGACTTTAATCTGAGCTTTATTTTAACACAGCCTAACCAGAAACATTACAATTAGAAGTTTAAACTACAATAGAACTACATCAGAACTACTGTTAAACAAGTCCCTGTCACATAACATTACAGTCACAAGCTAGCTAGGGTTAGCCAACAGTTTTTCAGTTAGTCATTCTCACCTTTTCTGTTGAAAATCAAACATCTAAACAGGACCATGAACACTCAAATTGATCATAATGCAATCAATGTGCGGGTTTAAATCAATTTTGTACTTTTTGTTGCATTTTCAGACTTTTTTAGCTAATACCCCAGTTACAAACCCCAGCCTCTCTTTGTCACGGCATCTCTAAACACTATTGTAATCCTGTGGAATGCATTAAACCTATATTATTACATATGGCCCTTTTTAAGAACGCCGTCTGTACAACACTGTAGCTCTAATGCACGGGCTTAGTTCTGTTCCGCTTTAGTCTGCGCACACATTTCTCCAAATCATGTCATAAATCAGACGCGGTGTGGTCCGGCTCTCCAGGCCCGGGCGGGGGAGGAGGAGGAGGAGAGAGGAGGGGGGTAAGGGGGGGCAGGAAGCGGAGGGGAGCGGAGGAAGGAGGGGGGTGCGTGTGATTTATTGGCTGCTAATTTTTCAAGTGGTCCTGACACGGCGCACCGAGTTTGCCAGGCCTAAACTCCAACATATGCTCGCCAGCTGTGGAGACGGAGACGTAAATAAGATACATTTTTAAAAACGGGACCGGCTTCTAATGGCCGCTGTGAGGAGCAGTGGAGAAAGGAGAGAAAGGAGATGCTAAGAGATTCTCCTAGACTACAAAAACAAACAAAAAAAACTTGGTAAAGTCCACATAAATAAGATAAATTTTTAAAAATGGTAGCGGTTTCTAATGGCCACCGTGGGGAGCTGTGGAAAATGGAAAGAAAGGAGATGCTTCGAGATTCTCTGAGACTACGAAAAAACTTGGTAGATTGTTTCTCCACTGATTTGAAGGTTGGTGGTTCCAACCCCACGGTCAGATCTACAAACCCATAGGCTTGCAGTGCGATTCCAGCTCCCACAGATTAATACTATAGTCGTTCTGTCCTAGGGCAAGACACTTAACCTTCTATTCAAAATTATACAAATAAGAGCTGCAATTTAAGATTTTTTTTTCCCGTCCAGTGCAGTATCTACATTAGCGACTCTCCTTCCAGTTGGTGAAAAAATGTATAATTTACAACTTGAATCTAAGTCATTTGAACTAATGTTAGTAGTTTTTTTGTTTTTTTGTTTTTTTAGTACAGTGTTTACATTTTGCGATACTACCAAACTGACACAATACATCTAAGCTTAACAACTCAAAATAATATAATGAAATACACTGTTTAAATTCCAGTCATTTTAACTAATTCAGTCATTTTTGCAGTGCAGTGCCTACATTTAGACAGCTCTTTTTTAACAGTACTTTACACAGTACTTCTTTGTAGTACAGTTTTACATTTTGACTCTTTCTAGTGGCACAGTGAAGTTAATCTGAGCTAAATTACTCAAAAGAATACAAAGATGGCAAGCTAAACAACTGTGCGGTAGGACAAACTGTTTTCCCTTTTTCCGCCGCTTCTCGAACTGTGAAATATAAATTGCGATTCTCGAACTGTGGATTATTCTTTGATGAACTCTTGCATGAAGAGAGAAACTGTTTATTTTTGTTTAAAAGACTCAAACTCATTTCCGAAACCTGGAACTTGAACTCTTGTATTACTTTTTTTGTTTATAATTTCACTTGCAAATCCTAATAGGTATTATTAATTGCCTCTCACTTTAATATAATATACACTACATAATAGAATACTGTTGTCTGGTGTTCATTCACACCTCAGGCTCCTTCAGAGAACCACTTTTCTGTTCCTGCTAATATTCTTAGTCGCAGTCCTGTTGCCTAGCCTTAAATTAGAAATACATATATTTCATTTTAACTAATTTAGTCATTTTTGCAGTGTAGAGTTTACATTTTGCGAAGCTAAACAAAACAAGATCTATAGAATATAATGATATGCAATTGAAATTCCATTCATCGTAACTGATTTACTCAATTTTGCAGTGTCCACTTCTGAGCCTTCAAGTGGAGCAGAAAAACGACAAAGAAAACTCCAGCTCTCCTGGCTTCATTTGAAACCACCGCGCTACAGTTAATACACTTTTGGTGGGAGTAAAACGTTGTCGAAGAGCGATTATTCACTGTTTATCAGCGCTCATTTCTGCGCCGGAGATGGCTGAAATTGGGAGTCATAAATCGTCACCGTGGTGACAGTGCACTCCGTCTCCATTCGTCCGCGCGCTACAGGTTTATTGTCCTCAAAACCTATTCAGGAAGAATGACGGATGAGAGCTCTGCGGCGCCGCTAACCCCGCGCCACTCCTCCCTCCTGTGACGGAGACCACGGGAGAGAGAGGGGTGGGAGGGGAGAGGGAAGGGAGAGAAGGTGAGGAGGGAGAGGGCGAGAGAGGGGGTGAAGGAGGGAGTGAGGGTGAGGGAGGCAACGAAGGAGACGGATGGGGTGAGGAAACAAGTGAGGGAGTGGGTAAGAGAGAGGGCGAGGGGAGGAGGGAGGTAGTGGGGAGAGGGCGAGGGAGGGGGTGAGGAAGGGAGTGGGGGGAGGGCCGCCGGGAATACCAGGGTGGAGAGCTGGTGGCAAAAGCTATGGTTGTGTCCTTAGGCAAGACACCCACATTGCTCAATGAGTGTTTGCGGATGGTGCAGATTGGCAGCCTTACTTCTGTCAGTCTGTCCCAGGGCGGCTGTGGCTACAATTGTTTCTTATAGCCAGTGTGTGTGAGTGTGGAGTGAATGAACATTTCCAAATATGAGAAAAATGAAGGCACACAAATGTTTAAATCAGTTAACATTGTTAACATAAAGCTTTTGTCACATATAGACTCACAGTGGGGAGTAAATAAAAGTACTGTTATACAATATATGACTCAAGTAGCGTCTGAAAAGTACAATTTTATTAAATAGTAAATGTAACTACATACTACTCCTTCTGAGTATCGCCTTTCCTTCAAACTTCCCATCATATCCGTTACACTATTTTAGATTCTCAGGCCTCAACATTCCTACATTGTACATCGACAGATATTTTAGAGTTGTGTGAATTCTGTATTCTGGATACAAACCTGGAAAACCTGAGATGCTGCTGTTATACAGCTTATGGAACATTCCTGGGCAAATGTTACGCTTCCCCCGAGCACAGCAGAAGAAGAGCGAGAAGGGAAGAGAGCAGGTCTGCACTCAAACCTGAGATTGGTCATAAAATTCTTCCAGGAACTAATCATGGAGCACACGTTTCCAATGGGATCCTAGTCACGTGAGCACAAAACAAAAACTAGACTCTCCACATCCGTCTGCAGTTGGACTGGAGATGTTTGTACAGTTATGAATGACGTCAAAAATTAATTAGCTTCTCTGGCTCCCATTAAGGAGGTTGTGGGTTAGACTCCTGATCTGTCTGAGTGGAGTGTGCATGTTCTCCCTTTGTTACTGTGGCAGAGTGGTTATCCTGTCTCCTGCCTCCTGCCTCCCTAAGGACACAAAAAAAACTTAGTCCCAGCAGAAATCGATCGTCAGACCTTCGGGTTGTGGGGCCACTGCTCTTACCACTGAGCCACTTATCTCCATGGAGCCAAGAAAAGTTACATAGTCCTTCTTTAGAAACTCCAATAAAACGCCATAATCTAAGAACACTGACGTCATCGTAACCTATAGCTGGACTATAGTTTCTAAATGCGTACAAGGCTCTCGCTGTCCCAGTTTCATCGTGCTCTAATTGGCCCAACTCTTGCCACTCTCCTCCTGGTACTTCTCTGTAACTGCCGACAGCTGCCACCAGGAAATCCCTCCTCGCGCCCGGTCGCCTCGGGGCATCTGTGACCCTCCAACGCGGCAAACGCTCAGACAGGTGAGCCGGGCTTTTCCGTGGGAGCTCGCCATACACGACTCAGCCAGCGCGCGGTGCTAGCTGGGTAAATGACAGGAAGCTAAAGGCTAATTGGCATCTTAATAAAGTGGACGGACATGATCATTGTCGGAGTGTACGTTTGGGGGGGTAATTAAGCGCTCTCCTCTTGATTAAATTAAGCTGTTTTGGGTCCCAGTGCGTGGATTAAGTGCTCACTGCCTCTGTGTGTTTGAGACGGGCTGTATTAGAGAGATCAACCTTGTGGAAAATCAGATCTTTCTTTATGGGAGCGGTTATGACCCCATTGTTTAGTAATGGAACTGCCCCCTGCCATTGGCCCTGCCATACTTCAGCAACTGACAGGTGCTTTCACTCACCACTGACCTACTACTGCGCAGATCAGTCCATTTTATTTTATTTAAATAATGAGATTAGCGTGATTATAACAGTGATACTTTAATTAATTGAAAAAAGAAAATGTCAAATTATAATATATTGAAAATCTAAAACTGTGATATTTTTTGCTACACATAGGTTACTAGTGCCAGTCCTGGAAACCAACAGGTGTATTACAGTACAGAGCCTTGAATATTTCTTGTGCCCTCTGCTGGTAACAATGGGAAATGTGAAACAGTTTATATACATCTAAAAGCATTAGCTGTCAGGGTTAAAGTGTTTGGTAAAGTTGTATTTAGCTAATATTTACAGAAATAATAATACAGAAATATGGCAGGAAAAAGACAATTTTTCCCCTTATGCTGACCATTTATTTATTTAAAATAAATATTAAGCCTTTCAATATTCCTTTCATGAAAAAACAAGAAGTGGAAGAAGTAGAATTTGCCAAAAATAAATTAATAGAAAAATAACAAAATTATCCTTACAAAGTCTGAACTTAACTCTGAACATGTTTTTAGTTACATTTCATTTAAAAAGACCCAAGCTGATTTATTCAGTGTGTTGAACTGCAGTTTGAGTCACTGCATAGCCCTAAGTTGTACTTTCAAAACACAGAGGAGCACATTTTGTTGATGGAGGAAGCTGGTTTAACATAATAAAACCATTTTCATATCTTGAGTAGGACAACACGACAGAATGTATTACAGGTAAACTCAAATGTATGAATGAAACAAAAAATCCGGGCTTTCGAATTCCATTAGCCGTCATAATACTTCATAACAATTTGCTGCCGTAGCTCCTCTGCTAAAATCCTTTTGTTTTCTTGTATTCACTCTCTCTTTTCTACGATTGCTGTTAGCCTTGTAGCCATGTAGCCATCCTTCACCATTCACTGCCAGTCTGTATCTCCAGCCCTCCTCCTTTGCCCTTCCTCTTTCACAATGCTGCTCCACAATCCCTCACTTTTATTCTCAATTAGCGCTGAGAAGCTAATTGGCGTCTTAGCGCGAGAAGACAGTGGCTCTCTTTGTTGAAGTGGAGTTAATTAAGAGCCATTGATTAGATGAAGCTGTTTTGGGTCCCCAGTGCGTGAATTAAGAGCTGATTGGCCCCATGGATTTGAGGGGGGTTGTATTAGAAAGATCAACCTTGTGGAAAATCAGATCTTTCTTTATGGTAGCCGGTTATGACCCCATCTTTGGCGAATAGCTGGATTACTCGGGCTCTCATGGGTGCCGCCGCTCGCTAGTACTATTGGCGTTGACATGTTTGACATATGAGGTGTACCGTGACCCCCGCGACCCCTGTCTTATAAGTCATATTTGGCGCCCCCACCAGCCGGAAAAAGGTTGCACGGGCTGTTTGTGTTGTATTCCACGTTTTTTTTGTTTGTTTTTTTTTCCTTTCTTTTTTCCTGCAGGTGTGACAGAGGCTTTGATTTATGGCGTATTATTGGAGCACCGTAGCCTATCGCTGACTCATTATGGGTTTGTGTGCGCGTACATCACCACATGCAGATTGAATACCAAAATCCACCAGGGAACAGGCGGGGAAATGAATAAATAAATAAATAAATGAAGGAATAAAAAAAATTTTGATGTTGGAAAAAAAAAAGTGTGAGCGAGAAGTGTCTGTGCCCTTTCGAAAATGTCCGTCCTTTCAAAACAGGAGACTAATTTAAATGTCAAGGTCAGATTTCTAAAACATAAGGAGAGGAATATGAGGCGTCCCTGAAAGTGTAGACATGGGGTTAGTTCGGTTTAGAGGGGCAATGTGGAACTTTTTTGGAGGAGTGTCTTCTGCTGTATCTGTCTCCATGGAGACAAGAAAACCACGTTACAGGTCAGACTTGTGGAGAGGTGACCCTGCTCTCAGTAAAATGATATGTTTTTCAAGTATTTGCATCAATAAAACCATCTGTAATGCAAGCTTAATGCCATGCTGTGGAACATTGCTAGTAAAGCAGTACATCTCCATGGAGACAAGCAGGTGGCACCAGAAATGTTACATAGCGCAGCTTTAGGACTTTTGGTGTGTACAAAAACAACACACAATATGGGATTTTTGTTTAACTCACGCATGTTTGAGGCATCCAACTGTTTTAGTTCATCTCCCGATCCAAACCTCAAATGCTTAGTTCCACCTTGTGATGTCACTAGTTGTAAACGCAGTCACAGTTCAGGTTTAGTCAAAGTTCGAAGTGACTGTAGTTGTTACGTCTCGGCTCTCAACCCAGAAGGTAACCAGTTCAAATTTCTATATAAATATCTAATCAGAAAAAGCTCTTCACTTCACTTCACTGTGTTGCCAGATCCTATGACTAAATCCAGCTTACATTAAACCCAAAAGGCCTCTCTATGATATTGTGTCCTCTGTATATGACAGCTAATGGCATCCCAGGTTCCACTGTGATACTATTACAGTTTTCAGAGCAGTCAGAGCGCATGTTACAGCTATTACCTTTAAAATAAAATACATGCACTTTCCCTATTCACAGCAGCCCCTGATTTAGTGCCTGGCGTCAGCGTTGCCAGACTCTGCTGCATAAATGAGCTCTTATGGGATCAGCTTGGACCGCATTAGTGAAGTGTGCCTTTAAGAGAATGAACATTAGATCCAGGTGTAGCGGTGCGGGCCCTGTGCGAGATGCATCGTGGGTAGTGGCCGGGGTGGAGCGGCGCGCTAGCCAAATGAGTAGTTATATGAATACCTCTAATGTAGCGTGATGTTAATGGTAGAAGACATTAAACCTGGTGCAGTATGTTGTTTAAAAGCATTGCTAATCTGTCTCTCTGTGTCAGCGCATTGTACAGTGTAGCGCCGGGGCTAGTCATTAGCATAGCTGGCTGCTCGCGGGCACCTCGCGGGGTTAACGCTACAGCGATGCCGAGAGGGGCTGTCACTCCTCTGCTCTCAGACCATACATACACACCAGGTAATGCAGGGAGCGTCATAGATCTTCATTTTAGCCGCAGTTTAGCTGCAGCGGGGAGGGGTCTCATCTGTGTTTATGCCATTAAGGTCCTCAAACAGCATCCAGGCACATTAGAATGGCCATTTCATGTTTTATAGCTTAAAATATTTATGAAGAAATGTAAAAGTACTTTGTTTGCTGTAAGCATCAGAAAGACAATACAAGCGGACATGATTAGTTGTAGAAGAAGGGGCATTACACTTCTGCAGAGTATCCAGGTAATCCAGTGCAATATGAAAATGAAAACTAAGTTGTTGCACGTAAAAGTGAAGATTTCTGTTTGCCTTTGATTAATATTTGTGATTGAAATGAAATGTATTGATTTTAAATGTCTTAAAGTAACCATCAGTTTTAATGTATTGTCTGGAAAAGAGAAACGGGGGCAGATAACATAAGTTTGCTCGTCTTTCTGCTCCTTTTCATTCATTTCTTGTATGTTTAATGTTAGGACACTGTTAATGTCTTTTTATACTTTATGAATGAAAAAAACGAAAAAAAGGAAAAATACATTAAAAAATACATACGTAAATAAATAAACTGCTAACACATGGCATATTTAGATCACCATGTCACCTTTTATTGTTTTGAAAATGCTGTTTTAGCCCAAACCATGTCAACATGTTTCAGTTTCATTTTCAGCACTCTGAAGTCTGTCTTCACTTCAGAGCGCTGTTACATTATAACTGCCATACTTTCCACTACTGACACTACTGCACATCGCATCAGGTTTGTGAAGTTGTAGCGTAATGTAATTGTAATGTCAGTATCTCTACAAACATGATCTGAAATATGATTTTTGAAATAGTTTCGCCATTAAAACTTCAATTTTCCCCCATATGTTATTATGTTGATCCTAATATGTGGGTGTATTTAAAATGTGAATTTAAACAAGCACTATAAACATTTTTATGTGGAGGATTTGATATAGAAATCTCTATTGTGACTCCACCAAACCAAGTATCTTAATGAGTGTAGTTGATCAAATGAAAGATTAGATTATTTTAATTCCGTACTGTGGAACATTCCAAAGTAATAACATTTACACGAGACAAGAAGGTGACAGACCCTCCACCAGAAAATTTAATATGTATTGCAATATCTGTCATGGAAATTTAGTATTAGGTTTTCTCCAATTTTTTTTTTTTCAACCTCATTCTGCCGGTCCTGGCTGGTTTTTCCCCTTGACATTGAAGCATGGGTCAAATGCATAGGATTTTTTTGTTTGTTTGTTTGTTTTTCCTATGGAGACAATAAAGTGTGTCTTACCTTTAATCCTCTCTATTTCCATAACACATAGTAAACAGCTCCAGAGAAGAATCCACCCAAAACATCACTCCCCTTTTATTTATGCCCCTACATTTACATACGGCAAACTCATGGAAATATATGCACTGGTGAATAGAGGTCAGAGAACCTTATGGATAACCTTAAGATGAACCAGAGCGATGCGCGCTTAGCAACAACCTCACCATCGCCAATGTTACACGCCATATCTGCGAAAGGGTCGATTCACTTAAAGACGTTTTGTGTATAAAGACGACGTATTAAATGTATTAAAGACATTGTAGCAGATTTTTACTGTCTTAAAAATGTGAAAAAAAAAAAAAATTTAAAAGGTTTGCAGTGGTCCAAAGTTATTCCTTACTTACCTTATGCGTTCTGAACATCCGAATTAGTCACAGTGATGAGATTATTAGTAAAGCTGGCATGCTAACAAGCACTTTCTGATCGTCGGATGAAAAAAAATGTCTTCTAATTAGACCGTAGACTTATAAAGAAGTGGACTAAGGAGTGTGACGTCACCCATAGCATTTGGCTCCAGTCAAATGAAGCTCACCGAGGCTAGCTCTATATTAGGATCAGGAATTTATTTATGGACAAAAGAGCAGAAAAATAAACACCAACATTTTAAGACCAAAATGACAAGGCTCCCTGCAGTTACAGAAGAGAAAGGGGTGTTTTTCAATGTAAAGTGAATTGGAGCCAGAGTCAATGGAGTCGTAAGCGCCCCCATGAACACTTTCTGTTTGGAACATGGCGGCTAGCAGGTTAGCCTTGTCCATTTATATATAGCGTCTTTAAATTAGACTTATTTTGACCTCGAGAGCTGCTTATAGGGGGAAGATTCATTTTTCTCAAACACACAGAAATAAAATCAAATACAGGACCTTTCAGTACGGTCAAAACAATATGGTGAAATTATTCTTTTCTTGCTGCATTTCCATAAGGTGCAAGTACAAGCTATGATAATTTGAGCTAAAACAAGTCAAGTGCACATATGCTGGTCCATTTCCATACACTGCCATATGTTTAATGTATGCACAGAGAAACAGAGGTCAGAGGACTGCAGCAGAATGGGACGGATTCACCTCGAAGTGAAGTTTACAATGGAAATACACTTCTAGGAGTTTGGCCATTTGCATTGTCTTGATTCTGATAATCTTGGAAACGTGAAGACATTAAAGCGCCCATATTACGCTTTTTTTTTAACCGATGTTATGATGTTGTTTCCTCATCACTCACATATCCTTTTCATCTTCAGTTTCATCCCTGGAATTGACAATCTCTACTGGACAAAGAGTCAAATTTAGCTGCTAAGTTGAAAACTACCACTTCAAGACATCACAAGGAGGAAAAGAGCCTTTTGAGCTTTGGAGATGTAAATGTTCCTCTATGTGAGATTAAAGTTGACAATATCGCATCTATTGTTTTAGTGCTCAAACGTACCTTGAAAAATATGCCTGGTGTCGCCGGCTTGTCTCCATGGAAACGGATACGTTTAACGTCACACTGTGGAACCTTCCAGTACATTTAAGTCCATCCATTAAGTTCAAACTCAATCTTCAAATTAGGTTAGTGGTTCGATTCCACTTTCTGATAGGCACGTAACGATATCCAAATCTCTTGATATGATATTTTCATGATAAGCATCTCACGGTAAGATATTTATTGCGATATTTAACAAAATTGTGAATATGCTACCTTTTCTGTCATAATCCAGATGTGCTTAATAACAATTATTTCATCATGTAGATTGGACTGAGACAGAGCAAAGGATCATGGTCTATCCAGTTCTCTGTTTTTTAGCTGTTGCTGCACAATAACAATGAATTTAAGCAAAGAAACTTGTAATCCAATATATTGTTTAAGCCCACGATATTATTGAGAGACTTTTGACAATACAATGTCACGATATTTCAATTATTGTAACATTCCTAGTTCCTAAAGCCCAGTATTATTACAGTGAGTTCATTTTATAATTCCAGAATACTGTTAAATCTATGTAATGAATTGATCTATAAAATATTTGTTCTCAAGTGTTACTACTCTGAAAAGAACAAAGTAATTACCAACATCTTTTTTGTTGAGTTGTGCGCAATGTATTACAAGATGCAAAGAGAAATAAAATCTTTAATTTAATTTAAATTACAAGTATACGTCAATTTTTGGGTTTATTTTTAGTATCTGTTCTCACGGGCTACTACTCTAGGAAAACAATGTACCCACAGACGCTGCAAACACTGGTTCTGTCCTTTCTATTGACTATTGTTGTATCATTGAGCAATACATTTCTGTCGACAAGTATTAGGATGTGCATGTGACTGATTGGTTATGGAGTTGTATGCACCTTGTAAAAACAGCAGAAATCAGGGTCAAACTGACTCTTTTTTCATTATAATGTTGTTGGCTGTATTGGCGTCTTCATTTTTAATCTTTCCTCATTTAAATAAGTCTTCTGTATGTAAATTAGCAGTGAGAGGTGAATGAGGTGCAGAGTGATGGAGGTGGGAGGGGTCAGGGAGCAGAGAGAGGGGGCGGGGCCGAGGCGTTTCCACTTGTTTCCGATTGGCTAAGGCCCCTGCGTGTTTGTATGCAGCGCTCGGACCGCAGCTTGTAATCAGACGGGGCCGGACTGACGGAAGGTTAAGAGGAGAGTTGAGGAGGGTGTAATCTGTGACACTGTTTTGTAGGTGACCATTTTGAAAGAGAGGCTTTTTCACCCACGACATCGCCTCACTCATTTACCAACATGTCCGCCTACACAAAACAGAACCACACCGAGAATGACAATGAGCCTCCTCCATCAGGCTGGAAAAGATGAGAGGAGACAGAGGAGGGAAGTGGAGCTGAAGGTGTACAAAGCTTAAGATGCTCAATTAAAAAAAAAAAAAAAAAAATACTGCACTGCTGTAAGAAAATCATAAAACAAATGCATGTTTTTGTTTTCAGTTTGGATGTGTTTGTTGCACTAAAAAATAATCTTTACTCTGAGTGGGCTTGCATCTCCACAAACCTGGCTCTTATTTGGCCTCTTTCTGCTTGTTTCCATGGAAATGTTGTTCCTTTGGATACAATATTCCATCAAGAATGTTCTGAAGTATGGTTTCAACTTTGTATTTCCAAGGAATCATTTAGGTGACACTGGCTCCTCCAGAAGGTTCCACGGTGTGCTTTAATACTTGATTTTTTTTTTTTTTTTAACCAGGTCCATTCAAAAATGCTACTCACTATAGAGACTTTTAACAGTATAATACACATTTGTTGATAATTGAGAGCTGTGAAAAGGAACTGTACAAGGTAATTAGCGAGCACAGTATTTTTGTGAAATAATAGTTTGAATTACAGAACTTTTTTTTTATTATTTGCATATGTTTTTTTGGTTTTTGTTTTGTTTTTCTCCACATGCATAACAAAGTTGTGCAAAGAGGTCTATCAAAATTCTAAAACGCTTTTATGCCAATGTTAGTGTTTCAATTTTATATAATATATTGCTGTATTATTATGTTATTTTTATACATTTTAATTCTCTAATTTAGTGAGAAATATGTCCTTAAAAATCCTGAAAACCTATATTGTTGCTATAAACACAGCTACGTTGTCATTGTGGCATTGCTGGATAAGGCCAATCTGAAACAGCCCTGTCAGCAGCACCTCTCCCAGTGTGATGTTTACTCTCTCTTTGAATGAGAAAACACGTCTTTTATTCCCCACTTGTTTGTTGCGTGTCGTCCTTTGCGAGGCCAGTCCCTGTACAACAATGTCAGTGAAACATCAGAGACTCCACCAGCACCCGAGGGTCACTGTAGCGCCCTCCACCATCCACCCACACCTCTGCATTTCTGCTTAGGTCAGACTCTCCCTTCCTGTTACCCAACAGCGCGGGACGTACGCCGCGCCGCGATTGGCCGACACCCTCCCCGGTGGGCTGGGAGAGGGGGGGTCACGGCGAGGTCGCGAGCCTTGGCTGCTCTGCCCATCTGCTCCCCCGTCCCTGTGGGGCAGTTCCAACATGGCGGCGCGGTGTTCAACAACCTTGACCTCGCGTTTGTCTGTAGCGGTGCCCTCTACCTCTCGACGCCGCTCGCTCATGTCGCCCCCCCTCCTCACCCCTGCTCCCCCATTGTGTTTAAACTATGCAGACTCCGTGACGTGAGACTAGTTGTACTGCATCTATTACCTACGAGCTCCAAGGCTGCTGCTACTAGCCAGGTTTAGTAGAGGAGGGGTAGTAGACCTGGTTTGGTGCTGTTCTAGTCCTGGTTTGGTCCCAGTCTAGTCCTACTCTAGTCCTGATTTAGTCCATATTTAGTTTTAGTCCTGGTTTAGTTCTGGGTTAAGCTGACAGGTCATGTTTAGTCCCAGTTTTGTGTGTGCCATTTTGAATGCTGTTTTCAATTTTGAATTCCAAGTAATTTCAAGCCATAGATTTTGGAAATGATACCAAGACTAAACCAGATTTAAACCCAGTCTCAAATGGACTAAATCAGGACTAACCCCGTTCTAAAATAGTCTATAGCGATGCCCTCTACCTCTCTATGCCACAGTCAAATTTGATCACATTTAAGTACCATTTCGGAAAATGTTTAGCCTTATCAAGTAATACCATGAAACCAAAACATGGCTTAAACCTGGTTTAAAATCAACTAAATCAGTGATGTGTGTAGAATCCCTCAGTCGTTCAAGGTAGAATTCATGGCAAAAGGAGAAATTCTATTTGTCAACTGGACAAAAGATTTATTTGGTCGAATACGTTTCGCAGCTCATCCAAGCTGCTTCTTCAGTTCCACACCAAGTGTCCACCAAGACAGTGTCCACCAGCATCTGACCAGAACTTAAGAAGCAGCTTGGACGAGCTGCGAAACGTATTCGACCAAATAAATCTTTTGTCCAGTTAACAAATTGAATTTCTCCTTTTGCCATAAATCAGTGATGTCCACCTCCCATCTCCCCTTGTCCTCCCGTCCCTCACCCCTGCTCTCCCACTGTGTTTAAACTATGCAAATTCTGTGATGTGGGACTAGTTGTACTGCATCTATTACCTGTGAGCTCCAAGGCTGATGCTGCTAGTGAGGTTTAGTGGAGGAGGGGTAGAGAGAATGTGTTAGTTTGATTAGTCTGGTTTGATTTCAGTTTAGTCAGGATCTTGGTTTGGTTCTGATTTAGTTCTGGTTTAGTCCAGGTTAAGTCCAAGTTCAGGCCCAAATTTGAAGTATATCATCTATAGCGATGCCTTGTACCTGTGGTTTAGTCCTGGTCTAGTCCAAGTTTAGTCCCAAGTTTGTTATAATGCATGTGCAGGTGTAAACTCACCTTTAGTCCATGTTTAGTTCTGGGTTTAATGAATTCCCAGTATGTCAGTCCACAGTTAAATTTTACCACACAAAAGTACCAACTGGGAAAATGTTCAGCCTTATCAAGTAATAATAGGACTAAAACAGTAAAAACAATAATACTCTATCATTTAATACCATGAAACTAAAACCTGGGTTAAACCTGATCTCAAATGGATTTAAGCAGGACTAAACCAGTGATGCCCTCTACCTCGCTGCCCCTGCTCCCCCACTGTGTTTATACTATGCAAACTCTGTGATGTGGGACTAGTTGTACTGCATCTATTATCTAAGAGCTCCAAGGCTGCTGCTGGCCAGGTTTAGTGGAGGAGGGGTACAGACAATGTGTCAGTATGGTCAGTCCTGGTTTGAGCCCAGTTTAGTCCTGATGTAGACCTGGTTTGGTTCTGGATTAGTCCCAGTCTAGTCCTCTTCTAGTCCTGGTTTAGTCCATTTTAATTTGGTCCTGGTTTAGTCCTGGGTGAATTCCAAGAATGTTAATCCAAAGTTAATTTAGCCCAAGACTAAACCAGACTTAAACCTGGTCTCAAATGGACTAAACCAGGACTAAATCACTTGTAAAATAGTGTATAGCAATGCCCTGCACCCGAAGGTTAAATTTTACCACCCTGAAGTACCAAGTCAGTCTTGTCATACCAAAACCTGGCTTAAACTTGGCCTCAAATAAACTAAATCAGTGATGTCCCCTCTCTCTGATACTCTGTCCTCCTCTTCCTCTTACACCCGCTCCCCCATTGTGTTTAAACTATGCAAACTCCCCGGTGCAAGACTAGGTACTGCATTATATTACCTGTGCGTTCCAAGGCTGCTACTCTTGGTTTAGTCCTGTTCTAGTCCTGGTCTAGTCCCAGTAAAACCAGGACTAAACTAGTCTTAAACCTGGTCTCAAATAGACTGAACCAGGACTAAACCAGTTCTAAAATAGTCTACAGCCATGCCCTCTACCAGTCTCACTTAAAGTTGACAGTAATTTTACAACACAAAAGTGCAAATTAGGAGAAATATGTATCTTTTTCGCATAAAACCAGGACTAAACCAGCTTCAGATGGACCAAACCAGGACAAGACTAGTTCTGCTACAGCGATGCCCTCCACCTCTCTACGCCTCTCACTTATACCCCTCCTCCTCTCCCTCACCCCTGTTCCCCCATTGTGTTTAAACTATGCAAACTCCTTGATGCGAGACTAGTGGTACTGCATTATATTACCTGTGCGGTCCAAGGCCGCTTATATAGGCTTGCTCTTGTTCTAGTTCGTGTTTAGTTCCGAATTAAGTCCAACCGTTTTCCAATAATACCAGGACTAAACCAGACTTAAACCTGGTCTCACATGGACTCAATAAGGACTTAACCGGGTCTAAAACAGTCTATAGCCATGCCCTCTGCCCCTCTCACTTACAGTTCACAGTAATTTTGCAACACAAAAGTGCAAATTAGGAGAAATATGTGCAGTATCTCTTTTCGCATAAAACCAGGACTGAACCAGCTTCAAATGGACCAAACCAGGACTAGACTAGTTCTGCTACAGCGATGCCCTCCACCTCTCTATCCCTCTCACTTATACTCCCCTCCCCCCTGCTCCCCCATTGTGTTTGAACTATGCAAACTCCTTGATGCGAGACTAGTGGTGTATTGCATTATATTACCTGTGTGGTCCAAGGCTGCCTCTCTCAGGTTTAGCAGCGGATGCGTACAGACATGGGCTCCGTGCTGAGACTGCGGCACTATGCATCGAGCTGAGAGAGAGATTCCTGTTCGATGGGGCGCACCTAGAAAAGATTAAATCTATTGTTTCCCTGTCTTACCCATAATGCATTCTGTCATAGGGAGCTGTCTGTGTCTAATGTAATCTGTCAGAAGGTAAGCAAAGCCAAACGAAGGATGCTTATGGAGGTTTGTGCTGTTTTTTTTTTTCTTGCCCTGCAGTGACGGGGTTTCCCTATCCAGCCACAGGGGCCACGGTCGCCTACAGAGGGGCCCATTTGAGAGGCCGGGGACGGGCTGTCTACAACACCTTCCGCACTGCCCCCCCTCCTCCACCCATCCCAGCCTACGGAGCGTGAGTATATACGGTTACATTGTTTTACACGTTTTTACATTGTACGTTTCTACAAGCTTAAAAATCACGCTTCAAGAGCCATGACAAGGGACAACAGTATAATCTGCTAGACACCAAACATTTGAACAACTATAGTTACTGAAATCATCTGCTCAAGTTCAACTCCTAAGGTTGTGTAAGTGGAAGCGTTGTCAAAAGTATCAAAAATCAAACTAATGATACTATACTAATGATAGTATTGATACTCATTGATCACATAAACAGGACAAAGTAGAATATTCAACATTTTAAGAATGATTTTGAGCTTTATGTGAACTATTGTAGTACCACCTGTTATACCGTGGTCAGTGAGAATTTCAATGTCTAACTGCCGTGCGTTAACACTGCATAAGGCACAAGTAGTTCCAGCAACAGCCAAATCACTGTTCTATATCACTGCTCTGCACCCATCACCATGACATCACCATAGTATCACTTACGAACATAATTTAAAACACTGAAATAATTTATATTTTGGACATTTACAGACAGAGAACAGACTTTTCACATTCGCAAGTGACACATTTCAATTTGTAGCCGTGGTATAAACACATGATACAACTTGGAGCCGTGCATTCTGCAGTTTTAACGCACTGCTCCTCGTTGTTTAATGCTTTTACATATCACTGCTCTGCTGTCATCGCCATGACATCACCATAGTAACAGGTAAACACATCCTCATCTGCTCTGAGTAGAATGTAGGAACTAGATTCATTTAAAACACAAATAACTCATTTGAGACATTTACAGACAGGGAACAAACATGTCATTTTTAGTTTGTAGCTGTGGTATAAACGCATTATACAACTTGGATCCGTGCGTTATGCAATTTTAAAGCACTTCACGGAGGAACTCCTTGTTGTTTAATGCTTATGTAACACATACTGTATGTATTTTTTATTATCATTTACATATTTAAATGATCGGTACCGTATTGTATTGAGTCTGATGCAGTTTGTATCACTGAAAGTGTTTGCATTCTATGACCAGTGACACAAAAGTTTTACATTCAAGAGCAGTAGTCTGTATTGACTGTTGTAATTTTGCACTCCAAAGTCGTTTCAGGTCCAGAGTGATATCAGGTTTAATACTGTGTAAAGACCATTTAGCATTCATTCTCTGCCATTCCCTTTGAGACAAAATAAAGATTAAGAGACCATTTCTCTTATATCTTCTCCTGGTGAATACATCAGCACACATTAAGCAGTGAAAGTGGATGTTTGTATAGAGTGATTGTGACTCAAGCTCCCTTCCCTCTTCAGTCACAGTAAAAATGGATCATTTACATAAGTTAAATATAAGATGAATTCAGAATGTACTTAGTTAGATACTTCAGGTTTATGCAGTCAGTTGTATTCTTGGCAATTAGAAATGCAACTTAGAAAACATACGTTATGCTTTCTGAGGCTTTAATTCCCTTTAAACATGTTTTTGATCCCCCTTTTGAGTCATAGTCCACATGTTGTATCATAAATAATGTGCATTTGGAAAATACACTTACACACAGCCATGTTTTTTATTACACAATTTGACCTCAAGATGAGTCCAGTGATGGTTTATGGGCCTAAAAACTGCTTTGTAGAAGGCCGGTGTTTTATCTATGACACAACTAAATTTGCAAACTGCGAACTACATCTACAATTTGAAAATAATTTTGTATGTGTTCTTTAAAATCAGTCTTCCTCCACCAACTTTGATTCAAGATATTTGTGGCTTACTTTTAATATTCTTATCAAGCCAACTAACTTTATTCCCGCAGATTTTATTAGTCCAGAATCTATATAAATGAACATGAACAGTCTGAACTAGAAATAAACACAAAATGCACCAAGCACAACTTTAATATGAGCTAGTTAAAGCAAGATCTAAATTCAAGTAGACATTTGATTTTTATCCAAGTAGACATTTCTGTGCAAAGATAAAACATATTTAAACCAGTCAGAAGTACCCTGAAATCAAATTATCGATATTCTAATAACTAAATTAACTTAACTAGTCCAAACTACTCAAAAGTATAACCCTGTAGTACTACACAGAAGAGCGTATATAGTGTATTTGCATAGTGAGCGGTGTCCTGGTCTCCACTCCCTCTGCACCATCAGCTCGTGTAGTTAAAGTCTCTGGAGTAGGTGCAGTGAAATGGCCGCCGTGTGTTTTACAACCTGGAAAACTCATTTAGTGAAGACTCGGAGCCATCAGGAGATCTGCTGCTCAAACTGCTGATGTGGGCAGAGGAGAAAGAGCAGCCCGCGGACACCATCCAAGTCCTGCGAGGTCTGATCCCGGGACACAGGACAACACCGACCAATCAGGAGAGGGCTCAGAGGACCTGTGTGTTTGGAGCTAACGCTGAAGTTGATTAGTCAGACTGCAGTCAAAAGTAGGAGTTCTAAACATCATGACAGTGCAAAAAGCAATATCGAGGTAAGTTAAAGTGAGTTAAATTAAGAACATTTGACTTTATTTGAGTAGATTCAACTTGACAAGTAAAATTATCGACAAAAAGTACAAAAAGTCTTGTTCCACTGGTAGTAGAGGTGGGACGAGTTACAATTTTCACAAGATGAGACGAAACACGAGATTGAATCTACAAGAACGAGACAAGACGAGATTTTGACATTAAATAAGCTATAATAAATACATTTTGGATTTCAGTTCCATTTTTGATTTACTTTATTTAATATTTCTGCTGTCAAAAAAATCTCACAAAATCATTTTTTGTATGTATGCACGATGTTGTGGCAATTTTGTCTTGTGAGATCTTGTGGCACGAGATCTTGTCCCATCCTTAACTGGTAGATAATTTTACTTGTCAAGTGAAATTTACTCAAATCATGATAAAACTTTCTTAAGGCTAGTCATCTTAACTTGGCTAGGTTTTAGTTTTGGCAGTGTAGTTCTTTCAAATACCACAAGGACGAGGCTAAACCAGATCTAAACCAGGTCTGAACTAACTACACTATGCCCAAGGAGATCTACACAAGTCTAGAACAGGTCTAATGTTGGAATCAGGTCTCAAATGAGCTAAACCGGGACTAACTCAGGATCACATCACATCTAAAACAAATCTAATGATAAAACTGAACCTAAAACATAACTTCAAATGTTCAAGTCTTAATCAGGACTAAATAAGAACCAAACCTGG
Source organism: Taenioides sp. WSHXM2023 (assembly GCA_029959045.1). Taxonomy (NCBI): domain Eukaryota; kingdom Metazoa; phylum Chordata; class Actinopteri; order Gobiiformes; family Gobiidae; genus Taenioides; species Taenioides sp. WSHXM2023. The sequence continues at coordinate 4,861,275 of CM057101.1, forward strand.
ACTAAAGTCTTTGTATCAGGACTAAACTGGACCCAAATAAGAGCGGTCAACTCTGAACAAAATAGACCCGAACTAAGAAGCAAAAAAATATTAATACAAATATAATGTTTACCACTACCTTTATGGAATCTGTTCTATTACACGTCTTTCATGTCGTACTTTGAAGCATTGGGGAAAATCCTAAGCTTAATTATCCCAATTAACAATTTTGATAATGTATTAAAGTGTATTTCCTGTTGATCCAGATATTATGGGCACAAATGTTAATACTTCCACACGAAACCCAGACTGTTGTTATGAAGTCCAGACACTGAGTAATTTGAGTCGAAGCTGCAGTCACAATATGGCCGCCAGAGCTGCATGTCAGTGTCCACTCTAGAGGACTCTCCACCTCCTGAGACACCCTCTCCCTCTCTGTGTGTCTCTCTCTGTGTCTCTCTGTCTATCTGTGTCCGTCTCTCTGTGTGTCTCTTTGTCTGTCTCTCTGTGTGTCTCTCTGTCCGTCTCTCTGTGTGTCTCTCACTCTCCATCTCTCTGTGTGTCTCTCTGTCCGTC
>CM057101.1:4864329-5074329 GCA_029959045.1 Taenioides sp. WSHXM2023
AAACCAGGACTGAAACAGGACTGAACCAGGATTATACCAGGATTATACTAGGACTGTACCAGGAGTAAACCAGGACGAAACCAGTACTAAATGAGTACTATACCAGAACTAAATCAGGACTGAACCAGGCCCAAACCAAGACTGAACCAGGAGTAATGCAGGACTGAACCAGGACTGGACTAGGACTAAACCAGCACTAAACCAGGACTATACCAGGACTGAACAAGGACTGAACCAGGACTCAGCCAGGATAAAACAAGGACTGAAGCAAGACTAAACCGGAACTAAACAAGTACTAACTAAACCAGGTCTAAACCAGGACTAAACCAGGACTAAATACTTAAATTTTCTCTCTCTCTTATGATTTTTTAGCCAATTTTGAAATACAGTGTTTATATTTTATTTATCTGCAGGTATATTTCATTTTTAGATCAGTTCAGTTGTGCTGGAGCAAAGATAACGATGCAAGGTATAGAATTCTTTATAGTGAAGACGTTTCAGTGCATTTTAATACAAAACGCCTTGGTATTGATATCAGATCGATATAGTGATATTTTGCATATTATTATTACTTAAATCGAGTAGAAAAAGTCAGTAAAAAGTACTTTGTTAGAAAACAAGTCCTAAATAAGTCCAAACCTGTATGAAACCAGAAAAACTTTATCTTGAACTTCCAGGTATCAAACTACAGACCCGCTAGAGTAGACCACTTTACCACAGTGCAGACAGCAGCAGTTATTTCAGTTATTGTCTGGGGTAATCCGGGGTGCCCAGGGGGGTAGGGGGCGCTCTCATCTTCAGAGAGATAAGAGGCGCTCCGCACGATAAAACGAATTAGCTGTCCCACTGGAGATGTCCCAAACAGAAGGGTCAGAGACAGGAGGTCGGGGGGGGTCTCGAGTCTCCTCCACAAACAAGAGCCGTGGATGAGACGGTCCCAGTGTTAGTGCAAGAATATGAGATGTCCCTTTGAGGCTTCCATAGGTGAAACTAAAGCTGTGCATAGTTATAACGTTATTGTGGCATTCCATACTGTTGTTGTGCTCTTGGGCAAGACACTCACCTCACCTAGTTTTTGTTGTAAATGCGCACCCTTAACACATGTTTACTCGGAATGCTTGTTAGTGCGCTGAACAACTTTAACTTAACTTTGTACAGATTTACTACTGTTTACTTTGATCGCCATGGTGACACTTCCCTCTCACTCATCAGTCTGTCTCTGAGGCCACAGGAGGAGGAGGAGGAGGAGGAAGAGGAGGAGGAGAAGGGCCGTGGGTCTGATCTACGGCTCATACGGCGCTTCTATGATAGTGCTACATTTCACTGCGTTTTATTGTGGTGACACGGGCCCCGGACACACTGTTTGTCTCCGCTAGGGCTCTCCTCCTCCCCCTCTCTCTATCCTTCCCCCTGTCATCCCCCTTCTCTTCTTTCTCTCTCTCTTCCCCTTTCTCTCTTCACTCTCTCTCATCCCTCCTCTCTCTCTCCTCTCTCTCCCATTCTCTCTCCTCACCCTCTCTCAGTCCTTCCCTCCATCCCTCCCTCCCACTCCTCTCTCTCCCATTCTCTCTCCTCACCCTCTCTCAGTCCTTCCCTCCCTCCATCCCTCTCCTCTCCTCTCTCTCGCTCTTCTCTCCCTCTCTCCTCCTCCTCTCTCTCTTCTCCCTCCTCCCTCCTGTTTCTCTTTCCTCCTCCCTTTTGCTGTCTTCTTCCCTCTCTCCTTCCCCCTTATTCCCCTCTCTCTCCTCTCTATCCTTCCCCATCTCTCCTCTCTCTTTCCTCACCCCTATCCTCTTTCCCTCTCCCCCTCCCCCCACACTGTTTGTCTTTGCTAGTACCCCCTGCTGCCCCCTCCTCCATCCTGATCGCTCTCTCTCCCCCTCTCTCTCTCCTCTCTATCCTCTCTCCTCCCTCTTAACTCTTTTTTTGCGCTCTCTTTCCCCTCTCTCTATCCTTCCCCCTCACTCTTAACTCTCTTTCTCTGCTCTCTTTCCCTTCAGCAGTAGTAGTAGAAATAGTTGCAACAGTAGTAGTAGTAGTAGTAGTAGCAATAGTAGTAGTAGTAACAGCACTAGTTCTTAGGTTTGTTGCTTGTTATTACCTTGTATTATCAATGTTGTCGTTTACATGCGCACCGAAATCTGATTGTAATCTGATTTCTGGACCTTTATGATTATTTAAATGACACAAAATCTGAAATCTGAAATCTTAGAAATCAGAGGGACTGTTATAAGAAAGAAATGTTGCATGTGCTTGTAATAGAAATGAGTCAGTTTGGGTGGATTATTAAGAAGGGATGAAATTATGTAGTTTTTTTGTTCTTTTTTTTTTTTTTCTTTTTTAATAATGTTTTCACCCACTGCTCCAGATGCATAGGAGCAAATGCATAAGAAAAAAAAACAACAAAAAAAAACAACAAAAAAAAACAAACTATAAGTAAAAAGTTGTCATCCCTAAAGTCCTGTAAAACAATAGTTAGGTAAAAGTAAAGTTTCCCTCTCTCCTCCCTCGTTCCTCTCCTCCCTCTCTCCTCCCTCTCTTTTCTCCTGTGCTCGTCCTGGTACAAGGTCTGCAGCGGGTCCATCACTCAGCGTCAGCGGCCCCCGGCCTCTCGGACCATTAGTTTGTGGTGGTGGGCAGTGCTGTGTCTCCGACTGGTTCGGTGCACCTAAAGGTCCCTCCTGGCACCCTCCTCTCCTCTTTCTCCCTCTCTCTACCCCCTCATTCACTCTCTACTTCTCTGTCTCTCTTGCTCTTTCACTCTCTCCTCATTCACTATTTTGCTCTATCTCTCTCTCTCTTGCTTTTTCCTTCTCTCTCTCCTTTCTCTCTCTACCTCCCTTCTCCTCTCTCCCTCTCTATCCCTCTTTCTCTATCTTTCCTTTGTGGCCCTTCATTTTCTCTCTTTCTCTCCCCCTTTCTCTCCCTCTCTCATCTTCTTCCATCTCTCTTTCTCCCTACTTCTCCCCCCTTCACTCTTTCTTACCCCCTTCCTCTCCCCCTCTCTCCTCTCTACCTCGCTCCTCCCCCGTTTTTTCTCTCCCCCTTTCTGTTTCCTCTCGTGTCTTCCCTCCCCACTGGTCCTCTCCCTCCATCCTCTTTCTCTCTCTGTGCTTGTCTCCTCCTCTTTCTCTCCCGCCCTTCCGCTATCTCTCCTTTTCTCTCATTCTCTTTCTCCCCCTTGCATATCTTTCTCTCTCTTTTTCTGTCTCCTCTCCCTTCTCTCTCATGTTCTCCATCCCCCCTCTCCTCTCCTCTCTTCTCTTCTCTTCCCTTCTCTCCCCCTCAGAACGAGCCACGCAGGGGGAGAGGGAGAGCGAGGTAGTGGACTCTTAAATTAAATATGGCCGCCATGTGTCATATATTTACAGAACAGGACCTGTACGTGATCCGTCATGTCAGGGGGACAGTGTAGTTACAGACGGAGAGAAGAAGGAGGGAGGGAGATGGAGGGATGGAGAGAGGGATGGCCAGGAGGGAAGCCGTGGCAGTCACATGTGATACTGGTGGACTTCATTGTTCCGTTGTTTACGGTAGAGGAATTTCACCAGGTTTTTCAGGTTTTCTTCAATCAGCATTAACAGGAAGTAGATGCAGACAGAGAAACATCTGAGAAAAAGGTTTAACACTGGATTTCAGCGTTGAACCAGCAACTCAAATGAGAGACTCCTGAGGCTCATTCTGCTTTGTGACTGGAGAATCGTCTTGAACCAAAACTCCAAATTAAAACAGAAACCACTTGGCCATCGAGTTATTTTGTAATGAAATGAGAGCTGTACATGATCCTGTAAACAGGAATATCCCAACTGTTTGTAATATTTGTACTGGTGTCAAGATGTGGCCTCCATTTCCTAGTAGTAGAAGTAGTAGTAGCAATGGTAGTAGTGGTAGTAGTGGTAGTAGTAGTAGTGGTAGTGGTAGTGGTAGTAGTAGTAGTAGTAGTAGTAGTACTAGTAGTAGGAGTACTTTTAGTAGTAGTAGTAGTGGCAGTAGTAGTAGTAGTAGTAGGAGTAGTAGTAGTAGTTGTTTTAGTAGTAGTAGTAGTTTTAGTAGTAGTAGTGGCAATAGTAGTAGTAGTAGTATTAGTAGTAGTGGTAGTAGTAGTAATAGTGGTAGTAGTGTTAGTGGTAGTAGTAGTAGTAGTCGTAGGAGTAGTAGTAGTGGTAATAGTAGTAGTAGTAGTAGTAGTAGTAGGAGTAGTAGTAGTTGTTTTAGTAGTAGTAGTAGTTTTAGTAGTAGTAGTGGCAATAGTAGTAGTAGTAGTAGTCGTAGTAGTAGTCATAGTAGTACTGCCAAAAGTAAAAAAAAAAAAAAAATATATATATATATATATATATATATATATATATATATATATATATATATATATATATACACACAATTTTCTCTTGTATATTTATTTCTGCTGCATTTGGAACAACAGCTCCCTCTGAATCCTACAGACGCTGTAGGATGCAGTTGTCATAGAATCAGGTCAGGAGGCCACAGATCTGCCCCTCCCTGTGTCTCTGCGGGGGGAGGGAGGGGGTGCAGGAAGTCAGGGCACCGGGGGGCTCTCCACTTCCTGTTGCCCGGGGGACGCTGCTGCCCCCGGGGGACGCGTCTGATTACTGCGCCGCTCGTCCCAAACGCAGGACGATAAATCACAGTGTTTCTCTGTCAGAACGCCGAGCGGGACATTTGTTATGGTGTCGAGAGTGGAGGAGCGCTCGCTCTCTTTTTCCTCACTCCCTCCATCTCTTCTTTTTCTCCTCCACCCTGATCACTCTGTCTCTTCTCTCTCCTCTTTTCTTCATCATATCTTAAACTTCCTTTTCTCTCTCCCTCTCTCTCCTGTTTATTTTTCTCTCATGTTCTTTTCTCCTTCCTATTACACTTCCTTTCTCTCTTCCTCCCTCCCTCTATGTCTCTTTCCCTTTCCCCCTTGTTTCCTTTTCTTTCTCGCCCTCCCTCTCTTAAACTCTACTCCTCTTTTTTTCTGTTTCTCTTTCCCTTTCCTACCCTTTTTTACTCTGTCTTCCCCTCTCTTACTTCTTTTTATCTTACTTTTCTTTCTCTCTCCCTCGCTTGCTCTTCTCTCTTTCCCTCCACTTGTCTCTCTCTCTCTCCCTCCCTTCAACTCCCTTTCCCTCTTCCCTCCCTCTCTATCTTCTCTCTCTCTATCCTCCTCCCCCTTCATATCTCTCTCCCATACCTCCCCTCCTTTACTCTCCAATTCTCCCTCACTATTTCACCCCCCCCACGCTCCTGTTGTCTTTCTCCTCTCTCTCCCTCTCTCTCTGCCCCTCTCTCTCACCTCCTCTCTTAACCTTTTCTCTCTCTTACCCCTCCCTCCCTTACTCTCTCTCCTTCTCTGTACCTCTTCTCTTACCCCCTCCCTCTCCTCTTTCTCTCGCTCCCCCTCTCTCTGTTCACGCTCTCTTACCCACTCCCTCCCCTCTCTATCTCCCTCTATCTCTTACTCCCTCCCTGTCCTCTCTCTATCTCTTCCTCTTCTCTCACTCCTCTCTCTTACCCCCTCCCTCTCCTGTCCTCTCCTCTCCACTCTCCTCTCCCTCTCCTCTCCTCTCTCCATTCTTCCGTGCATATGTATAAGGCAGTTGCGTGTAGTGTTCAGTTTATGCATGTATGCGTCCGGCTGATGGCGTGTCTCAGCCTGACTCAGACTCTGCAGCTCTTTTTAAACTTAAATCTGTTCTTCTGGATTCTATTAAACACACATGAGTTCACACACAGGGGGCGCTCCTCTGCTGTGGAACAAAATGTGGGACTCTTCAGAAAAACACGAGTTCAATTAAGATTGGCAATTCCAAACGAGTCTAGTGAAGGTGTTTAAAAGGAGTTTAAAAACACACTGGAGTACTTCCTGTATTACCACATGACATCACAAGGTGGAACAGTGTTTTCTGTTTAAGAGAAGAACTCAGCCTAAATCTGCAGGGTTTGTGTGCAGTTTTAAAACGTGTGTGAACGAAAACACAACTCCAGGTGTGTTTGCGATGAGGAAACAACAATAGAACACGGATTTAAACTGCTCTGCTACAAAGAATTGAACTTTGGCGTCACTTTTAATGTATTTTGTGCTTTAACTATTTTACAACTCAAACAATTAGCCATAAAACATGACTAAACTAAAATAGAAACACTGAAATTGAAATATTTACCACTACTGTATTTAAAAACAGGACAATTTATACTTTCCGATATCTTGTCTGTCTTAATATATATTTAGTGTGGTAGGGAGTGGACAAGCATTACACGATGGACTTCTCTCTTTTTTTTCCTCTCTCTCTCTCGTTCCTTCCTCTCCTCCTCTCTCCCTCCTGCGTATAACTCTTAAAAATGAATGTGAGTATGCATTATTGAGTGACTCCTCTCCTCTGCTGTGTACGGGCTCAGATGGGCACTCACCGCTGGCACTAATAGAAAAACAGTGGGGGGACGGGCTCATTTCTCACTTAAACTAATCTCTCCTCTCCTCTATTGCCACTTTAAGTCCTCTCTCCGCACTCACGCTCATGTACGCACTATACTTTCACTGTGTGTTTAGTTACACAATAGTGAATACTGTCACGGGGTCTAATCAGAGTACTGCGCTGATACTTTCTAGTGGCATCACGCTGAGGGTTGCATATTCGGCCGCTATGGTAACACAATGCACAAAAAAATACAAATACAGCTTGTTTTAAGAGTCTGAAACCATAAGAAAAACACAAAATGGATTTAAAGGTCCTATATTATGCAAAATGGACTCCTGTGAGCTTTTAGTCATGTAATAATGTTGTTTCCTCCTCAAAAACAAACCTGGAGTTTTGCTTTGTTTCATTCACATGTTTGAGTAACACTTTATTTTATTAGTCTGTCTCCTCCCCAAATGACATTTAGTTTAGGTTATTTCTTTAAAAAAATAATAATTTAACATTCCTTATACTATTTGATTAAGTGTAATTATTATTTTTAATTAATCATTACAAATTATTCAATGTAATAAATAGTTTAAAATATAACTACCCTTAATAAAATATATATATATATATATATATATATATATATATATATATATATATATATATATATATATATATTTATTTATTTATTTATTTATGTATTTATTTCTTAAATGCTAAATGTTTTTTTTTTGTTTTTTTTGTTTTTTTTACAGTAATAAAAAATGGGATTATAAACTAAAACGTTAGGCAACTATTTGCTTCATTTTTATTTTTTTTTAATTACTGCTTAATTGTTCAGGTTTACTGTGTACATCACCAAAGCTCAAAATGCTCTGTTCCACATTGTGATGTCATGATCACTTCTGTTAGTGACTAAACTCAAGAATTCGCTGCATTACAACGAAAAGCTCAATTTGAACAATATGAAGGAGAGAGAGAAAGAGGGAGGGAGGTTGGGAGAAAAAAAAGAGAGAGAGAAGGAAGGAGGGGGCTAGAAAGAGAGAGTGCTGGGGAATACAGGGAGGGACAGGGATTTATAAATTACAGAGAGAAAAAAGAAGGAAGAGCTGAAAGAAAGAGTGTATGTGAAAGAGAGAGAGCGAGAGAGAGACAGGGGATGGGGGGGGGTGCAGTGAGGAGAGAGAAAGAGAGAGAGATGGGAATGGACGGGAGGGAGGAGGTTTGTGTCAATGGATCAGAGCGCATCATTCACAGGATGCCTTCAGCGGCTCCGGGCCCATTCATAATGTATCACAGCTCCACCTGGTGTCAGAAGAGGGAGGTGCGCTTTGAGGGGAGGCTGTGTAATGGCATAATGTTTTTTGTTTTGTTTGTTTGTTTGTTTGGCTCCGCTCTACATTGAAAAAAAGGGGGAAAAATTCAGAAAAATTATCTTTATCAGAGTTTTCATTTTAGATATATTAAGTTAGATCAAACCTCTAAAAAAACAAAACAACAACAAAAAAAACGTTTCTTATAGGCTTTCAATCATCTTCTTGAATGGGTTTTGTGTATGATAATTAGGAACAGGAAATTGATTTAATCCAAAAGTCCATTATACATACATAAATATTTCAGTTTGTTGTTTTAATGAATGCATTTTTGAATATTGTCTAACCTTGTATATATGTGTGTGTGTTTATTTTTACAGGGAGGCTATGCAGCGTACAGATTTGCCCAGCCCACCACCACCGCCGCCTACAGTGACAGGTAAGACACAAAACACACTGAGACTTCTTCATGTTGGCCACACGGACACAAAGCAAAGGATCATGGTCAATGTAGTTTCCTCCTATATGACTTAGGTACTTACACATATTCCTTTAGCTCCTATGGGTGCACAGAGCAGAGTCTGAGCCTTGTTGTTTTGGATGGAGACACTCTGATAGATGCAGCTTCAGTCTCCCAAACTCTTCATCCCTCCCTCCTTTTTGCTCCTCATCCTTCCCTCCCTCCCTCTCCCTCTCTTGAGTCAGTCTGATAGATGCAGCCTCAGTCTCCCTCTTTCCCTCTCTTTCTCCTCTCTCTCTCCCTCTTCATACCTCCCTCTGATAGATGCAGTCTCAGTCTCCCTCTCTCCCTCCCTCTTCATCGCTCTCTCTCCTCCTCCCTTCGTCTCCATCTCTTCCTCCCTCTCCCTCACTCTGATAGATGGAGCCTCAGTCTTCCTCTCGCTTTCTCTCTCTCTCCCTCCTCCTCCTCCTCTTCTCTCTTTCTCCCCACTCCCTCCCTCTCTCTTTCACTGCCTCTCTCTCCCTCTTCATCCCTCTGAAGTCACAATGATAGATGCCTGAGTCTCCATCTCTCTCGCTTTCTCCCTCCCTTCCTCTCCTCCTCTCTCTCTCCTCTTTTCTCAGTCCCTCTCTTTCTCTATCTCTCCCTCTGATAGATGCAGCTTTAGTCTCCCTCTCTCCCTCCCTCTTCATCCCTTTCTTCTCCCTTCCTGTCCCTCTCTCCCTCACTCACTCTCTCTCCCTCTTCATTCCTCTTTCTCGCCCTCCTTTTCCTCCTCCCTCTTTCTCTGCCCCTCTATTTCTCCTCCAACTCTCTCTCTTCATCCCTTCCTCTGAAGTCCCACTGATAGAGGCAGCCTCAGTCCCCCCTCTCTCTGTCTCTTTCTCCCTCCCTCCCTCCCTCCCTCCCTCGCCTCCTCTCTCTCTCCCTCTTCATCCCTCCCTCTGATAGATGCAGCCTCAGTCTCCCTCTCTCCCTCCCTCTTCATCCCTATCCCTCTCTCCCTCACTCACTCCCTCTCTCCCTCTACATTCCTCTCTTTCTCACCCTCCCTCTCCTCCTCCCTCTTTCTCTGTCCCTCTTTTGCTCCTCTCTCCCTCCCTCTTCATCCCTCGCTCTGAAGTTACTGATAGATGCAGCCTCAGTCCAGGTGTATCGGCCAACTGCATCACTCCTCTCTCTATCCATCTCTCCCATTCTCCCCCACCCCACCCTCCCTCCCTCTCTTTCTCTCTCTCTCTCTCTCCCTCCTTCCCTCTCTTTAGTCGCTCTGATAGATGCAGTTTCAGTCCAGATGTAGCGGGCGGAGTATTTATGACGGGACGACTGCATCACTCCTCTCTCTCCATGATTCATCCCTCGCTCTCTCTCTCTCTTTTCTTCGCTGTCCATCTTTCTCTCCCCCTTTCTCTCTCCTTACGTCCCTCTCCTCTTCCTCCTTGTGTCCTCTCCATATCTTCCCCTCCTCTCTTTTCTGACTTTCCCCCCATTAAAATTTTGAAACCATTCCTCTCCCTCCTCGCTCCCAATCCCTCTCTTTCTCCCTCGATGAATGAAACCTCTCTCCTCCCTTTCTCCCCATCCCTTAAAATTCTGAATGAACTCCCTCTCCCCCTTACTCTGTCTTGACATTCTCCTCTTTCTCTTTCCTTTCTCTTTCTCCGGCTCTCCTCCTTCTCTCCCCCGTACCTCCTTCTTTTAAAAATAACCTCCCATAAAATTGTTAAAATATAAATTAGTTCCCTCTCTTTATGCCCCCTCTCTTCTCTCCTTTTCCCTCCTCTTGCTGTCTTTCTCTTCCCTCTCTCTTAAAATTCTTAAAAAATGAACTCCCGCTCTCTCTCTCTCTGCCGACGATTCTTCAGCATTAACCCGTCCTCACCTCTCCTCCCGCATTCCCTCTTTTTGCCTCTCTCCTCCTCACCACTCTCCCCCATCTCATCCCTTTCTATACTGTCCTACTCTTCTCCTCTCTTCCCTCCTCTCCTCCTCTCTCCCTCTGTTTTTTGGGGTTAGAATGTAATCTACAGAGGATTGAGCGTGTCACTTGTGATAAGGTGCGCCCGCTGCCCCAGAGCTTCAGATCATATCGATAATACCAGATTTATCAGAGCAGCCCCGGCCTCCAATTACCACCACGGCTCCACTGAAATTGGACAGCCACATTTTCCCTCCACCGGTGATTTAATTCTCTGTCTCGTGAACGGGCCACACTTCGTTTTATATTCGAACATTTAACGTCATTTCGCTTGTTGGTTTGGTTTTGTGTTTCTATTGACTTCCTTTCAAATACCTGGTCATGGCTATTGGAGATGTCAGAAATATCGAAAATCAGATATGAATCGAGACTAAAACTGAAAAAATGAAACTGGATACTAATTTTTCGCAGGTATTCATACTAAAAAGTCACATTCACAGGACACAAGTGAACCTTTCCTGAATGTCTTTAGAATGATGTTGAGCTGTATCAGAACAAGTATAAGAGCACATAGACTAGTATACACCCATGGACCACTATGGAACCTACAGGACCACTGAGGGAGTACACAGATATAAGACCACATGGGAATAGAAAAGAAAGTACTACCATATAATGCTCAAAATTACCTTCTATTGTCTAAAGAAAGAGTATCTTCTCATTGTGGTGTCATGGTGTAGCAGTGGGAACAGTAATAATACACATAGTAGTAGTAAAGTATTAACAGCTGTAGTGTGGTAATAGTGGTAGTAGTTCTAGTTAGCAATACCTAATGAAGTAGTAGTAGAAGTAGTAGTTTAGTAGTACTACTAGTAGTAGGAGTAGTAGTAGAAGTAGTAGTAGAAGTAGCAGTAGCAGTGGCAGTACGATGTGGTGGTAGAAGTAGTACAGTAGTAATATAAATGGTAGCCATAGCTCATAGTAGTACAGTAGTGGTACAGCCATAGCTCATAGTAGTAGTAGTAGTAGTAGTAGTAGTAGTAGTAGTAGTAGTAGTAGTAGTGGTGGTAGTGGTAGGAGAGGAAAAGGTTTCAGTAGTAGTAGTAGTAGTAGTAGTAGTAGTAGTAGTAGTAGTAGTAGTAGTACAGTAGTAGTACAGCCATAGCTCATAGTAGTAGTAGTAGTAGTAGTAGTAGTAGTAGTAGTAGTAGTAGTAGTAGTACAGCCATAGTTCATAGTAGTAGTAGTAGTAGTAGTAGTAGTAGTAGTAGTACAGTAGTAGTACAGCCATAACTCATAGTAGTAGCAGTAGTATCAGCAGTAGTATCAGCAGTAGTATTAGTAATATTATCTGCAGTAGCTCTAGAAGTACAAACTACAGTATGTAGTCAGTAACTCTTCTCTTAATCTGCTGTAGGAAACAATCATTCAAAACTTCAAATAAAAAATCCCAAACTAATTATTTTTGAATACAAGGTCATTAACTCCAGATTAAACACTCATCAGAGTGAGATTATCATCTCTAATTGAGTTTATGTAAAACAAGTCTCATTCCATGATTACATTATGCCTCATTATTCTGATGGAGTTTTGACGAGAATTCAAACTTGTGAGAAATGCTGACGGCGACACAAAGAATTAATACAAAAATCAACATTGTAATACAGACGTGCTGTTTCTGTCTGAAGTTATGGTAAAACTTTACAAACCTAGCATAAAGACTTTCTCCATAATGAACTGTTTACGGTGGTCCAGAGTTATTCTTCTGACTATTCTTATCATTCACCACAATAAGTTTGTAAGTTCTTTTTACCTTCAGAGGCCAGAGCCAGTTTTGCCATCACTGTAAAGATAACAGCAACAACTAGCATGCTAACTTGTTCACTTCCTGAGTATCTGACAATAAAATGCTTTATATGTAGACACAGACAGCAGACTTATTACTACAAATGTAGCTCAAATACATGGGGAAATTTGGAGTACAGGACCTTTAAGTCTTTGTTTATGCTTTATTAAAGCAGACCTATTCTGCAAAATTGACTTTTCAAAGTTTTTAACCATGTCATAGCTGTACATTTCCCCTCTCACAGTTGTATTTGCAGTGATTTGTGCATGTTTGAGCGATCTTACTTTATTTTTTTATATTTAAAAAACTTACAGATCTTGAGCGAGAACTACCTTCGCTGGAAGATTGTACCATTTGTGCATGTTTTAGGTTGAGGGGGCTGTACCCTTTTATCCCTGTATTGAGGTAAAATTTGAGGAAAAAATGAGATTGCTGTGTGCTGGCTGGGTGTAATTCAAAAGTATTTTTATCTTCCACAAAGCAGGAAGTAACATTGGTGTGCTGTTAGCATGCTAATTGTTGTTAGAATTACCATGTTGTGAAGCTCATTTTGCTGAATATTAAGAATGCTAGAAATGTGTTAAGAAAGTGAGGAATAACTTTGGACTGCTGCAGGCAAACTGTTCAAAAATCAGAAAACTCAAGAAAAAACACAAAATTTACATAAACTACACATTTTCAGGAACCTGTGATCAATACAAGTGTCCACAGTCCTGTTTAGGTGTTTTTCGACAAAAACGGAGCGAGTGACTAACTGAAAAACTGTTGGATAACACCTCCAGCTAAGGTAATCCTCAACAAGACTAGACCAAGATCATGGAGATACAGTAGGTCTGCAGGGACTGCACTGTGGCACCCACTGCTCTTGACAGTTTGCCCAGTGGCGTTGAAGCATGGGTCAAATGCAGAGGACAGATTTCCCTAAGGGGATAATAAAATGTACCTTAACCTTAACTATACACAACCACCTCCTGCTTTGTCCAATCAGCTGCTTCGTTCCTGGTGACATTGCCCGTGGATCTTTAACCTCTTTGTCTCCAGTACCCCTATTTCTCTCTTTCTCCCCCCTCTCTCTCCCTCCCCCTCTTTATCCTTGGGCAGCCAGTGGGTGTCAGATAACAGCACCTTTGGGTCCCACCCTTGACCATGTCCTGGCTCCAAACCTCTCCCATGGGGCCCCTCCACCGCCACTATCAGCCCCCCTCTCCCGCGCTGACCTTGGGTGCTGCCGGACTCTAATGACCCAAGCTGCATTAAAACCTTACATAACTCAGGGTAGCTCATCCGAAAAACATGGCCGCCATATGTCTTACCGTATCCGTCTTCGTCTTGCTGTAGTTTTTATTCCTGCTTGATTTGGTGCTCTCTCAGTCAGCGGTGGGTGGTCTTATCTTCTCCCCACAGGCCCGTGAGCTAAGCTGTAATGTTTTACGACGGCGACATTAATTTCAAATTTTAGAAAGTAACTAAGAGGAACTAAGTTTTTATTAAGTGTGTAAATTGGTGCTAACATTAAAGGTAATCGAGCACCTCTTTCCCGTTGGCTATTCATGGCAGAATCCATGTATTTCTCTAATTAGATCTTTGGGAGTTACGATTGTACTAGCAGTATATATATATGAGTAAATATTAGGTTAATTTAGACACACTAGTTTCTTTTTAGCAATTTATAATGTTTGTAAAAAGGTATACTAGAGTAGCATGTTCTGAAAATATGCAAGCAAGCTTTAACATACTTACAACATTCTTACTTCAAAAAAGGAAGTCACCAAAAACGTGAGAGCTAAACCATTAATCATGTTGTTAGAGGGTGAAAGCTTAAAACTGTGGCCACTATCCTGTTTGGAAGATTGGGCAAAGCTTGGGTAAAGATACAAAAGTTTACTGTGTTGTCTTTGCACTGGGAATTTGTCCTCTAAATTTGACCCATTCTTCAGTGTCGCTGGAGCAATCACTCAGGAGCAGTGGGACCCATCTCCAGATCTTGAGCGAGTCTTGGTCAGGACTCCTTAGCTGGAAGATTATACCATGTTTTGCATGATTTAGGTTGAGGAAGCTGCACCCTTTTTTTCATGTAATGAAGTACACTTTGTTTTGCCCCATTAAAATGAGGGTAAATGGTAAATTATCACGTTTATACAGCTCTTTTCCACTTTCAAGACACTCAAAGTGCTTTACATCAAGGAACCACTCACCCATTCACACACTCGTACACCAGTGTACGCAGACACTAGGGGCGAGGTGGGTTAAGTGTCTTGTCCAAGGACACAACAACATCTGTGGCAGCTGGAATCACACCGCTCTACCAGTGATGTTTTGTGTCGAAAGCATGTCGACAGTCTGTCTACTGACTGAGCTACTGTTGCCCCTAAAAAAAAATGAGACTGTTATGTGCTGGCTGGGTGTAATTTAAAAGTATTTTTATCCTCCGCAAACCAGGAAGTATCACTGGTGTGTTATTAGCATGCTAATTGTTGTTAAAATGACTGTGTTGTGAAACTCACTTATAAACTCATTGCGGTGAGTATTAAGAATGCCCGAAATGTGTTAGGAAAGTGAGGAATGACTTTATACTGCGGCAAACTGTTTAAAATGAATTAGTTGTGCACATATTAGCAAACACTGCCAAAAAAAAAAGAAAAAAAAAAAAAGTGAAAACTTAAGAAAAAAATACAAAATTTATGTAAACTACACATTTTCAGGAACCTGTGCTCAATACAAGTGTTTATGCTCCTGTTTAGGTGTTTAATTTTCAACAAAAATGGAGAGAGTGACTAACTGAAAAACTGCTGGCTAATGCTGTATAATAATAATAATAATAATAATAATAATAATAATAATAATAATAATTCGAGCAGGCTTGTTTAACAGCACAAATCAGCTCACCTTTTCTAGTTTCAACTAAGTCAATTCTTTACGGTCACATTGTGTTAAAACAAAGCTCCAATTAAAGTCTATCCCAGAGCGTCAGACAGAGCAGTGCCTCCAGTTAGCATCTCACCCCCAGTATCAATCAATTTCAAGCATCAATTTGGGAATGATGATTGTTTTGCTTTCTCAACTGGTTCAGAAGATGCTGAGGGCACTCGAAAAATTATCATTATTCAATTAAAAGCGTGTGTGAATTAACTTCAGCTCAAATTGGATGTTTTATTTCCAATGCACACCTGGCAACATCCCACCTGGCAACACACTGGTCTTCCTCAAATCACTGGTTGAAAATCAGTGTGTTAAAATACTCCTACTTCCTCATGTTAGAGCAGTGTCCGCCTTGTGTCTAGAGGGAGTACTGCGTCTCCTCTTTCCTCTCCTCTCTAGTTTTTTTTTTTTTTTCCCCTGGTTGATTTGGTGCCCTCAGAGCTTGGCCGGGCGCGCCTTATCTCCCCCGCGCAGGCCCTCATTTGCAAGCGAGCGTCAGGGAGAGAGAGCGCGAAAAAACAGAAAGTAAATAGACGAATATGTGAAGTCGGATAAATAAATAAATAAGCCCCATCTTGTCCTGTCTGCGAAGGAAATTGGAAGGATTAGTTCCAAACCAGCAACAATGAAAAGGCGCGGGGGCGTGGGGCCAGTGTTGCATCGTGGGTAAACAAGGCGGAGAGGGAGGAGGAGGGAGGAGGGATGGAGGGAGGTGGCGAGCTGCTCCTCTGCGGATTCCCCCTCTAGCTTTGGTTCGCTCATTAACCATTCCCTTCACCTAATCAAGACGACAAAGGAAATACAAGGATGAGTTAGCCACCTTTTGAAGCACCTTGTATGATGCGAGCGAGCCCGGGGGGGAGCACGCACACTTGGACTTAATGCCACTGTAGTTCGCTGTACAGTCACGGTACGCGCGGCAATTACAGCCAAAAATATGCGCTGTTTACGTGTTTACATATAACAATTTGTTCTTTTCTCCGACTTTGACCTAGTTCTCGCATGGTGGACTCATTTAACGGGTCCTGTGTTATTTTCTTTTTCGTGCAAAATTCGTCTCGCCCCAGTACAGATATATTGTACAAACAGCTTTTTAGGTCAAAATATGTCCGTCTGCATAATGTTTTATTGCCCGATAAACAGGACGTGTGTTGTGTAGCATGCTAGTTGTTGTGAAAAGCGCTTGCAGTTTGTTTTGATGTGTTTGTATTGTGATTTTCAAGTAAGGTACAGTCGGTGAGGAGTAACTTTGGACCACTGCAAAACGTTTAAAATGAACTAGTTCTGAGTGGAGTTTTGCCTTCACTGTAAAGCTGTCAACTGCTAGCATGCTAACATGCACTTCATGATCAACGGACAATAAAGCGCTTTATAATTAGATGCAAACACTGGAGCAAGAGACATTTTGCTCAAATAGTAAAAATCCAGTACAGTGTCTTTAAAAATGAGTATCTATGCATGCAGATGATTTTGGTGTCCATTCATTTTTAAGAAACACTTTTTTACTGTTTTATATTTAAAGGGCCCATATTACGCTATTTTCTGATCTGTTATAATGTTTCCTATCACAGACATACCTGGAGCTGAGTTTTGTTTTATTTACACATTTTTACAACTCTGCATATTAAGACTGAGTTCTTCTCTCCAACGGAAAACACTCTGTTCCACCTTGTGACGTCGTGTGGTAATACAGGAAGTGCTCTACTGTGTTTTAAACTCCAAACACTTCACTAGAATCATTTGGATCATCTCAGCCCTGGAATTGCCAATCTCTACTGAACTAAAGGTAAAAAACTAGCTGTTCACTTGAAAACTTCAGAGGCATGATATCGCAAGGTGGAACGGAGCATTTTGAGCTTTGGAGATGTAGACAGACTAATAATAAAGAGTTACTCAAACATGTGAATGAAACAAAACTCAAGTCCAGATGTTTTTGATGAGAAAACAACATTATAACATGGCTTAAAGCTCACAAGAGTCAATTTTGCGTAATATGGGACCTTTGAAAAGTCATCCAATCATTTTTTTATCCAAGAACTGGACAGAGGCAAGTATGATCAAGACAAAAATTAGTTTTAAAACATCACTAACTACAACTTTCAATATTACATCTGCACCTATTAGAATCTCCACTCATTCATCAAACACAATTAACACAATGGCAAATCTCTACCCC
Organism: Taenioides sp. WSHXM2023; assembly: GCA_029959045.1. Classification (NCBI taxonomy): domain Eukaryota; kingdom Metazoa; phylum Chordata; class Actinopteri; order Gobiiformes; family Gobiidae; genus Taenioides; species Taenioides sp. WSHXM2023. Next base: position 4,881,372 of record CM057101.1, read on the forward strand.
CTCTGTCTTCACTCCAGTACCAACATTGCACCTTTAATTTGGGAGATGTTCTGGCAGCTGCCCCAGAGCTCCCTGCGTGTGCTCATTACGTATTCCTCCACCTAATCATGATGACAATGAGAAGACAAGTACAATTCATCCACCTTTGAACCGTCCGTTTGAAGCACCTTGTATAATGCGCAGACCCCGGAGGCCGCGAGGGGGGATCATTGATTGTGTTACAGACTTGAAAGCGTCGACTTGGGGGCCCGAGCATCAGACAAGCATGCATAAATGTTCCACTCGGCTTGTCAATGATGGATCAATCTCTCCCTCTCTCCAGCTCTCTTTCTCTTCGTTATATTCAAGCTGTAAAGGACACATATTGTGCTTGTGTCTGCTGTGTACTAGTAGTTATAATCTGTGACGTCCCAGGTCATTATTATGTTATATTATTGATCTAAAATGATTTAATAAAAGAAATAAGTGCGTTGACTTCTGCATTTGAAAGCTGCGGCACCCAATGAGAGCTGTTGGCACCTCCTATGGATAGCTGCATATCACATAAATTATTATTTATTTATTTTTTCATTTGTTCCAAAATGTAAACGCAACACTGCCAAATCCTACATCTATCACAGATTAAGAAAATCACAGAGCCGTGGGTGTGTACTGGTGGCGGTAAAAACGGGGGGTACTGTAGATCAACGCAGTACAGTGTAAATATTACTCAAATACTATATGAATGTATCAATATAAATGCAACTTCAAGAGAGAAAAGTAAGAGAATGAGAAGAGGAAATAACTATAGCATGCTCTAAAAAAGTTGATTCTGTGTGATCAGTCAGGTTTTTGTGTGTGTGTGTGTGAAGTTTATAATTTTTCTTCCTGGTTGGACACAGGCAGCAGATATGAAATCCATAACTGTTAACAAAATCCAAGAGACAAATAAAAACATGACAACACTTTTATTTTGTTATATTAAGGTTTCAACTGGAAGAAAAAATGTGCCCCTGCGTTTTGGATGTTTTTTTTTTTGTGTTGATGACATAGTGGAGGTATTCTGTTTTCGAACAAGCAGGCAGAGATGTTCTACTTTTCTCATCAGTGATAGATTAATCTCTGTTTCTCTCCCTCTCTTTCTTTCCATCCCTCTCTCTCCCTCCTGCAGTTATGGACGTGTCTATGCAACAGCGGACCCCTACCACCACACGATTGGGCCGGCCGCCACATACAGTGTGGGGACTATGGTAAGTCTATGAGAACTCTTCTTTGAAACACAACTCAAATGAACACAATAATCACATGGTGCCAGGTAAAGTTACACAGGTAAGGAGCAGGCTCTGAAGTTATAGTACACACATGTACACTAAAGAAAATGCACATTATGCAGTTTGTTTTTACATGTTTTTATATTTTACACTTGTGACCAATTGAATAGATTTCATTTGCTAACATACTGTCAATCCCCAAAGCAGCTCAAACTCTAGAAAAAAAACCCAAAAATCAACTGAAAAAAAAAGTTAAACCAAGTCTATAAGAGAGTCTTTCCAGGTCTAAAAGTGGACTACATCATTCCCACTGTAGTTCTAAACAAGAAATTACCCAAAAGAGGATAAAAAGTGGATCATATGAACTAAACTAAATTAGGTAAACCCACAAAGCTGCCCAAGTAGTTAGTTCTTTAATTTCTTTTAGTAGTTTTGTTTTTTTAGTTCATTTCATTTTTAACTGTTGCTAATAAACACTAGACAGGAGAGTTTGTTTACCTGCTTTACATGTTTCGGCTCCTTCCCTTCATTGTAGATCATTTTACTCAAGTGAAATTTACTTAAATCATTATAAAACTTTCTCAATTCTTGGTTTGGTTTTTGCAGTATGATAAAAAATAATCATTATTTCTAAACTAAACACTGTTAAGTACTGTAAAGTATCCTAAAGGTGCACTGCGTAACTTTTCAGGTGGGGGGTTCCGCTACCAGGAGATGGTATTGCTTTGCCTGTAATGTTCCACAATATGATATTAGAAAATAAATAAGAAATAAGATGCATTTTTTTTGCTCAAAAATACCTTTAAAAACATGCATTCTTACTGTGAGCGGGGTCGCCTCTTCACAGATCTCACCTGTAAATTGACCTGGTGGCGTCTCCTGCTTCTGTTTCTATGGAGATTGAAACGTTTAATGCCATACTTTGGAATACTGTATTGGAGGTAAAGCAATAACATCTCCTGGTTACACAGTGCGCCTTTAAAAAGTACCATCGATACTTTTTACTTTTGACAAATTACACTTTTTTTCAAATTTTAAATATAAAACCAAGCTTTTATTTGTTTCTCGAGCCTTTTTCCAACTTGATTTTGAAATTTTTACCCTACTTTCAGTTAATTAAACACACTCTCATACATCTTCTCCACTATAGTTAAGCTCCCCAAAAATAGAACACAAAATCTCACGTACCTTCTGAACCCGTTGCCTGTAGATTTGAAATTCTTTTTAATATGTCCTATAAAAGTCTGGGGGGTCCTTTCATAATTTTATAATCCAGAATTAAACCAAAACTTCAAAGCTCCGGTTCATCTTTAATGCACGGCCGGCTCCTGTTAGTGTTTTTAGGTCAGTGTGTTAGGAGATATGGAAAATACGGCTAACCTCCTCCCTGTGAACACGCACCAACCAAATGTCTCACACTGCTTCAAACGGAGGAACCGAATTTATATTTAAAAGCTCTATCATTATTTTAACTTTATTTGAACTTTTATTTTATTGTTTCTTCACAGGCTCGCCCCAGTTCAAATGTTAATAAATGCTTTATTTTGTTTTGCGGTTTGATACAAAATAAATATGATAAAATGCATTGGATTCCTTTGCGATCACGCTCGGTTGGTTCGTTATGAGTACAGAATTAAATATGAACCAGAATTTACTTTAAAGGTTCTGTTTTACGCAATTTTCTGATTTTCTATGTTATAATATTGTTTCCTCATCAAAAAACATACCTGGAGTTGTGTTTTGTTTTGTTTTTTTGTTTGTTTTTTTTACAACAAATCCTGCATATTTAGGCTGAAAACACTCCGTTCCACCTTGTGACGTCATGTGGTAAAACAGGAAGTGCTCCACTGTGTTTTTAAACACCTTCACTAGAATCATTTGGATAATTTCCGCCCAGGAATTCCCGTTTCTACTGAACAAAAGGTAAAAACGCAGCTGTTAACTGGAAAACTACCGCTTCATGACATCACAAGGTGGAACAGAGCATTTTAAGATTTGGAGATGTAGACTAATAATAAAGTGTTACTCAAACAAATGAAACAAAACACAACTCCAGGTCTGTTTTTGAGAAGGTAAAAACATTATAACATGGCTTAAAGCTCACAAGAGTTGATTTTGTGTAATGTAGGAAGCTTAGAAGGTGCACTACGTAACTTTGCTGGTTGGGGGGTACGCTACCTGTTTGTCTCCATGGAGATGTTATCGCTTTGCCTGGAATATTCCAAACTATGGCATTAAACTTATTTATCTTGCAGAGTATCTTTAATGTTCAAAAACCATCTAGAAAAACATGCTTTCTTACTACAAGTTACTCCACAGATCTGACTTGTAACTTTGCCTTGTGGTGTCGCCTGAGAGATTGAGAAGTTTACCAAACTATGGAATAAGACAAAGCAGTGGCATCTCCATGGAGACAACCAGGTGGCAGATCCTATATCAGAAAAGTTACACAGGGCACCTTTAATTGAATGTAAAAAAAAAAAAAAGTCACAATCCTGGATTTTTTTAGCACTGAATTGAGAAGTGCAAAAATATGGCTGCTTAAAGTTTGTTAGCAAATGAAAAACTCATTTAAAAACATAGATATGAGGTTCTAAAGGTAAGCAACAATAAAAATACACAACTACAGGAGCCTGACATCCACCATACGGTTTTACTGCATGAAAAAATGATACATGATTTTACCTGAAAATGCATTTTTCTGTGTTGTCTTTTGTTTCTTCTTCTTCTTTTTTTTTATTTGAACATTTGCATTTGAGACATGTGAAGAATACTGGATCTATACCACACAATTAGTCTATTATTATTCTATATTAGTAAATCAAATTATAAACATAGATGTAAGATTGTTTTGTTTATTTTTGTTCTTTTGGTTGTTAATGTGAGTTAGTCTGGATAGTCCTTCAGTTCTTCTTGCATTCTACTGTGAAAATACTGCTTGGTTTTAATGTCATTGCAAGACTGGACTCAAAAGTGCAGAGTCTTGAGTTTTTTTTCCAACTTTTTTCCAAATACTTCATTAAAATCTCAAATCTAAACCAGCAAACTCAAACCCATGCACTTTCACAGTATAATGATAAAACTACATAGCGCTAGTGAATATAACATAAATATAACATATAGCTATAGCGTCTTGGGTAAATGAATAATAAATGAAAAGCTTCGCTCCATGTTGGGAGATGTGAACTTTTTGCTCCTTGTGTGTCCACTATTCTTCCCCTGTCTGAGCGTCTGAAGCTCACGTCTGACAACCTCAACCACATCTTTCATTTGGATGGTTCAGTCCAAAACAACCAAAGCTTTCAAAGGGATGGAGTTCAATTGTTAATGTTTGTTTTTAGCTAGCTTTTGCAGCATCAAAGATGAAAACCCAAGATATAAAAATAAATAAACTAACATAAAAACAAAAGGGTATATATATATTTTTTAAAGAATGGATAGAATTTGTGTTTGGTTTTGTTTGAAGAAGGGACCAGGCCCAAAGCTGGAGATTATGGGCGATCAACGCATGCAGCAGAGTGCCGCGGGACAGGGGAGAGAGAGCGCAGTACGGCCTCTCTACTTTACTACTACTTCTACTACTTCTACTTGAATTGAACTTTTTAACGGCATGCATGCGATTTTTCAACTGCATCCAAAGTACATAGACAGTTCCCCGGTGCGGCTGCTAGCTAAAAGCTTTCATTAATTAAGACATTTGTTTCCCTCCTCATTTTACCTAATTAAAAATGTGCTTGAATGTTTATTTTTTATTTACTTTATTATTATTATTATTCCAAATTTCCTTCCACTTTCTCTGACACGGTGATAATATCGTAAACAAAGAGAGATAAGGAGGAGACCAAAGTTAAAATGCTGGTGTGTGTTTGAGCTGTGGAGCTAATGGCGTCTGTAGGGAAGTGTGTGCGATGGTTTTTCAGACAAAGTGGGGACCTCGCCATATGCTTAAAGTATTATACAAAGTTTAATGTAGTTTTTTTAATGTAGTAGCTGTTAAAATTACACAGTTCACAATGTTCTCAAATGGAAGATAATTTGGCTAGATAGTATATAGATTAAAATACATACCAATCAGGCCTTAATACACTGGAATAAGCTTATATCTGGACCTATACACAAACTGAATGAAACTGTCCAAAACAAGATCGAAAGTCTTCATACAAGTAGTCAGATATTTCATTTAGCAGTATAAGCTCAAATTTGGCTCAGGCTGTGTCCAATTCACACTTTCTTCTACCCTTCTCTCCTTTCCATCCTTCCTTTCTTCTTTCCTAACTCCTCGCTCCCTTGAATAGCTTCCTTCAAGGCGCTGTACCTGGATTTTACTTAAAATCTTAAAAAAAAAAAAACATTTAAAACAGAAATAGTCCATTTTGCAGTGGTCCAAAGTTATTCCTCACTTATCTTCTGTGTTCTGAGCATCCAGATTATTAACCACCATCACAGTAAAGCTAATGACTAGCATGCTAACTGTGCACTTAATTCAATGCAGACTGTACACACTTGGACTTACTTTGATCTCAAGAGGTGCTTATACAATATATTTGTACTGAGAAACATTTAATACCAGTGATAATCCCAGCCTTTCTTTGGAGGAAGCAGTAGTAGTAGTAGTAGTAGTAGTAGTAGTAGTAGTAGTAGTAGTAATGGGTTGTTCAATACAAAATTATGAACATACTGATACTGACTGAGGTATCAAAAAGTATGAATTCTCAACTTAAAATTACTACAAGAAACACTTTATTTTTATCAAATTTGACTACAATTTTGTACTGCATTGTTTATATATTAGCTTATCTGAACATACATTAGTTTGTTAGAGTAGTTTAAGCTGAGGTGGAGCAAAGATATAAGATAAAACTGCTGAGGTAACATTCTTTATAGTAGTTTCAATGCATTTTATTATAAAATTCAATGGACCGCGCAGTACTTGCCTCTTGGAATCAGCTCAAAATTAACATTAAAAAAGTTTATTAAGAAATGACATAGTTTTAACTGTAACCTTTTTCATCCCTCTCTACTTACTTTCTCTTTCTTTCTATTCATTCTCCCTTCACTCTCTCCATCCTTATCTCTCTGTCTAATATATTCCCTTTATGGTCCTCACTGTGATACCAATCCAGGCGCGAGAAAGCGAGTGTGTGTCGAACAAATGCCTGGGCCCCTGGGAGCCCCCCCCACTACACATCTCGCCTTTAATTCTTTAATCATATTTGATTAATAGTCCTCCTGCAGCGAAGCCAGTGATTTTTGCATTTAAAAGCTATACAATAATTAGATCCTCTGAGGTTGAGTATAGGGAGTCTTTCACTTTTACTTTTCCTCATGCACAGATGAAAAGTTTTGGTCCCTGAAATTAGGCGGAATTAGCCTTTGAAGACTTGTGCTGGAGATGATCTGACTGCATGTGCATAGGTGTGCATGCCTAGGCCCGGTCGCATGCTTTTGATATCCGTTTCTATATATATATCTCTCTCTGTGGGACTGCCCCGTGTGAGCATGGTGCTAAGTCTGCCCGGTTTGGCCTCTCAGTAAAAAGAGAAAAGGGAGTGCGCTGGAAAAGGAGATGGCATTAAACTGGCCCGGGGTCGGATCAGAGGCTGTGGATATGAAAGCACAGGGCGGTTCAGTGTGCTATAAGCTAACACAGAATAAGAGGTTATATGTGTGTGTATGGAGTGACAAGAGTGACAAAAATACATACAAAATACATGGTAATAACTTCCCATTAAACTTAATTAACTAAACAGAAACAGTGATAGACCTAACTATTACCACACTGACACAATTTTTAACCAAATGCCTTATAAAAATTATCTGAGATTTGAGAATAAACCATGTACAATAGTGTGTCCTCTGGGGACATTCACATTTTCAGTGGGACTTTCCTGGTTAAGTAAAAAGTAAATGAATAAATACATTATAGTAGTGGTAGTATTAACAGTAGAAATAGTAGTAGGAATAGTCAGCTACAAGTTGTGATAAGGCTTAGTAAATTCCAAAGTTAATTTTAGTTTCATGCAGGGAAATAGGTAAAACTTCAATTTATATTTTGTACTTTTACTATGAACAGTAAACAAATTTCAGAATGTAATAAATCTGAAATGGGGTGGTCACAGTTGGTTAAGTTTTTGCCCCCCTTACAGAAGATTGACTATTTGAAGCACAAACCATTGTGTCCTTGGCCAAGACACTTCACGTTACCAAACCGCCAAATCCAGTCACATACTGTGTGTACTTTATTGTGACGGGGAGGGAATCTGACTTGAAAACCTGTCAAATCTTAATGTTAAATTGTAAACAAAAAAGTTGGCAAGCAGGAAGATTAAAAACTAAGAAATGTTACATATTTTAAACAGTAGTTCTCATATATAAGAAGGGCATCTGTCTTAAAAATGTGCCACAATCTGCCAAATCATCTCTATGGCAAGTTGACAATTTTAAACTGTAGTTCTCATGCATATCTATTATGACAGGAAGGGTATCTGACTTAAAAAGTACCAAAATTTGTCACAACCACATCTTTGGTAACCCTTTACAGCAAGCAAGTGGACAATATTATATTTTAAACTGTAGTACTCATATATATATGGAAAGGGCATCAGGCTTAAAATGTGTCGAAATCTGCCATATCATCTTTATGCCAACCCTATTGTCAAGCAAGTAGACAATGTTATATTTTAAACTGTAGTTCTCATGTATATCATCTTCCATTATGACAGGAAGGGCATCTGACATAAATATCTGTCAAATTAGCACTATGGCAACACCTTATGACAAGCAAAGTAGACAATTTAAACAGTTTTTATGTATATTTTCCACTCCATTATTACCTAAATGGCTTAAAAATGTTCCAAAATCTGCCAAATCATCTCGATGGCAAGTAGACAATGTAATATTTTAAACTGTAATTCTCAAGTATATCATCTTCCATTATGACAGGAAGGGAATCTGGTGTAAAAATGGTAACCCCTATGGCAAGCAAGTAGACAATGTTATATTTCAATCTGTAGTTCTCATGTATATCATCTTGCGTTATGACAGGAAGAGCATCTGGCATAAAAATGTGCCGAAATCTTCCAAATCATCTCTATGGCAACCCCCCAAGTCATCAATATTCTATTTTAAACTATAGTCTTCATGTACAAGCATTTCCCAGAGCACTCTTGCTTCCATACACTTAAAACCAAAACTAACCAGAAGCAGCTCTAGCTCCAGCAGCCCAAACACACACTAGTTTAATCTGAGTTTGACCTGGATAAAACTGTGGGAACCCTCACGAGCGGAAAGAGGAAGGAAATTTGGGCAGACGCAGTGCAATCTGAGCTGAATACTGATTGGTGCTTTTTCATCTTTGATGTTGCAGGCTAGCCTTTACAGAGGAGGGTACAGTCGCTTCACTCCCTACTAAAAGAACCGCAAACACTCTAACAGAGACTCATCCCAAACTAAAATCACACAAAAGTCAACCTTCAGCACGCATTTCCTTCCAGTGTGAGAGATAAGGTTTTTACTAAAGCTTCCTGGAGCTGCGGCCCTGTCATGTCTTTGTTTTGGTTCATTCTGTGCTTTTCTTCGGGGAGCTGATTATGCACAAGAGCATTTCTGATATGAACCCAGTCTCAACCTGTATTTGTAACTGTCTGTGGACCAGGGATACATGGAATAGTAATGAGACGATGGTTGGAATGAGCAAAAACCAAAATCTGGACTCAACGAAGTTTGTTAAGATCAGAAAACTGTGATAACTACATTACAAGACCTTTATTTTTTACAAACATACAGTAACTAATATTGAACATGAGATAAACAAACATTGGAACATAACAAAACTGGGGTAAAATAAAGAAAAAAATGCCCAAACTTTGAACAAAATTGTGTAGAATTAGAATACATGGGAATGGGAAAACATTTAACAATCCACGGGTTTCAAGCTATGGCAACCGTCCTCATAGGTTGTCATAGTGATATAAAATTTAAATATTATATGTTTTGAATGTGGAAAGGTTCTAGCAAATTCTTTCAAATCAGGAAGAAATAATTTGAATCCCTTGACTAGACTATAGAGCTCGGAATCAAATATCAAAAAAACGACCCGCCACGTTTGAGGTATTGGCTAAAACAATGTTAAAAATAAAATAAATAATAATAAAAAAAAGTGCAGTAACACAACCAGATAAACTGCTGGGTCACAACTAGTAAAAGCATTTATTATTTTATAATTTCAGAATACTTTTGAATAAATAAAAATAAATTAAATCTGAAAATATAATCTTGGTTTAGACAGATCATTCCTACACTAATTGATCGTATATGTAGGCCTATAATACTGATGTGTAAAACGGGGCATCGAGTAAGACAAGTAATAAAGAAACATTTTTTAGCAAGCAAGTTAAAATAAATATCATAAACTTCTGATCTCCAGTCATTTCAGCTCAAACATATAATCAAAATGGCGTGTTATTTGCTTTTATTCCATGTATTTCTGCCTAATCTTCCTGAGACTGGGTTGTTGAATTGACTGCTGTATTCGGTGCTGTGTCACCAAAACCAATGTGATCCTCTGCAGCATGATGCACGTCTGAGGTGAGAGCAGCGCCCCCGTCTGGCCAGAACACACCCAGGCGGCACACTTCCCAAAGACCTAAACACAAACTTTAAAAAAATAAAATAAAAAACTCAAGTCTGCTTGGGCTGTTCTGGTGGGCGTGGTGCTGTTCCTTTTGCCTCTTTGTTTCTCTGAATTGTTGAGTTGTGGGTGAATCTGGTGTTGGAGGTGTGGTTTGGCATGCACAGATTTGACCAGGGACAGTTTTGTACCAGAGCCAGGTCTTCTGCACATTACACACTGTTTACATGCTGCTGTTTGGCATTTACTGTCGTTTTTATAGATGGAAAACAATAGGATTTTACTGCAATCTGATAGTGAATAGTGCCTACTACATAGCAAAGTATAGGTCATCTGTCAGTGTCACAAATTTGGCTATCCCATCTTTCTTTCAACGTAAAAACAGAATCTGGACTGTATGTAGCCTGTTTTAAAATAGTATTACAATCACAACTAAACCTGGGTCGCCAGTGTGCCTAAATCTGCAGATAGAAACCACACCCAAGTTTGTCTCATTCTCAGTTTATGGACAGACCTCATGTGAAAACTCAGAACCTCCAGAATTCCCTCCCTGAGCTGCAGAGGCTGCACTAGCACTGATTCACGACTGGCTGCAGGTGCTGGGGTTTAGGTAGTGACTGTTCAGATCAGAGAGAGGCATTTTAGGTTTAAACCAACTGGATTTCAGCGTTGAAACTGGCAACACAAATGAGAGACTCATGTGAGGCTCATTCTGCTTTCTGATTGAATAATCATCACCAAATTATAACATAAACCACTATGTTGAATGTTTTTATAACTAAGAATAAAACAACATTATAATTGTTATCAGTAAACCCTAACTTATAACAGATACTCCTGACTGTAAACAACTGGGGCATGTTAGTTACAGTGTAGTTTGCTCCTCCGTTTAAACTGATTCAAACAGTGACTTACAGAACCCTGTCAGAACTGAAGAAGCCTCTTGGATGAGAGGCGAAACATACTCGCTCCAAAACTTTAGTCTGCTTGACAGAATTAAATGATCTTGAAAATATGAACCATTAAAACCTTATGGTATGTAAATGTGTAAACTTTCTTGCAAATTAGGTCACATCAACTGCGAAATGTCAACTTTGCAAAATAGTTACGGGGCAGATATCAAACAATGTAAGAACGTCTAGTATCCATAACATCTATAACAAATTCCATTAACAGAAGAAATAAATCAATATTAAAAAAAACCAAAAAAACATTGCATTACAACTATCAGAAATTTGAATGTATTATGCTTTATTTACAGTAGGGGGCAGCAGTGGTATAGTTGGTTAAAGTAATTAACCAGACAGTAAGAGCATTCGGTGTAAATATCAAATCACCCCTCTCTCCAAAAAAAAAAAAAAAAAAAAATTCAGTTCAAATTATGGATATATGTTCACCATCTTTTGTAAAAACATCCCCAGTAAATGCAAAGTAGTAGGTTTTGAAGAAAATGTGCAGAAGACACGGACCAACCACCGTAACCAACAGCTGTTCAACTGTTCACTAACAATGTAGGTGAGGTTCATAAACTCGCTACCGATCTTTTAACGCATCGCACAAATGTTTTACCTCAGGATAAGCTAATGGAAATGCTAACAAACTCAGACACACAACCAGCTTTCGGTCTTTTATTTTACGTTTACGCAGAGGTCAACGAAACTGGCAAAACTCAACTCTGAACTGTTTCTTGATACAACTACTACTGTATTATAAATATACGTAGATGCGCTATATTTAGATTCTGATAGAGAAGCACCACAGCGCTAAACCCGAGGTAAAAATGACGTGTAGCTAACGGTTAGCTGTCCACATCTCAGCGCAGCTACTCGACTCAAGTTATGCCAGTATTTTTTTGTTTTGTTTTTATTTGTACGTATATTGGGTGTTTGTGAACTCAAAAGATGAAACAAAAAAAAAAAAAAGTTTGTGCAATCTATTTTGAAGTTTTATTTTTGATTTCATTTTTGCTAACTTTCTGAGATGTTACATATTTATAAGAGTATCATATACAGCCAGTTACGTTTAGTTGAGATGTTGAAGAAAATATAGATTAATGTTGTATATTAAAACTAGTGTTAGATTAAACAATGTAGAAATCAAATCGTTGAAAAGACAAATGAGCATGGACAACTGAAGCAACTGTTTTAATACTGTAACTCCTGAGGGCAAAAATTTTAAAATCTTTACAAGTTTGGTTTCCATAGGGCCCATAAAATCTTCAAGTTGTTAATTTGAGCCTGTCCAAAGCCTGGTTAAAAGTAGCCTCACTGATAACAAATAAGACAATACATTGGTACCCCTATCTGTATTTACTAAAAATTGTTTAAGAAATATGGCTTCATAGTTCCAGTTATCTTTTATGAACCACGAGTAAAGAACATGGCTCAGTTATAATTAGTAGATGCGGCGTTTGATGCTAATGCTACTTAGCAAGTCAGCTAGTCCCGGTAGATTTTGCCCTCTATCCTATAGCCGTTAGCATTCGCCCGCAAAAATCACAAATTATGAAAAATTCAGAGGGTGTCAGCTGGTTCTAACCCATTTACCATATTTATGTGAGACCAGAGCCTCTTTTAAAGTCAGTTTTGAGTGTTTAGATCATATTTAGAGTGCAAAACTGGCGTCTGAGCTAACGGCTACCTTTCATTTGAGATTTCAGAACTTTTGTGTGTCATTTAAACATCTAGCAACACTAAACCTCCCGTTTTACATGTTACTGTGAGGAGATCAGATAAATGACATAAATATCATGAAATAAACATGTCATAGTTTCATATGGGGATTGTCTTCTCCTGTTTGAAATGACATAACTCTGGGTAATAGCGGAGATGCGGAAAGATGGAGAATTTCGCCTGTTGCTACAACTCAATCGGAATGTCTATGATTAGCCTCGTACTCCCTCCTTTCTCTGAATATGAACAATGATAGAGAAGCAACCCCTTTTGATCCAATATCAAGTAATACAATCTTAAGTAAAATGAAAAACACTTGCCTCAGTCTGTGCCGATGTTTGGTATTGATCCACCCATCTCTAGAAAGTACACAATTTGTAATGAAAAGAAGAAAAAAGGAACTTAAATTGTTGCTTCAAATTGCCTTGATCATTTGTATTTCTAGATTTGATTTTGATATTGTAACTCAAAGAAACCTACATGGATAACATTGTTCTTCCTTTTGTATGCTAGTGACATATGCACCATTAGGGGTTTTCTAGACTGACCCAAACTCCGGCGTTTACGAGAGACGCGGTGGCGGCGCTAGGTCTGTCCCGCGCGTAGGCCTGAATGACGTAGAGATTTATGAATGTGTGTGCCTCTGTGCTCTAAATATCACTCTATATATGCATTTGAATGTGAGCGTACCGTGTGCGAGGGAGACAAAACAAAACTACGACGATGAATGCAGTTTAAGCTAACGTACACGCGCGACTTTAGCCCGGTCCTGATAAACACATCACAGATTTAGATGTTAGCTACCATGACAACTAAACACATCTTAAAGGCTCTGTACCTGATTTTTACCTTCTTAAAAATGTGAAAAACAGAAGTAGATCGTTTTAAAAGCTTAGCAGTGGTCCAAAGTTATTCCTCACCTTATCCATTCAGAGCATCCTAACAACAACTAGTATGCTAAAGCTCATTTCCTGATTATCAGACAATAAAATACTTTCTAATACAGACAGTACATAGCAGACTTACTTGGGAAACAAAGGAAAAAAATCAGGTAAAGCCCTTTAAGCTAAGTTCATACTGACTTGTGCTATGCTAGGCTAAACACCAAACCGCAATATTAGCATAGCATGTGACCAAATAGCCATGAAGATCTATGTTTAGGTAGAATTAAAGGTATTGAAAGTAATTAACATATAATGATTGTCAAAGTAGGAATTTAAGACCATTTAGATGACACAAACACTGATACTAACCTGCTTAACCCAAAGACTGTTTTATAAGATAATTTCATTAAATTTTCTTTACTCTATGCGTTAATAACAAGAAAAAAGCCTGTAGTTTCTTTATAATTCATGGTGGACGCAATTGCAACTTTAATTTTCTCAATGTAGCTCCAAATCTGCAAAATATTTTACTTTGAATACGTAACTTAACGTAAATAAGGTATAACAGGGATTAAACGATACTGAAGTTGATGTTGTTATGGTTGCAATAATGTGGGGATTTCTTAAGCTACATTTTTGTCGTACTCCCAAGTGTTTTATAATAGTCATTTCTTCATGCTGGCTGCACTGAAACGGAGCATCATGGGTAATGTAGTTCCCGCAGCTTTTTTAGCGCGTGACTCCACTCCATTTAGATTTAAGGGCTTGCGATTTCATATAAAGTAGAAGTCTTTACATTGTGCGTTAGTATAGCCTATGAATACACACTTGTGCTTCCTGAACAATTAACCAAAATCAAATAAAAAACAGATATAAAAGTTTAATATGTTTTAGTGATGTTTCTACCAGGACCATAGGGGGCACTGTCGCGTCAGTCTGCACGGGTTTGTCAACAGTTTACAGTTTAAAAACATTCGGTTTTCGCATCCGGTCGCGCACTTATCCGGGCTTAAACGTGTAAATACTTCAGTGTGGTGCTTCGTATTTAGTGTTTTTTAGTGTGAATTTAGATTAGAAAAAAAAAATACCCTTTTCAGACATTATTATAATTATTTTTTTGTTGGCTTTTTGTCTATAACCAGCTTAAACAATATGCAACTAGACCTCAGATGACTTCGTATTGATGCGTAACATTGTCTCTAAGCCCTGGTATGTGAACGCCAATGCGAATTACCATAAAAAAAGATTTGTACAAAAGAAAACTAAGCAAAAAAACTGTAAATATATGATACTTGTATATACTCATCACATTATATCGCTGAGTAACTGTTTTATATGTATTCCTATATGAAGTGGGGTTATCTGTGCATTTTCAATTCTTTATGTAATTTCTATAATGTAAAAATATATTGTCCTCTGGGTTAAATTCATAGGTAAAAAGTATTACAGATATGTTTTTTTAGTTTCTTCATGGGTTTTTCTTGTCAAAAATGTGACATATATAAGTAACTGCTTTTTGAGTGTCGGAATAAAGTTATATGAACACAAGATTTGGAATTGGGTTGCTGTGTTGTGCTCTGATCTGCTGTGAGAAATCTCGCCTTTTTGAAGTGTTTTCTTCTAAAGAGCTCACTCACCCCTCGCGGTTTTCTGGACTTTTTAGATGATGACAACAAGTAAGGAAAAAAAAGTGGTTTATATATTTTTATGTTTTGTGAGGAGAGGAGAGGACAGCTGGAGCTCAAAACACAGTCATATGAAGCAGATATGAAGAGACAGAAACAATGGCATGCTTGCGGTTTTCAAACAAGAATTTTTTGTTATATATATATATATATTTTTTTTTTTTTTATTACCTCCGCCAAGGAGGTTATGTTTTCGCCTGAGTCTGTCTGTTTGTTTGTTAGTTAGTTAGTTAGTTAGTTTGTTTGTTTGTTAGTTAGCAAGATAACTCAAAAAGTTATGGACGGATCTTGACGAAATTTTCAGGAAATGTTCCTAATGGTAAATCCAACAGATGACTAAATGGTGATGATCCAGAAGAAATCCTGGATTCTGGATCACTTTAAAAACTGAGCTGCTTGGTGGAGGTCTGCGCTCTCTGAGTGCTTTTCTAGTTATATATATATATATTTTTTTTTTAAGTTTTGGTCTTGATGTGCAGCTTCAGCGCATTTTCTCTTGGTATGCTTCTACAACGTTGAATCACACAAGCAGTTCGGATCAGCCAAAACAGTGAAAAATAAATATAGTATGTACTAGTTATAGGTTGTATGTTATATTGCTTGGTTTCAGATGACTTAAAGCTACACTATGTAACTTTTCAGGTTAAGGATCCACCACCTGCTCGCCTTCGTAGAGATGAGCATTACCCAGAATGTTCCACAGTATGTTGTTAAATTATGTTCGCCACCAGGCCACTTAGATCTGTAAGAGTGTATGTTACTTTTTCAATAATAATAAACCTAAAATAGAATCCATGCATACTGTGGAACGTTTTAATATCTCCATGGAGACAAGCAAGTGACGTACTGTACCTCCCAGCCAGAAAAGTTCCACAGTGCAGGCAAAACGTCCATTGTCATTATGCAGATTTTATCACGTGTGGACAATCCATGCGGTTTAAGAATGATGAAAAATTGAGGCCACTGTCATAACAATTAACAATTAAAATCAAACAAGTATATCTTTATAATGGGCAAAAATCATTAAAAGTTCTTCAAACCATGTGACTGAAACCATGAATTGACTAAATAATGAAAACACTATAACAAATATTAGACCACAAGTGAACATGTTGTCGTATAAGTTAATGTGGTAGCAAAGCGAAGCATAAGGCTGTCAAAACTAGAAGAGTTTGTAACTGTTTGAATAAAATCTTAAATCTTCTCACCTTTTTAATTAGCAGTTAGCACATCTACCAACAGTAAGAAGGTAATGAAGTGAATTCTTGGACCATGTAGGGGCTTTCACTGAGACAAGTTTCCACATAATATATAATGCCTTCTTCTCTTGTGTCCTCTACTACTCAGACATCTACTATAGGTTCCTCTGAGGCCAGGACCTAGATCTGAGACCACAAATCCAGCTGGAACTTCTTTGCATAAATAAAGCTATATAAAAACAACATTATAGTCCTGAGTGAGCACGCATACCTAAAATAGTCTATGTAAATTCAGTGTCTGTATTGGAGAAGGATATTCCTTGTCCGAGCTCCATAGACCCTCCTTAGAGACCGCATTGATTTACACAGTGCATATGTCCGTGTATGTCTTGGTCTACAGTGAATTGCAGTCTGCCTCTTCACCTTTATATTCCATACGTCTGTGCTGTTGTGTATTGTGTGGGCTCCCCGCTGAGCTCGTGAATGCAGCTTGCCGTGGATATTTCTGTTCGGTGCATCCCCCGTGAAATCTGAGCTATGATACCGAGGCGCAGGAGATGGATAGACTCAGCCAGAGATAAATAGATGGAGGAGAGAGAGAGAGAAAGGAGAGGGAGAAGAGAGGGGAAGGAGAGGAGAGGGAGTGGAGGAGGAGGGCTGAGTCTGCAGTAGAACCGAACACAGTGGACCCAACAGTGTGGTCACCAGGGGAGTAGGGCTATGGGGAGATGGAGAGGGGCTTACAGAGCTTATGCACATGAACAATGCAGCAGGGACTGTACAAGTGCAATGGCAGCAACAATAGTGGAACAAACTTGTTAATGTTATGTATTTTAAAGAATCTTCATCACGTCTTTTGAGTACACTAAATTATCATGAATTAAAAGACATGCAAAACAGATTATATTATATTGTCCCCTCTTCAAAAACACTGGTATTGTAATTTTGCTTTGTGCACGTTGGTTTCATTAATCCATTAATTAAGTCATCTTCTCTGAGCCTGAAAAATGCTCCGTTCTGTATTTTGCCTGTTTAGTTGCGTCGCAGGTAAAAATCTGAACTTCTCCATTTGATTATTTTCTAATTAACTCACTGGAAACTGAGATGTAGTTTATGAAGTGTATTTTCCAAATGAAGACATTATTGTATTATTATTTTAATCCCAAGGTGATCAAAAGCATGTTTAAAAGAGAATTAAAGCATGTTCTGCTGCTGTTTAAATTGTATGGTTCTATTAAGTGTATTGGCTTTTAAACATGTTTTGTTTTTTTCACACTGGCATTTTGTATTATATATTATCATATCATTTTAAATATCACCCATGTTTGGAAAACACACTTACAAATCTGTTATCAAGCAATAAGATTTGAGCTCCTCTGCTGATGGCAATGGGATTGAACCATGAAAAAATCCTATTAGCAGCCACTTAGCATCATGCCCATCGTGTTTGGAGAGGTGTAGAGAATATACAGAACATGCTAAGTGAAGGTCAAAAACTGCTTTTTCGATTCTACTTTGATGCTGTTACATAACAACCACAATGGAGCAATTCTGAGCACAGAGAAAGATCATAAACAGGATTAATGAAACACGGTTGGATGAATCAAAACGCAACTGTAGGTATGTTTTACATGTGCATAAAACATTATGACATGGTTAACAGACTCATTATCATAATACATAGGCCCTTTAAACCTCACACTCCTCTGACACATCTCCATCTGAAGTGTGGCCCCTCCCTGTGTGTAGCCCTGCACTTCTTCTTCTGTTGACATAGATTGAGCGTGCCATAGAGCGTGCTCCAGCCTCACCAGTGCTCCGCTCTCAAACCGCTTTTTGCAAATGAGTCTCGTCTTTTTCCATCCCGTTAATTTTTCCTGTCGCGAGTTGCTCGGAGACGCACAGCCAGTATCAGTCCGAATTAAGCAGCATCTGTCATGACGAGGGTCCCGGGATGTTTACTCTCCTCCCTCCTTCACCCTCCTCTCCTCCCTCTGCTCACTCCTTCACCCCCTCCCATGTCTGTGTA
Source organism: Taenioides sp. WSHXM2023 (assembly GCA_029959045.1). Taxonomy (NCBI): domain Eukaryota; kingdom Metazoa; phylum Chordata; class Actinopteri; order Gobiiformes; family Gobiidae; genus Taenioides; species Taenioides sp. WSHXM2023. The sequence goes on from CM057101.1 coordinate 4,899,720, forward strand.
TGTACTAGAACAAAAAACTCCCTACCTGTCAGATTGAAGACACTGTCAAAAGATGGGTTTCCTTTTTGTCTTTCTTATCTCACATTTATGACACTCAGGCTGAACAGCTGTACACTAGTGACAGCAAAAAGCAAAGAACTAGCACTAAGCACTGAGTCAACATTGAGTCAACAAGAGGGAGTATTATGCTAAATTTACTTTTTGAAGCTTTCTACCATGTTATAACATTGTTCCCTCATCAAAAACATGCCTGCAGAGGTTTTAGATGTCATCCATGCATGTTTGAGTAATTTAGCGATCTCTCCCGGGCCTTATACGAAGCCTTCAGTTAGCAGTACAAGCCTACATCACCCATGCTCCCTTACGGACATAAATATACAAAAGTAGGATACAAAACTGTACTCTGCACCTTCACAAACCTGTAGTTTCATTTGTGGTATGCACACTGATTGTGCTGTGATGGTGCTCTGAAGGTGGAGTGACTTAGCACAGGAAGCAAGGGGAGGGGGCGTAAAAAAAAAAAGTGAAACAAATTAAACATTGTAATGTGTTGTTTTCACATTTTCAAAATGATAAACGGTAACATGGTGATCTAAATATATTATTAGTTAGCAATTAATATCCCATAGACGTGTAATACTTCCCCTTTCAAAGCTTTTGAGATTAATGTAGTGAAATTGCATTCCCTATTCTATCCATAAATTTAAGTATGAGGTTTAACATTCATGGATTTCACTTTCAAGATCGTTCTTCCAACCTGTTTCTCTCGCAATACATTTCATTGAAATTTTGGCACCATCACTTTACAGAACTTTATATTTATGCTATTTATTCTTGTGAATTTTTTCCACCAAACTGAATATGACGAGTACAGGTGGTTTGTCAATCAAATCTGTGTCTATATAACTGTAAACTGAACATATGTGATGGCTGCTCATTTGGAAGGAAGAGGAGAGTCGTTGGATGAAGATACTACCACCAAATGAAGATGGAGGAATGAAGCAATTTCTCCAGATTGGAACAGCAAAAATCAACCAAAATCCCTCTCTTGTGTCTCTCTCAATGCACGATTCTTCAAACAAAACAGGCTTTTTTAATTAAGACCACTACATATGTACTGCTCAGTTCAGTTGTGCTCAGTTTTAGCAACTGTGGATCCAATTCTGAAGATCATTGTGTTCTAAATTGCAAAATATTACACTGATATATGAATCATTTAAGTTATGTTTCTTAATTAGCATTTTTGTTTGAAACTGTGAATATTTGTAAAACTGCAGTTTTCAGCCAAGTTGCTTTAAAGCTGCACTATCTAACTTTTCTGGTGAAGAGCATGTTCATAAGACGAGCCAAACCAGAAAAGTTACATAGTGCATTTTCAATATATATATATATAAAAAAAAAAACATCCCATTTACTTTTTAACATTTCCACTTGTAAACATTAGTCTGATCTCTTTTGTTTTTTATTAGAATCTCACGTGGTAACATGATCCATGAGCATGTTGTAGTAGTAGTCTCTGTAGTAGTACCATTGTCCTGTCTGGTGTAGTAACTCCTCTCCTCTCTCTCCTGTTGCAGTAAATAAAGGAGGAGCTGTACTCAGTATTGATGGACATCACAGATGAAACCGGCGAAGGCGAGAGGAGAACTAGCTTTAGGAAAATATCACAGAAGACTCCCTCTGGAGGCTGGACGAGGGAAGGCGAGGCGGACATTGGAGCGCACGCGCTGTCAAACCAGCCACAAACCCACCAGAGTGAGCCAGTTTCCACCTGGGACCACCTTCTGAGTAGAAAAAGACAGAGAGAGAAAGTGTCGCGTTATTATAAAACATTTTATTTTTCTATACTTTTGTGATTTACATGGTAAAAAAAAGTGTGTATAAAGCAGTATATATGTACAAATCTGTTTTTATGTTTTTTGGTAAGGGAGATGAACAGTTGGCCCTTCTGATGCTGATCTAAAGTTTGTGGAAGGACGAGGAGGGCTCACACTCCCCCGGCCACTTTTCTCCAAGGCACATTGAAAAAAGAATAAAACACAAAGGAAGATGGCAGAGACAGGCTGTTCCAGGCTCTTCTGCTGTCCTTCCACCCTCCCTCCTGCATCCTCCCTCCTCGCTTCCTTCCTCGCTTTCTTCCTCGCTTCCTTCCTTTCTCACTTCCTTCCTGGCGGCCGCTGGCGTCGCTTCGTTCTTCTTCTTCCATGTTAGCGCGAGGTCAGCGGCCGCAGCAGAATACTGTTAGCGGCGTCCCCTGTGGATTCTGTCGTGATGTCACTTCCTCCTCGCTGGCAGCACCACTGGGCTCCGCCCCTTCCCAGTCTCTTTGGGCCTGTTGGTCCGGTTTACAGCGTTGGGGAGTGGGGGGTGACTCGCGGCGGCAGCTCTCCTCGCTCTGATCCTCTCCAGGCCCCAGCAGAGCTCACTGACTGTGGACTAGTTAAGAAAATGGTGTCTAAAACATGAAAAACAGACTAAAAGACTGACATTGTCGCGGTTTTACTCACCTGCCAACTCCAGAGCCCAAGCCTTTGTGTCACTGTGTGCCGCTAGAAAAAGACCAACTGACGCGGCACTATGCACGAAAATAACTCCTCATCGTCCATGTAACTAATTGAATTATACTCCAGTAATACCATTGTACATCGCAGGTGCAAAACCAAAACACAAGCCTGAGGCTAACTGACTCTCTAGAGAAAACATTATAGAAAACGGTAGTGCCCATCCAGCGGTAACAACGAACGAGGGCTGAAAATGTCGATTTATTTGTCAATGTATTCTGAGAATATGTACCATTCTGTGTGTTCTGTTGTGTGCGGCACGGAGGAGTTTTGAAGAGTTTGGTGGAAGCAAAACCTTAATTCTTTTTTTATCAGGAGAGTCACTGTAATGTGTTTTAAACAAGAATGTTGGTTCAGTTCTTTGAATGTACTTTATGTCTAAGGTGTCCAATATGTATTCATTTTCTGTATATAAATATATATACATATCTATTCTATGGGCTGTGGTGATGTCAGGGAGTAGAGGGGGAGGGCAGCCCCTCTCCGCGTGTGTCCCTGAACTGTACTGTAACATGTGATCATGTGTTTATGATGAAAGTGTGATGGTTTTGTGTGAACTGCTCCCCCTCCCTCGGGACCCGCCCCTGTGCAAACCAACCCAACAGATCCATAATTTTGCCCCTCCCACATCGAGACTTCAGGAAGACTTTGGCCTCCTCACCCACAGCCGCTGGGAAGGACTTGCTAATTAGCGAAACGTGCTGTGGGTGTCAAAGTTTATGAATATTGATTTTTTTTTTTCTTCTTCTAACTTGAACCAAAGTATGATTTGAACACAGTGCTCTTTGATCAGGAGACAGCGGGACTTGGCGGTGGTGGACGAGTATCGATGTGACCCAGTTTCTGTTCACCATCAGAGTTTTGTGGGACTTCCTGTCTTTCTCCCCTGTTCCTCTCCTGCTCTCACCGCTCCAGGGCTTCACAAATGAAAAAGTCCTCAACTGTGGACGCATCGTGGAAGGACGTAACTGCCCCGATACGGAACTGTTTCCCTTAAGGCAGTGCGGCAGCAGGACTTTTGGGTGAAGCACAACTTGTTTTGAAAGTTCAGGGTAGACTACTGCTCAAGTGGAAAGACGAGAGTGCTCCTGGCCTGTACAAAACTGCAGTTGGTACTGTTAATATCTTGTACAGAACTCACCTCACACTACTTCTTGATCATTTATTTCAGGTTGAAAAAAAAGACTGATTCAGGGCTCCTACCCACGCGACCTCTGTCCATCTCTGTAGACAGCTTCTCATATATTACAAAGAGTATTTATCATGGCAACTTACTGTTGTGAAGTCTCTATGGGGTAAAAAGTCGGCCATTTTTTCCTCCCATGCAGTGATCATATGCAGGCTTTAGCGTTTTCGTAGCTGTAGGTTAGTTTTGGAGAGTCTCACAACTGATTCACCTTGGCCTACTTTTTTAAAAAAAACAGGCGCGTCGTAAAAAGAGAAAAATATACTGATAAAAAAAAAAAAATTACGAAGGCGGGGCGGAGTTTTAGTTTTTGACGCCAACTTCCAACTGGGAGGCAGAAGAGACATGAAGAACCACAGTTTAAAGAATGGTCCGTCCACTGAAATTATCTATGCACTCTGCAACTAAACAGACTTGATGTCACATGTGGTAGGGACATTTTTAGGAAGACTCATCGTTCTTATAGCTCATTAGCCAGGACTTTTCACATTTTAAAGATAAGGCTGCCTTTACGCTATTTTGTCAACTAATCCTCGAAAAAGACAAAAAACACAAAAATCACATCGCCTGATCCATCCAAGTCCATCGGTTCTTTCTGATCATGTAGAGAGAAAAAATGCAAATTGGACAGTGATATTTTTTTTTTATCAGAAAATGCATACGCTAAATCGGCACAACTTTCTCTGTCTTACCCTGTCCTTAAAACTCGATGACACTTTTTCAGGGAAGCAATTATGTTTACAAGAATGCTAGGTGATGCAAATCTTTAACGCTAACGCTATTGCTAACGTAGAAGCTGTAAAACCAATGCTATACTCAGTCTCTGTGTGTGGTCATGTAAATTTTGTATGCATTTTTCGCTAAGATATGAATAAGATAATGCTAGCAGCTAGATAGCTTCTAAAAACCTTGGAAGAATGATTGTTGATGATAACAAAGACTATTTATCCAACTGTAAATAAAGTAGGATTAGCTCAAGTTAGCTCAAAGTAGTATTGTAGAGTGTAGTACATTAGGATAACTACAAAACAATAGATAACATTTTGCCAGTGGTCCAATATTAGATAATAAGCTTAATGGTAAGTTTACCTGAGAGAGATAAGTAGATCCTAAAGCAGTTAGCAACTTGTTGAACTGGATTGTGGTTTGTAATTAAATATGCCTAATTAGTCAAATTATGCAAGTCGTGAGCAGATTTTTAAGCTAGTAGCGCAAACAAATTCCTAGGTAACGTTTCTAAGACTAAATGCAAACTTTGGGTATCACAATTTCACCCAGTTCTTGCAATTAGACTTTTGTTTCCCCAAAAAAGTGTCATTGAAAATCAGTTTGTGCCGGTGTAGTGTATGTGGGGGGACTACTTTCTGCAGCGGAAGAATCCATGTGGTGCTTTGTGTCTGGCTGCGTCATCGAGTCCCATGAACTGTTTCTGATGTCATTCTGACGCTTTGACCGTAGCTACATTTGTGAACCCAAATACTCTTTCTATACTTAGATTTGTAAAGAAAAAAGAACACTGTATAGTTACATATTGTTAAATATGAACATGCCATTTGAAGTGAAGTATCATACACCAAACGGTTACTTTTCTAGTTAAAAAAATATATGAAAAATATCATATTTGTTATAATATATAGTGTGTAGTACTATCCAGAAAAAGAGTATTAAGATAACAGCTCACAGACGTAACATTTGGGGGGTTTCTCTGAGAATCGTATGCATCGATTTCAGTTCAAGTGTGGCTCTTTTTTTTTTAAGTGTTTTTTTGAGATACAACTGTAGAAGTGCTGGTTTCTATGGAGAGCCAAAGTCCTTTCTATAAATGTTGATTAGTTGCCTACGTAGAATTGTTAAGAAGAAGCTAAAGCATATATTTGGGGTGTTTTTACTTTGTGGGTTTGTTTCCTTGATGTTTTTAAAAAATATATAAATATTGATAGTGGAGATATTACCTGATCTACTTCGTCTCGCTGGTCTTCCATGTTAGTAGCAGCACTAGAGTCAGGCACAGACTGCGCAGCAAGATGGCCGCCCAACGTTAACCGAGAGTGAAGTTAAAATGTGCTCATACGGCCATCGCCCCTGGTGGAGAGATATGGAAAGTCTATGCATTATACTTACATTTATTTTGACACTGACAGTCGAATTAAGCTAATTGTTATCCATTGGTTTCAGAGTGATTAAAAAAACATGGACCGGCGCCATAGCAACTAACAGTACAACAAAATCGTTAACCAAATTAACTGTATCCTAACCCTAAACTTAATCTGATAGTAAAATAATATATAGTAAAAAAAAAAAAAAAAAAATAGGTAAATGCTAAAAAATAATGGGAAAAATTTAACGAAATGCCAAACATTTAGGAAGTCCCATCTCTGGAACAATAAAAAGTCCTCAAAATGGTGTCCATTACAGGAACTGAAACCAATGAATACAACTATACTAACTGAACATTAATAATCTCATTGCAATCTATAGGTAAAGCTTTGCTGAACTGTAAAATATAAAACTTTAAATGACCAGAAAGTGGAATATTTTCTTGGGCCTTCTCATTTTGGCTCCACTCTTCCAGCGTGTCTGCAGCGGCCATCTTTGTTGCCAGTCCCCGGTGGGCGGTGTAAGGGGAGAGAGGTTTACCTTTACATGTTAGCTTCTGTTCATGTGTTTACAAAGTGGTTTCTTAAAAAAAAAACTGTGGTTGTTCATTCTTTCACAAATTCACTTCTAGTAGTTCTTTCTTATTCTGATTTCTGCATCCGGTGGAGTTTCGGGTTTGTCAAAATGAAAACTCCCCCCTGCACCTTATTGGTGGGATGGAGCGGGGGGCGGGGTTTGCTCAACCTTCCTTCTTCTTTCATTGGCCAGTTTCACAAAGACTTTATAGACCGGCCAATCACATGTCATCACAAGTGAACTGATTATTTTGAGCTTAAAAAAGTAAAGAAAAAATTATTAAAATCCAATGTCTGCACAATGCAAAATGTACTAAATAGAAAATAGAGTAGAAATGGGATACAAATGCATTGGCTTATCCGTTGATTGCTTAAAGATTGGCTCCACAACATAGTAGTATCATTATTTATTAATTAATTAATTTATTAATTAATTAATTTATTTTTATTTTATTATTATTATTATTATTTTTATTATGGCCAGAAAAGTAAACACATAAAATAGGAATTCAAATATTCCAATGATAAATGTTCCAAAAGGTCTTTGTTCTTCTAGCATAATCTTATATGGTGTTGTGTAGTATCCAATGTATCAAATTCACAGTTTTTTCAAGTTTTTTCTCTTTATTTCAGATTCGAGATATACTCACTAGGGCATGATAGGTAGGTAGGGTAGGATAGGGTAGGGTTAGGGTTAGGGTTAGATTCTAGTCATACTCCCAGATGGGGGAACAAGATCATTTTTTTATTTTATTTTTTATTTTTTTCTTATTGATAACACTGTACTTCTCATTAAATTTTCAAAAAGCAAATTCACAAATATTTAACTTCACTTACTTATATCAGTCACTAGACCCAAGAACTCACTGTATTACTACAAAAACCTGCAATTTAACAATATTATTTTAACAGCAGCCAATCTTAGATTTAGACTTAGACAGACTTTATTGATCCACAAGTGAAAGTACTTGAACACAGTAGCTCACACATCACATTATATTATAATAAGAGTAAAAAATATAAATGGTAATAATAAAACAAAGCATATTTGTGTTTGTATTTCATCTGTAAATGAAATACAAATTCTTAATGCTTATACTAACATTTAAAATAATAGTTGGTCTTTGGTTCGTTTGTGACACTGGCCCGTGATCCCTGTCAGTTGCCTTTTGTTCAAATGTAAACAAACCTGATCTTCCTGAGCACAGCTGAGTCCCACCCCTCAACTTCCTCTTATACCTGACCCCGCCCCTTACACCCCGAAACCACGCCCCCTCTACGCTGCAAAAATATTGTATCTACATGAGTTAAAATGGCTTGGATTCATTGTATTTTCCTTGTTTCGTGTACTTGTACCAGTTAACATCCATTCAAGAAAGTGGTTGTTTGAATTGCAAGGTACAACTACTTTCAGTGTGTACTTTTTCACATTGTTTTAATCATTCATTATTTGATTTAATTTATTTTCAAATTGTTCAACTTTTTATTTATTTATTTTTTTTCAGTTTTTTTATTTCAATATTTTTCTTTTTTTTATTTACTGCGTGTAAGTTTTAGAAAGTGGTTGTTTGAATTACAAGATACAACTCTTTCAATGTTTTTTTTTTTTTTTAATCATTCATTATTTGATTTTATTCATTTTCAAATTGTTCACCTTTTTCAATGTTTTTTTTTCTTTCTTTTTTAAAAATGTTCTTTCTTTTTTCAATTTTTCCTTTTCACTTTCTTTCATTTTACTTTTTTTTTTTTTTTTTTTTTTTTTTTTTTTTTTACTCCTGGTAGCATTACATTTAAGAATACATCACATTTTGTAACCAGTCAAAAAATACATTAAAATATATTACTAATTCAACCAACTACACACTAATAGTCAACAAAACTTAAAAGACTCTATTAAACTCAAGTCATTTTAACTCACGTGGATAATCATTTTTTACAGTGCAGCCCCCGGCCCTTCCCACCCCTGTACGTGAGCCCCCTTTTGTACTCCAGCTATTCTGTATATATCTCGCTCTTAAATCTTCTGTCCTTAAACATGGGGGAAAATAGCTGAAAAAAGACCTTCTGACCTACCCCCAGATCTTGTATTTTGTTCTAAAAACGATGACAAAATTTATTTATAAGGATTTTTTAAAGTCTATCTCTTTCTCTTTTGTAAATGTTCCAGTTAAATAAAGTTTTAAAAATGTTAAAAAAGTAAATGGCTCTATTGAAAAGGTGTCTAGTCCCCGCCCCTCCTTTGGCTCTGTACTCTGAACTCTGTTGTTTTGTTTTCTCTCTTTCTGTAATGCTTCTCTTTATGTGCTTCAGACGAGAGCTATATTTATTATGACATTAACGTTATTATAATTATGACTAATTATTAATATTATCATCGAACCTCATCATCTCATTACCATTAATAAACTTGTCTACTTCAGCCCCGGTGTGGTCGTGCTCTTCTTCTCTGTCATAGTGTACGTAAAGGTGCACTGTGTAACTTCTTGGTTAAGGATCCGTCACCTGCTTGTTTCTATGGATATGTCATTGCTCTGCCTGGAATGTTCCACAGTACCTTACATTTTTTCAATTACAGGTGGTTCTAAAGCTCAAAATACCTAGAAAAACAGGCATTCTGACTGTGAGCGGGGTCGCCTCTCCACAGATCTGACCTGTAACTTGGTCTGGTTTGGTCTCCATGAAGATAGAAAGGTTTAATGCCATACTGTGAAACATTCCAAACAAAGTAATTTTCATGGAAAAAAGCATTTGATGGACCCTCCACCAGAAAAGTTATACAATGCACAAAGTTATTACTATGGACAAATGTTCCAAAGTATGGCAAAAATTCTCCATGGAGACGAGCAAAAATTCTCCATGGAGACGAGCATCAGAAACGTGCAGTTCTGACCAACCAGAGCACTATCTGCTAGAGTGGCGCTAACTTTGTAAGAGTTAGCTTTGACGATTAAAAAAAAATATGTTAAAGTTCATATTGTAAAAATACAAAAGAATCCCTACAAAATCCAACCTTTATGAAAGTTATCGATGCCCTGTCAGCCGAATACGGGCAGTTTGATTTCACAAAAAATTAATTGCGCTCTATGGGACAATTCATTCTGGGCCGGAGCTCCCGGGAGCTGCAGTACCTGGAGCGGCCACTAGTCGGTCTCACTCTCGAGGATGGGGGGGGCGTGTCTTATCCAGTTCATATTACAGGTCCACGGTGACACTACTCTGCTTCACAAGTTAGACAAGATATTTGCATTAGTAATCAAAAATCAATAACATTTCCATAGAGACAAATCCTTGGAGGTCCCCCCAAGAGAAAAGTTACATGATAAAGCTTTAACGCCTTTAAACTGAACTTATTTTGATTTGTGTAGATTGTTCTGAACGTTTTGTATTGTTTTGTTTTGTTTTTTCAAGATGTATGCAATGTGTATGTGTAGCAAAAGTATAAAAGTATTCCAATTCTTACCATTAAACTAGATGACAGTGCAATAAATGACTCAAATACAGTCCCTCTGCTGGGCTGTTTGTACAGTCAAAGTTTTAATTTAAATATATAAGATGTGTTATAGCGTTAGCCAACTATCAAAGGCCCTCTACCCTGTTTTCGTGGGGACTACAATCAATTCTTCCCCATTTGTAAAACAGGTCTAAGTTTACAATCAGACCCCTGTGCACTGTCTGTCTGTCTGTAGTTAATTACAAAGCATTTTAATCAGTTGTGACCCTGGAAATAATGCTGCGCCATTAGCAGCTAGTTGTTGTTAGCAGTGATATGATGCTAAAACTTAACTTTGGCCTTTGAAAATTATGAAATGAGCTAATAAACACATCACAGTGAATAATTAGAAGGAATACACCAGGAAAATGAGGGTTGAACCACTGGAAAGAGATTTTAATTAAAAACATATTTTTTTCACTATCTGAAAAAAAAAAAAAAAGGACAAGGACACTAACTTCAACGCACCTTTGATTTTCCAGTCACGTAGACCAGATATATTAACGTCAATTTTGGTATATTAAGTTAATCTGAACTAATATGTTTTGAAAATAGTTACAATTAAAATGTGTAAAATGGGACCTTTATTGTGTTAAAAACTTAAAAATTCATTTTAAACAGTTTGCAGTGGTCCAAAGTTCTTCTTCACTTATCTTATGCATTCTGAGCGTCCCAATTATTCACCACAATGAGTTTCGAAACATTTTTCACAGCTTTCGGAGTCATGACAGTAAAGCTAACAACAACTAGCATGCACAATTCCTAATTATTGGACAGTAAAATGCTTTCTAATTAGTTGCTAATTAGATGCTTAGAGCAGTTTTTTTTTTTTTTTTTTTAAACAATATACTGTATCTGTACTGGGCCAAGACACATTTTGCTTAGGTCCTATATCACACTAAACCATGTTATAATCTTACCTCCTCAAAAACATACCTGGAATTGTTTTGTTTCATTCACACACACATATTTGAGTAACCCTTTCTTATTAGTCTCCAAAGCTCAAAATGCTCTTTTCCACCTTGTGATGTCATGTAGTGGTAGTTTTCAAGTTAACAGCTTATTTTACATTTAGTTCAGTAGTGATTGGCAATTCCAGGGCTAAAATCATCCAAATGATTCTAGTGAAGGTGTGTGGAGCACAGTGGAGCACTTCCCGTGTTACCGCATGACATCACAAAGTGGAACAGAGTGTTTTCTGTCTGAGAAAAGACAGAAAACACTCTGTACGCAGGGATTGTGGGTTAAAGAGCCATTAAACACTCTCCTGAAGCTTTACTCCGCCCCTAAGCAAAATCTGAAAAGTCCTCCAGAGTGGGCGGGTTGGGGGGAGTGGGAGTGTTCTGGAGCAATGATTGACAGCCGACTGACAGCCACAATAATCCAACACGGCGCAGACCGGTGCGCTCCAGACTTTGAAACAGAGTGGACTTTTGCGCTCGGTGCCAGGTGGGAGCGAGGTTGAGAGAGACAGCCAGGGGCTGTGGTCAGCACGTAATAACCTCAGAACAGCATCTGACTCATTGGCGCCAGTTTGTCCAACCTGGAAATTCAAATGTCATGTCCGTAGTTGATCCTAAAGAGGCCGTTACAGACACGGCTTTTGACCAAGTCCAATTTTTAACAAATATGCACTAAAATGCTAAAATAAGGCCATGGATAGATATACACTTCTATTTTAGACCCATTTACACAGCTAATCAGTAGAAAAAAAGGTGATTTTGGTGTTTAGTGGCCCTTTAAACATGTGTGACTGAATCAAAACAAAATTCCAGGTCTGTTTGTGATGAGGAAACAACATTAGAACACAGATCAGAAAATAGTGTAATATGGGCCCTTTAAATACAGGGGGTAAAACTGCGTACAGGCCCTTTAATGTGAAACCCCTCCCATTCTCCATACACAGGTTAATGTATCATTGTCTTCTATTGTATCCATGGCGACTTGTTGTGAGCTGTTTCGCGCCGTGAATGATGACCGCGTGTCTGCTCGGGGATTATTGAAGCGTAAGACTACAACTCCCAGAACGCACCACTGCAGCCACCAGGAGGAAGGAGGCGGGGCCTGCGTCTCTGGGACCTATTTGTCTTGTGCCCTGAGCCTCCTCCGGGTTTTACAAGATGGAGAGCACCTGTCCGTCGTCTCTTCCGACATTTACCTAACCACAAACTTGGCAAAACAGGAAAACATCTACTGGGAATGAGAAAGCGCAAATGTTAATACCACAAACTCCATCATTGTTGACTCGCTTTAATCCTCTGAGCCTTCACACACAATACAAGACAGCTAGGTACTTTGTTTTATTTATATTTCTTCTACAGATTTTTTCTTTTATCTTTTTTAATGTATAATTTTGATCATTTTGAGGGTATATACAGGCAGCACATTAATAACAAATTTAATATAACAAAAGATAAGATTAACTCACAAACAAACAGGAAAAAAAAACAAAATGGGGGGGTGGAAGGGGTGTTGTGTGTAGTAGTAGTAGTAGTAGTAGTAATAGTAGTAGTAGACTTAGACTTTGTTGATCCACAGTAGTAGTAGTAATAGTAGTTTCTCAATACACTGTTTGGCGGGGTGGAACTGTCTGTAGTAGCAGTAGTAGTAGTAGTAGTAGTAGTAGTAGTAGACTTAGACAGACTCTACTGATCCACAGTAGTAGTAGTAGTTAATAGTAATAGTAGTAGAAGTAGTAGTAGTAATAGTAGCAGTAGTTTCTTAATATAATGTTTGATGGGGTGGGGCTGGGTGTAGTAGCAGTAGTAGTAGCAGTAGTAGTAGAAGTAGTAGTAGTAGTAGTAGTAGTAGTAGTAGACTTAGACAGACTCTATTGATCCACAGTAGTAGTAGTTAATAGTAATAGTAGCAGAAGTAGTAGTAGTAATAGTAGCAGTAGTTTCTCAATATAATGTTTGGCGGGGTGGGGTTGGGTGTAGTAGTAGTAGTAGTAGCCTCCTGACTACCAGAGAAAAAAATGTATTCCAATTTTATTTTTTTTTTAGTTTCCCCAGTTATTTAGAAGACAGTGACTACACTGAAAACTTTTTTTTTTTTCTTTTTCAAGTTTTTATTTGAAAAATACAGCATGTCCACTGTAGCGGACATCGGAACTTTATTGACGTACAAATTTAACAATTTCCATAGAATTCAATTCCATAGAGAGTAACTGAACTCAGGATTTATGTCCCTCAACAATCTCAATACAGATCTGTAGTGCATTTATTTTGGAACATTGAACTTTGAACTTTTTCTGGTTTACTTTGTGTGATATTTGAGGAAGCAATTCCCCTTTTTTGAAACACACAGAAAGACTTGGCACTTAGTGCACATCACGTAGGTTTTGCTGTTTACAGCCAGATCTACGACACCTTGATGCATGTGGTTCATCCACCATTTTTGCGAGATGTAGCGCTCCATAGTGTCTCAGGGCTTCGTTTGGCTGAGGTTTCCACTTTTGACGTGGAGGCGTGTAGTCACCATCACTCTCTTCATTCTCATCCAAGATTCCTCCTTGGGCTTGACTTATCATTGACTCACCAAGAACAAGTTTGAAATCCAGGAACTTCAGTGGTTTCTTGCCCAGAAGCTGACAGTCAGCTTTGTATTGTAGCCATGCATTGCTGATTGCGACATCAAAGAAGTGGAAAATTACCCGGACTGTCCATTTCCGAGTACGAGAGGCCATCTTGTAGAAACTAAGCATCCTGTCAGCAAGATCCACACCACCCATGTTGCTGTTGTACTCAGCAATTGACACTGGTCTTGAAACTTGGACAAATCTTTTTTCTTTCTTGGACCATCTTCTGCATAAGTCCTGAGGCTCAATTCCGTAGGCAGAGGAGCACATAACCACTGGCTTGTTGTCAAACCATTTAATGATGGCAAGTTCAGGACTTCTTCTGACCACCATCTCAGTTGCTCCTCTTCCTTTCTTTTTAATAGCCTGATCTTCTGTTATTTTGCAATCCCTGGGGATTCTGTTTTTCATTATAGTCCCAGTGCCTGCAAGCCCTTTCTCTGCCAGGATGTCCAGAAGTTTGACTGTAGTGAAGTACCTGTCAAAGAACAGGTGAGAACCTCTGGGAACAGACTCCAAATGAAGAACTGCTTGTTCTCCAATGCCCTGTCCTGCAGTGACATTGAAAGTGGTCTTCCCCTGGTAGACAACAAAGTCTAAAATAATCCCGCTTGGTGTAGCCAGAACAAACACCTTCAAGCCAGTTGGATGTGGTTTTCCTGGTACATGTTGGTGAATTGGACAGCGGCCAGTAAATGGGATAATTTGCTCATCAATCGACATTTTGTCTGTTCTAGGCTGTCTCAGACATCCCTGCCTCACTTTCTCCAGAATTGGCCTGACCTTCCACAAAATGTCTCTTTCTTTTTCCTCCTCAGACACATCAAGATCAATGACAAAGTTAATGGAACTCCTAAGTTTGTAGAACCGATTTCTGGTCATGGATTCTGCTACTATTTGAACTCTGGTCTTTGAAGCCCAATACATTTGAATGTTTGGATAACCCAAACAGGCCATGTAGATGGAGCACCCAAAGAAAGTCTTCAACTCTTTAGGGGTAGTGTTTAGTGATATTCCAGAATGAAGGACTTCACGTTGGTTTGTTCACATAGCCATTTTTTCAAACACAGAGTCATCAATGTACTGTTCAAAATAACAAAGTGGGGTCCAGTTTTGGCGTGTTGTGGCATCACTGCTTAGAATAATTGGAAGATCATCCAGTTGGGGGTTGAATCTTAAGGAAAACAATAAAAAATGTCAGTCTTTTCATTTTAAAGATGAAAGATTGTTATAGTAAACTATTACAAAACTGAATTATTCTGAATTTTTTTTTTTTTGCAAAATTATTTGAATGAACTAAATATATAAAATACATTGTAAAATACATAATACTAAGAGAGTACAAGATCAAGATGTACACTGTAGTCTTGCTCCAGAGCGGACGGCGACTGGACACTGACTCTTCTTCCTCAACCTCATCCTCATCCTCAGAGCTCTCTGATTCCTCAGCCTCTCCCTCAAACAATGGATCCTGGTCATCATCATCAGACAACTCAATATCTGAGTTTTCTCCCACAATTTGTAGTAATATTCTCTCTGCCTCTGACCTAGAACCAATTCCTTCAAATTTGAAAAAATAAATAAATAAATAAATGACTCCAAATGTCCACTTCGGAGGACATTTGTTAAACACTCAAATTTCATTGTAAAATGTTGTTACTTTACTTTAAAAATTGTTTTAATGTGTTCATTAGACATTCATAAAAATATAACAATGCAACTTTGATCCAAAATTTGCTTAATAAAAAAGGTATACCACTTACTGTTCTTTTTTCCATAAAATGTGGTTGTGTTGATGGCAGCCATTTTCCTTGAAAAGGAGGAGGGTCTTTTCAAAGCTCCACCCTTATAAATTTGGTATCATTTGAAAGCTCTGAATGTCCTCTTTAAATCACAGAAGGAGTTGGTTAGGTAATGTGCAGGGGGTTGGAAATATTTTAGTAAAGAAATGTCCACTAGAGAGGACAAATATGAACTATGGGTAGTCAGGAGGGTAGCAGTAGTAGTAGAAGTAGTAGTAGTAGTAGTAGACTTAGACAGACTCTACTGATTCACAGTAGTAGTAGTAGTAGTAGTAGTAGTAGTAGTAGTAGTAGTAGTAGTAGTTTCTCAATAGAATGTTTGGCGGGGTGGAACTATGTGTAGAAGCAGTAGTAGTAGTAGTAGTAGTAGTAGTAGTAGTAGTAGTAGTTTCTCAATATAATGTTTGGCGGGGTGGGGCTGGGTGTAGTAGTAGTAGTAGTAGTAGTAGTAGTAGTAGTAGTAGTAGTGTCTCAATATAATGTTTGGCGGGGTGGAACTGTGTAGTAGTAGTAGTAGTAGTAGTAGTAGTTTCTCAATATAATGTTTGGCGGGGTGGGGCTGGGTGTAGTAGTAGTAGTAGTAGTAGTAGTAGTAGTAGTAGTAGTAGTAGTAGTGTCTCAATATAATGTTTGGCGGGGTGGAACTGTGTAGTAGTAGTAGTAGTAGTAGTAGTTTCTCAATATAATGTTTGGCGGGGTGGGGCTGGGTGTAGTAGTAGTAGTAGTAGTAGTAGTAGTAGTAGTAGTAGTAGTGTCTCAATACAATGTTTGGCGGGGTGGAACTGTGTAGTAGTAGTAGTAGTAGTAGTAGTTTCTCAATATAATGTTTGGCGGGGTGGGGCTGGGTGTAGTAGCAGCAGTAGTAGTAGTATCAGTAGTAGTAGTAGACTTAGACGGACTTTATTGATCCACAGTAGTAGTAGTTAATAGCAGTAGTAATAGAAGTAGTAGTAGTAGTAGTAGTAGTAGTAGTAGTAGTAGTAGTAGTAGTAGTTTCTCAATACAATATTGACATGTGTGCACATATCAGCTCTGTCACATCACATTTACAAAGTTCTGCTTTTCTGTTCACTTGTATATTTTGTTTTCTATTTATTTATCCTTTAATCATTTTTTCCTAATTACTCACCATGATGAGTTCATGAGCATTGTTCACAGCTTTCAGAGACCAGAGTGGAGTTAGCCATGACAACTAGCATGCTAATGCACATTTCCTAATTATTGGACAGTAAAATGCTTTCTTTACAGTTACAGACCCCAAGAGCTGCTTTTACAATATATCTGTACTGGAGCAAGAAAAAAATTGCTTAAAGGTCCATAAACTACTACTACTACTACTACTACTACTACTACTACTACTACTACTGCTACTACTACTACTACTACTACTACTACTGCTACTACTACTACTACTATCACTAAATTGACTCTTGTGAGCTTTAAGCCATGTTATAATAGTTGTGTTTTGTTTCATTCACACGTTTGAGTAATCCTGTGTTATTAGTCTGTCTACATCTCCAAAGTTCAAAACGCTCTGTTCCACCTTGTGATGTCATGATGTTTTTGACTTGGTTTAATCCTCTCAGCCTTCACACACAATACAAGACGGGATACCTTATTTTATTTATGTTTCTTCTATATATTTCTTCTTCTTCTTCTGTATTTGTATCTTTGTTGAAACTTGCAGCAGCAGAGCCAGCGGTTGTGCGTCTGTGTGTAAGATGTGTTTTTCATTCCTTTATAGTGTGTTGTTATTAGCCTCGGGCTGTAGACTGAATGTAGATTTAATCAGGTGGACTTCTCTTGTCCATAATTTACAGCCAACAAACCCAGTACCGTCAATACGAAACAAGAAACTCAATTATTCTGCAGGTAAGAGTCGAAGTAGCAGTTTCATTTTCAGGAGTCATTTTTGTAGTTTCAGAGGAGATAAGCAGAAGTGATTTTTATAGTTTCACACGGTTAGCACATAAACAGTAGTCATATTTGTAGTTTCATAATCCTTTAGTACACTCCTGATCAAAATTTTAAGACCCGTTGAAAAATTGCAAGAATCCACATTTTGCACTGTTGGATCTTAAGAAGGTTCTAAGTAGTGCTTCAAAATGCAGAAAGAAGAAATGGGAGTGAGACAAGAAAAAATTTTGAGTAAGCAATTTATTGTAAACAACCATTAAACTGAAATAGGCTGTTTATCAGCTGATCAAAAATTTAAGACCACATCTAAAAAAAAACTCAAAGACCCCCTAAAATAGAAATAAGATTTTCAAAAAAGGACTCAGTAATGAGTAGCTGCGCCATTCTTGTTAATCTCCTCAAAAATTTGTTTCGGCATGCTTGATGCTGGTGTTTCCAGGAGGCTAGTGGGAATGTTGCTCCAACTGGTGAAGATGGCGTCATGGAGGCATCCACCGTCTGGAACTGATGTCCATTTTTGTAAACTTCCCTTGCCATCCAACCCTAAATGTTCTCAGTTGGATTTAGATCAGGGGAACACACAGGATGGTTCAAAAGAGTGATGTTATTTCTCTGGATGAAGTCCTTTGTCAGTGCTCTGTTCCACCTTGTGATGTCATGTAGTGGTAGTTTTCCAGTTAACAGTTACCATTTTACTTTTAGTCCATTAGACATGGGCGATAATTATCCAGTTGATTCTAGTGAAGGTGTATGGAGCTTAAAAACAGTGGAGCACTTCTTGTATTACCACATGACATCACAAGGTGGAACAGTGTGTTTTTAGTTTGAGAGAAGAACTCAAAACAACATTATAACAGAGATCACAAAATAGCATCATATTAAAAATAAATGTGATTTTCCTTTTATGTTACAGTTTGGTGAAATGCTGATGTTGAAGTCCAGTTGGTTTAAATCTAAAAGGCTCCTCTCTGATCTTTGCCTGTTTTGTAGATCATTTTGAATAGAAACAATTACCAAAATCATTTTCTGTACCTCCACATCTGTTTCTGCGTTGCTTTACCTCATCGTTTCACTTCAGATGTCCGACTTGTTCCTGTGAGTAAAGTGGAGCAGACGTCATGTTCTCACAGGGGCCAGTGTTTGTTATGAGCCAGAGCAGGGTGCTGGAGGGCCCTTTAAACTTTAAACTCTCCATCTCTGAGGAAGTCCTGGGTTAGTCCGGGTTTAGTCCAGGTTCAATCCAAGTTTAGTTCAGGTTTAGTTCAGACTTAGTCCAGGTTTAGTCCCAGTTTAATTCAGGTTTAGTCCATTTTTGTCTAGTCTTAGTCCAGGTTTAGTCCTTGGTTTAGTCCAGGTTCAATCCAAGTTTAGTTCAGGTTTAGTCCAGGCTTAGTCCAGGTTTAGTTCTTGTTTTAGTCCTTGGTTTAGTCCTTGGTTTAGTACTGGTTTAGTCCAGGTTCAGTCCAAGTTTAGGCCAGGTTTAGTCCCAGTTTAATCCAGATTTAGTCCAAATTTTGTTCAGGTTCAGTCCAACATTAGTCCAGGTTTAGTCCTTGGTTCAGTCCCAGTTTAGTCCAGATTCAGTCCAGGCTTAGTCCCAGTTTAGTCTAGATTTAATCCAGTCATAGTCTAGGCCAGGGGTCTCAAACTTGCGGCCCGGGGGCCAATTGCGGCCCGCGGGACGATAGTTTGTGGCCCCCACCTTAATATGAAAGTTTAATGTTAGTGCGGCCCGCGAGTTTGACATGTATGGCACTTTACAGTGTTGTGTGCAGAGCTGAATGAACCTACCAACCACAGTGGGGTGTATGGCTCTCGGGGGCGGGACATCAGCCAGGCTTGATGCAAGCAGAGAAACATTTCTTAATGAGTGAAAATTACAGCAGCGCTGTCATGGAGTGTTTTCTTCCGTGCCTGGCTGGCTGCCTCGTTTCTATTGGGACATTCATTTCTATTGGGCACACGCGGCCATTTGTTCCAGCGCGCTACGTTCACAACACACACACACAAAAAAAAAAAGTTATTTTAAGTTGCTGCCCAGCGGGACATTATACGCATATAAATGTATATAAATATATATTTCCGCACCTGTCTATAAGCCGCAGGTGTCCACATCCTCAAGAAGTTTTCAAGTTCGGAGCATCTGCTTGTATTGCCTCTGAAAGCTTTTGTCGTCTTTTTGCAATGAGTCAGTTCGTCACGCTGTAGTCGCCAGCGTCTCTCCATTGACTCATCGATGCCAAACTTACGTGCAGCAGCTCTGTTTCCTTCTTCGACAGACAGATCAGTTGCCTTTAACTTCAATGCTGCATCATATGCATTTCTTTGTGTGTTTTCCATGAGGAGGGTGTGTGCATGAAGCACAAAATAACTGTTCAAAACAAAGTTAAACGAGCATCTTCCTCAGCACATCATCTCTTCACCTGTCTGTCTCGCTCTTGCACCCCGTCACTTGGCGCTCTACTGTGCATGTCTCGAGCAGAAAGAGCCGCTGTCCTGTCTGGGATCATGTCAGTGTCTGGTAGGATTTCAGCAGTTTTCAGGCTCTACTTGGGGTCGGGGTTAGTTGTATCGATCATGTATGAGCGGATGTCCAGCTACTGAAGTTTGAGATGTTTCTTCTCATCATTTACGCACTCATCTGCATTTACCGCATAGGGGTCATTAAGACGTATCCACCTCACTAATGTTCATTTAGCATCAGAACTTATTTCATCGCATGGCGATAAACTGTTTTAGTGCGCGGACAACAGCGCTCGCCAGAGTTGTAACTTCATGTTTACCGCGCAGACAGCGGCGCTTTCTGCGCTCAGGCTGCACACGCATCCACTGTGTTTATAAACGAATAATCTGTCCATATATGAGCCACATCGTTGTATAAAGTAGCGGCTTATAGTCCTGAAATTCCGGTATATTTATACACACGTTGCGAGAGGAAGTTGCCAGGTCTCTAGCAGCAAGGAGTAGGCAAGAGAAGCCATGTTCAAAAGAACAATTCATGTTCTTCAATGTTCCATTCATGTTGAGGACAATTCATGTTCAGAAGAAGGTTAAAGGTTAAAGAACTGTTAATACAGACCTTTGAATCTGAACACAGCAGATACAGAAGACTGAAGAAACCACATATAGTCACTGACTAGAGAAATTTAATTATTATTATTATTATTTTCATTATCATTATTATTATATGTATTTATTACTGATTGATTGATTGATTGATTGATTGATTGATTGATTTTCTTATTAATTCTTAATTTGTTTAGTTATTTTCATCTTATTTTAAAATAAAGAGATGTGAGAAGATTGGAAATTTTTTTAACAAAGCTTTTCTTGTGGAAAACCTGATGCGGCCCAGCCTCACCCACACTCTGCCTCCAGCGGCCCCCCCAGTGAATTGAGTTTGAGACCCCTGGTCTAGGCCTTGTTCAGATTTAGTCCATCTGTAGTCCAGGTTTTGTTCAGGTTTAGTCCAGGTTTAGCCCAGGTTTAGTCTAGGTTCAGTCCAGGTTTAGTGTAGGTTTAGTTCAGGCTTAGTCCTTGGTTTAGTCCTTGGTTTAGTCCTTGGATTAGACCAGGTTTAGTCCAGGTTCAGTTCAGGTTTAGTCCAGGTCTAGGTTTAATCCAGGCATAATGTAGGCCTAGCCCAAAGTCCAGGTTTAGTCCCAGTTTAGTTCAGGTTTAGTCCATGTTTACTCCATGTTTATTTCATGTTTACTCCAGGTTTAGTCCAGATTTAGTTTAGCCAAGATTTAGTCCCAGTTTAGTTCAGGTTCTGTCCGGTCAGACCCCCTCCTCTGCTCCCTCCAGCGCCCCCATACCTCCCACACAGATCTGATCCATTTTCCATCCATGTTCAATAATGCAGAGGAGAAGTTGCCCTTACAAGTGTTTTTATAAAGAAAGTTCAACATTTGGAGCCTGTGGAACTGCACTGTGCTCTTGGTGAGTTTCCTCTTCACCCTTTGGGGAAGAAACTGGAGAAATATATAATACAATAATAATATGTTCTGGGTTCTACTTCTTCACAGGATCTCAGAGCTTAAATTACCCATAAAGCATGTCCAAACATTGGCAGCTATTGCTTTTTACCTTATTTCAACTGCTTCTGCCGATAATGGGGTTTCATGCGCACAGATTTAAAGAGACACAGTTACTTTAGTTTTTCTACATGTATGTCATTGCTCTGTCTGGAATGTTCCACAGTGTGACATTAAACAGCTCTACCTTATATTTATTCAATTACAGGAGGTTTTATAGCTCAAAAATACCTAGAAAAACAGACATTCTGACTGTGAGCGGGGTCGTCTCTCCACAGATCTGACCTGTAGCTTTGCCTGGTTTGGTCTCCATGAAGATAAAAAGGTTTAATGCCATACTGTGAAACCTTCCAGACAAAGCATCAAACATCTCCATGGAGAAAAGCATGTGACGGACCCTCCTACAGAAAAGTTAAACAATGCACATTTAACGTTATAAAGTTTTTCAAATGTCTGATTTAAACTATGTTTATAGAAATGAACTGCAGTGTAATCCTAATTTGTTGAAATAGAAACTGTTGGCCAGCTTCAAAAAACAATGGAAATTTAAGATTTGTAGAAAGTTGAGAAATGACATTCATTTTAAGAAGGAGTATCAAACAGAACTGTATGTAAATCTAAATTTGACCAGAAAACAGCGGTCGCTCTGTGCCCAGCTGAGGACCCTGGCAGTGGAGGTGGGTCGGTTCAAAGGCCTCCCCTGAGGAGGAGCGAGGCTGCTCCCTGTATCACCTAGGGGTGGGAGAGGATGAGTTTCATTTTGTTCTTTACTGTCCACTCTATTCTGATTTGAGGAATATTTTATTTACTGCTGTATCAAACCCTGATGTATTTTGTTTGGCTGATTATAAAATTATGAGTTGTGTGTAGAATCCCTCAGTCGTCCAGGTAGAATCCATAGCAAAAGGAGAAATTTAATTTGTCAACTGGACAGAGTTTATTTGGTCGAATACGTTTCGCAGCTCATCCAAGCTGCTTCTTCAGTTCTGGTCAGATGCTGGTGGACACTGCTTTATATCTGCTTGAAGGGAGGAGCTTAATTACAATGAAATTACTCTGAGACAACACATATTTGTTTACAGTTTCTGTTAGTCAGGTGAGTCTATTCAATATGGAGTTGTTTACAGTTTCTGTTAGTCAGGTGAGTCTATTCAATATGGAGTGGGAGTGGGGGAGTAGTTAGCATAACCATTCAGGGCCATGATGGGTGTTTTCACACCTCTGGACACGTCCTGGCTAGCCATCAACACCCATCATGGCCCTGAATGGATATGCTAACTACTCCCCCACTCCCACTCCATATTGAATAGACACACCTAACTAACAGAAACTGTAAACAAATATGTGTGTCTCAGAGTAATTTCATTGTAATTAAGCTCCTCCCTTCAGGCAGATATAAGGCAGTGTCCACCAGCATCTGACCAGAACTGAAGAAGCAGCTTGGATGAGCTGCGAAACGTATTTGACCAAATAAACTCTGTCCAGTTGACAAATTAAATTTCTCCTTTTGCTATAAAATTATGAGTTGCTTTACAATGAGGAGGTTTTTGTTTTAGTTCTTTATATCGCCAGAGCCTGGGACAGGAGACAGTACTTAATCCTGTATGACTAGAGTATGTTTTTGTCAGAGTGATTATTTGATTATTTATCAGCCTGTAGTCGTCTGTGAATCTGTTTACAGTGTCTTGTGAGCCCAGGCAGGCTGGGCACAAACGTGTAAGACACTATAATAATAAAAATCAATTAATCAATATAAAATACAAAAAAAAAAAAAAAAAGTGAACTCAAAAATGTCTGAGCTGGACAATGAAATCTGATTAAAAACCTTTATTTATAAGGACAAACCATACTATAGGTATTTTATTTAATAGTTATAGGTTATATAATGTAGTTAGAAATGTAGAATGTATAAAATAGTATTAAATCTTCATACACTGTACTTTTTTTTCCCCTGATGGTTGTAGTGATGTGCATTGTCCACACGAGGGTGTTGTTGGTCCTTGTCTAAATGTCATTCTGAGCTCGTTCATTTAGTATCTGCCATATTTCTCCATAAATTCAGAAATAATATGCTATGTTAAAGGACCTATTATGCAAAATGGACTCTTGTGAGCTTTTAGTCATGTTATAATGCTGTTCCCTCCTCAAAAACAGACCTGGAGTTGTGTTTTGTTTCATTCACATGTTCGAGTAACACTATTATTAGTCTGTACATCTCCAAAGCTCAAAATGCTCTGTTCCACCATGTGATGTCATGAAGCGGTAGAGCAGAGATAGGCAATTCCAGGGCTGAAATTATCCCGAAAAAGGGAAGGTGTATGGAGTTTTAAAACACAGTAGAGCACTTCCTGTATAACCACATGACATCACAAGGTGGAACAGAGTGTTTTTTGTTTGAGAGAAGAATTCAGTCTAAATACAGTGCATCCAGAAAGTATTCACAGCGCTTCCTTTTTCCCACATTTTGTCATGTTACAGACTCATTCCCAATTGTATTAAATTCATCTCTTTCCTCAAAATTCTACACACAATACCCCATTATGACAATGTGGAAAAAGTTTTGGTTTTTTTTTTACATTTTTTGAATTTATTAAAACTAGAAAACTAATAAATCACATTTACATAAGTATTCACAGCCTTTGCTTAATACTTTGTTCATCCACCTTTGGCAGCAATTACAGCCTCAAGTCTTTTTGAATATGATGCCACAAGCTTAGCACACCGATCTTTAGGCAGTTTTGCCCATTCTTCTTTGCAGTAATTCTCAAGCTCCATCAGGTTGGATGGGTGACGTCTGTGCACAGCCATTTTCAGGTCTCTCCAGAGATGTTCAATCGGATTCAAGTCTGGACTCTGGCTGGGCCACTCCAGGACATTCACAGAGTGGTTCTGAAGCCAATCCTTTTAGATCTTGGCTGTGTGCTTCGGGTCGTTGTCCTGCTGAAAAATGAACCTTCGCCCCAGTCTGAGGTCAACAGCGCTCTGGAGCAGGTTTTCATCTAGGATATCTCTGTATATTGCTGCATTCATTTTTCCTTCTATCCTGACTAGTCTGCCAGTTCCTGCTGCTGAAAAACATGCCCATAGCATGATGCTGCCACCACCATGCTTCACTGTAGGGATGGTATTGGCCTGGTGATGAGCGGTGCCTGGTTTCCTCCAAACATGACGCCTGGCATTCACACCAAAGAGTTCAATCTTTGTCTCATCAGACCAGAGAATTTTGTTTCTCATGGTCTGAGAGTCATTCAGGTGCCTTTTGGCAAATTCCAGACGGGCTGCCATGTTCCTTTTACTAAGGAGTGGCTTTCGTCTGGCCACTCTACCATACAGGCCTGATTGGTGGATTGCTGCAGAGATGGTTGTCCTTCTGGAAGGCTCTCCTCTCTCCACAGAGGAACGCTGGAGCTCTGACAGAGTGACCATCGGGTTCTTGGTCACCTCCCTGACTAAGGCCCTTCTCCCCCGATCGCTGAGTTTAGACGGCCGGCCAGCTGTAGGAAGAGTCCTGGTGGTTCCAAACGTCTTCCATTTACGAATAATGGAGGCCACTGTGCTCATTGGGACCTTCAAAGCAGCAGATTTTTTTCTGTATCCTTCCCCAGATTTGTGCCTCAAGACAATCCTGTCTCGCAGGTCTACAGACAATTCCTTTGACTTCATGCTTGGTGTTTGTGCTCTGATATGCACGGTCAACTGTGGGACCTTATATAGACAGGTGTGTGCCTTTCCAGATCATGTCCAGTCAACTGAATTTACCGCAGGTGGACTCCAATGAAGCTGTAGAAACATCTCAAGGAGATCAGTGGAAAAAGGATGCACCTGAGCTCAATTTTGAGCTTCATGGCAAAGGCTGTGAATACTTATGTAAATGTGATTTAATAGTTTTCTATTTTTAATAAATTCAAAAACTGTCAAAAAAAACTTTTTCCACATTGTCATAATGGGTTATTGTGTGTAGAATTTTGAGGTAAGAGATGAATTTAATACAATTTGGAATGAGGCTGTAACATGACAAAATGTGGAAAAAACGAAGCGCTGTGAATACTTTCCGGATGCACTGTATGCAGGGTTTATGTGTTAAACATGTGTGAATGAAACACAAAACAAAACACAACTCCAGGTCTGTTTGCGATGAGGAAACAACATTATAACATAGATCATAAAATATAATGTAGGCCTTTTAAATGAGCAGGTAACTGTTCGGGTGAGGGCTTCTCTTTTGCTTACTGCTTTGCTTGGAATGTACCAGAGTATGGCATTAATCACACACACACACACACACACACACACACACACACACACACACACACACACACACACACACACGCACACACATTCTTATCTAGAGTAGTGTATCCGGACAGACGAGAATAAAGCATAAAGACTTCCTGTCGGGGGGAGACCAGGGTTGGACAGAGGATCCATCAGCCCCACTGCACCATCTGCTCCTGGAACAGACTCAACTCAAACACAAACCAAAGCCAAACACTGCAGGTGCAATATAGATCTGTGAATACGGGATGGACACACGCTTTTGTAACAGAAATGAGACCTCGTGACTTCTCATTTTGATTTGTTATAAAGATTAGATCAACGTTGTCATACCTGTAGCACAACATAAACCTATAAGATGGTGCTACATATACACTAGTACATACAAATATTATTGTCAGAAATATTGAATTACACTGCATTTTTATTGAAATTTATTGTGTTATTGTGTGAAATTGGGCCTGTAAAAGGAAAACAGTGGCAGACAGTGAATGTTGTAATTACACGTTTGTACACAAGAGGGAAGCAAACACCAGTATTCAGATCTATTTTACCTTAAGAAAAAGGTAGATCTATGTTTCAGCTGTAGTCTGAATCATATTTCTATTTCCAAATAATGTTTTGAGTTTTCAGATTTGAATATTTTAATTTGAAATGTATTTAAATTTTACATATCACTTTAGATGCATTATCATATTTGAGAAATTAACACTTTAACATTGTTTAACAGTAAGACGACGTAAATGTATTAATTATTATAAGACATACTGTATAAAGACGGTATGTGTTTGGAAACAGGTATGTTTGTAATGTCCACTAGAGGGAGACAAACACCAACAAACCATCTCCAGGCTCTTTAAAGGGACTGCGTGTGTAGCCTGTGCTCTTTCAATTTTAAAAATGTTTTACAATCTTAACTTGCAGACAGTGTTTCTCATTCCCAGTGGCCTGTGGTCAGGGCAATAAGGGAAGCAGTGGTGGCCCAATAAAACCTAAAATCATCCCGTGTCAAAAGTATCATTAAACAGTGTTAGGTTTAGTCCTCGTTCAGTCCTGGTTTATTGCAGGTTTAGTCCAGGTTTTGCTCAGGTTTAGTCCAGGTTTAGACCAGGTATAGTCTAGGTTCAGTCCAGGTTTAGTTCAGGTTTAGTTCAGGCTTAGTCCAGGTTTAGACCAGGTTTAGTCCAGTCTTAGTCCTTGGTTTAGTCCTTGGTTTAGTCCTTCGATTAGACCAGGTTTAGACCAAGTTCAGTTCAGGTTCAGTTCAGGTTTAGTTCAAGTTTAGTCCAGGTTTAGTCCAGGTTTAGTCCAGGTTTAGTCCAGTCTTAATCCAGTCTTAGTCCAGTCTTAGTCCAGTCTTAGTCCAGGCTTAGTCCATGTTTAGTCCTTGGTTCAATCCAGGTTTAGTCCCAGTTTAGTCTAGGTTTAATCCAGGCATAGTCTAGGATTTATCCAGATTTAGTCCATCACTAGTCCCAGTTTAGTTCAGGTTTCGTCCATGTTTAGTTTAGTCAGGTTTAGTCCACTTTCAGTCCTGTTTTCCCTTCACTTCTGTCCGTTTGAAACATGGTTGTAGTGGCGGTGTCCTTTACTACACTCTTCTGGCCACTGAGCAAAATGCAACAACCGCGGTTCCGAACGTCCCATTAACTTGTGCTGTTTAGCTTTTCTACGGAGGCCTGGAGGCACATGTTGAGAGGTTTCTAAAACGCCACTGATTCATTTCAGATTTGAAACTGGCAACGCAATAAAGAGACTCAGGTGGGCCTCATTCTGTCTTCTGATTGGACAATTATCCTGAGAACCAAAACACCAAATTATAACCTAGAACCACCGTGTCCAATGTTTTTTGTAATGAAGAATAAATCAGCGTTACAATTGTGATTAATAAAGGCCATTTTAACTAACGTACATTCCTCCCCGGTGTGACACAAATAGGTCACGTTTATAGAATTGAAATGAAAATCTTATACACAGTTGCTAAAATCTGTGCGTCTGTAGATCGAAGGAAACAGCCCTTCGATCCGTTAACTGACGGTAATGCATCATCCTCTGTGTGGAGACAGATGAGCTGAGAGAGTTCATGTTTCACTGTTTGTCAGGTTGTGGCGGCCATTTTCAATCTCAGTGGAGTGATTGTTGTCTGTTGAAAGGCCACAGGATTAATGACCAAAGAAGTTCTGCAGACCCATTAGCAGATATTTAGTTACAAAATTGTCTTTGTTGTAGATTTTGTTCTTAATTTAGTGCAAAAAAATGTATTACTCAAAGGAGATGCCATATTAGCTTAGATTAGTCATTTCTTTAAAACATAGTTAATGTGATTTGACCAAAACTTGGCAGAAATGTAGAGCCCACGTAGAGGTAATAACATAACCTAGCAACCATAATGTAAACAAGGGCTAAAACCTCTCTAAATTGTTCAGTATGACTAGACTAATAAAAGTACATGACAACACCTTTTATTTGAAGGTTTAAACTACTAGAAAACGTGTTCCTTGCATGAAAATGGTCCCTGCGTTTTGAATAGTTTTCTGTTTTTTCTGCTTTAGAATTCTACTTCCTGTATTTTTGTATTTTTCTTTTGAACTTTTTCGCCACAAACTGCCACTTAACTGATGTAAAACGACAAACATTAACCACAAGTTCTACCCCACCAAACTAAGTCATAATGCAAACCTGTCATATGTATTTTAAAGCTGCATTGTGTAACTTTTCTGGTGGAGGGTCCGTCAAATGCTGTTCTCCATGGAGATGTTATTGCTTTGTCTGGAATGTTTCACAGTATGGTATTAAACCTTTCAATCATCATGGAGACCAAATGCAAGTTATAGGCCAGATCTGTGGAGAGGCGACCCCGCTCACAGTCAGAATGGCCAGGCTTAGGTTTAGTCCAGGTTCAGTCCAGGTTTAGACCAGGTATAGTCTAGGTTCAGTCCAGGTTTAGTTCAGGTTTAGTCCAGTCTTAGTCCAGTTTTAGTCCAGGCTTAGTCCAGGTTTAGTTCCAGTTAAATCTAGGTTTAGTCCTTGGTTCAATCCAGGTTTAGTCCAGGTATAGTCCAGGTTTAGTCCAGTCTTAGTCCAGGTCTCTAGGTATTTTTCGAGCTATAAAATTGTCTGTAATTGAATACATGTAAAGTAGATATGCTTAATGTCATACTGTGGAACATTCCAGGCAGAGCAATGACATATCCATAGGAACAAGCAGGTGACAGATCCCCAACCGAAAAGTTACACAATGCATCTTTGACTTGTGCATAAATTGTCCCTGTATTTTAGATGGAATTTCCAGTGTTGATAACATCGGTAGAGGGATTTCGTATTAAAACTCAAACTTTCTGTGTTTTTGCACTGTTCTTCTCAACGTTTATCCTAAAAACTGTCACTTCACTGATGTAAAACTATGATAAACATTTAACACAGGTTCTATCGCACCAAACTAAACCAGAATTAGAAAAACTTGCAAACCTGCCATATGTACTTTCACCATTCACACCTACTTGTGTTTCAGTCCCTGCTGTGAATGAGGAGTGAAAATCTCCAGGATATGACCAAAAGTGCTTCGTCTACAAAACCGCATCCATGCGCCACACCTTTACTATGTCAGGGATTAACAGGTCACTGCCCCAAAGCCTTCTGGGTAATGCAGGGTCACAACAGGAATTACATAGATCACAGAGGGATGTGAAGGAGTCAGTGTAGTCTGCATGTAAAGAGACCGGACACTGGAAAAGAAACAGGAAAGTGAGGTAAAACTACTCCAAATACAGAAAGGGCGCAGGTTACACTATTTTCGGATCTATGTTATAATGTTTCCTCATCACAAACTTATCTGGAGTTGTCTTTTGTTTCATTCACACGACATACAAATCTTGCAAATTTAGGCTGAATTTTAATCTCAAACAGAAAACACTGTCCACACACCTCTAGAATCATCTGGATAATTTCAGCTTTGGAATTGCCAATCTCTACTGAACAAAGGGTAAAAGGAGCTGTTCACTTGAAAACTACCACTTCATGACATCACAAGGTGGAACATAGCATTCTGAGCTTTGGAGATGTAGACTGACTAATTGTAAAAGTTTACTCAAACGTGTGAATGAAACAAAACAACTATGTGTATGTTTTTGATGAGGAAACAACGTTCTAATATGTCTTGAAGCTCACAAGAGTCAATTTTGTGTAATATAGGACCTTGCAATATGAAACCTTCTGATAGAGGGTCCACTATGTTTTTTGTTTCCATGGTGATGTTATTGCTTTGCCTGAAATGTTCCACAGTGTTGTATTTAAAGGAGCTGTATCTGATTTTGACTGACTGTGTGTGTGAAAAACATGTCCAATGTTATTCCTCACTTACCTCATGTATTCAGACTCTCTGTCTCTCTCTCTCTCTCTCCTCCTGTCCTCCATCTCCGATTAGGACCTCAGCTAAATCTATGGTGGCGTCTGCAGCAGATGTTGGAGCATCTCTCACAGATGTTTGGTTTTTAATGACCTGATCTCCTCCTCAGTTTCAATAGATACACTATATTGCCAAAAGTATTGACTCACCCATCCAAATCATTAAAATCAGGTGTTCCAATCACTTCCATGGCCACAGGTGTATAAAATCAAGCACTTAGGCCTGCAGACTGTTTCTACAGACTGGTGTGGGGTTGTTTTTCAGGAGCTGGGCTTGGCCCCTTAATTCCACTAAAAGGAACTCTGAATGCTTCAGCATACCAAGAGATTTTGGACAATTCCACGCTCCAAACTTTGTGGGAACAGTTTGGAGATGGCCTCTTCCTCTTCAAAATGACTGTGCACCAGTGCACAAAGCAAAGTCCATAAAGACATGGATGAGAGAGTTTGGTGTGGATGAACTTGACTGACCTGCAGAGCCAGGCCTTCTCCTCCAACATCAGTGTGTGACCTCACAAATGTGCTTCTGGAAGAGTGGTCAAAAATTCCCATAAACACATTCCTAAACCTTGTGAACAGCCTTCCCAGAAGAGTTGAAGCTGTTACAGCTGCAAAGGGTGGACCGACGTCATATTAAACCCTATGGATTAAGAATGGGATGTCACTTAAGTTCATATGCGAGTCAAGGCAGGTGAGTGAATACTTTTGGCACTATAGTGTAGGAAGATAGAAAGAGAGATAGATAGAGAGAGGCAGGTAGGTCGGTAGATAGACTACTACTCTTACATTTACTTTAGTAACTTTTTAAAACAAGAGTACTTTTCTAACTTACTTGAGTTATATTTTTATTGAAGTAACAGTACTCTTCAAATTTGCATAAAAAGCCAGATTTTGTGCATTATTTAATGTTTTGTAAACATTTAAAATGAACTTCAAATCATAAACGTGATGACAGTTCCTTTAGTTGCTCTTACTTGAATTATTTTTTGAACCTCTAATTTGTACTTCTACTTGATTACACGAATATTATTTTGAAGTAGCTTTTTTGGCTACTCCACCCCCCTCTTCTGATCTGAGCTTAGTCTTTTGTCTCCGTTTGTCCCAGTTTGTCTCCGTTTGTCCCCTTTAGTCTGTGTGTGTTCAGTGTTCCTCCTTCAGGTTGAACATCAGATCTGCTCCTCGACCTGCTGCTGCTGCTCAGGCTTTGAACTCCTCTCATTCTTTGGCCTTGGTCCAGAGTCTCTCCATCTGCTCCTCTCTGACGTCTTCTCTGTCATCCTCTCTTTTTCTCTTTCTTTCTGGCATCCCCTCTCTCTATCTGCCATCCTCTGTTTCTCTGTCTCTCTCTCTCTCTCTAGCATCCTCTCTCTCTCTGTCATCCTTTCTTTTTCTCTCTGTCATCCTCTCTTTTCTCTCTCTCTCTCTTTGTCTCTCTCTCTCTGGCATCCTCTCTCTATCTGCCATCCTCTGTTTCTCTGTCTCTCTTTCTGTGTCATTCTCTCTCTCTTTCTATCATCCTCTCTCTCTCTCTTTCTCTATCTGTCAACCTCACTTTCTCTCTCTGTCATCTTCTGTTTCTCTCTCTGTGTCTCTTTCTTTCTCTCTCTCTCTCTGTCATCCTCTCTTTATCTCTCTGTCATCCTCTCTCTGTCATCCTCTCTTTTTCTCTCTCTGTCATCCTCTCGCTCTCTTTCTGTCTTCCTCTGTTTCTCTCTCTGTGTCTCTCTTTTTCTCTCTCTCCCTGTAAAACTCTCTTTTTTCTCTCTCTCCCTGTCATCCTCTCTGTCTACATCTCCAAAGCTCAAAATGCTCTGTTCCACCTTGTGATGTCATGAAGCGGTGTTATAACAGCTATCTTTTACCTTTTGGTCAGTAGAGATTGGCAGTTCCAGGGCTGAAATGTTCCAAATTATTGTAGTGAAGGTGTGTGTATGGAGTTTAAAAGCATGCGCA
The DNA here is from genome assembly GCA_029959045.1 of Taenioides sp. WSHXM2023. Taxonomy (NCBI): domain Eukaryota; kingdom Metazoa; phylum Chordata; class Actinopteri; order Gobiiformes; family Gobiidae; genus Taenioides; species Taenioides sp. WSHXM2023. The sequence goes on from CM057101.1 coordinate 4,931,597, forward strand.
CAGTGGAGCACTTCCTGTATTACCACATGACATCACAAAAGCAAACAGACACACAGAGCGTTTTCAGTTTTAGAGAAGAACTCAGTCTAAATATGCAGGGTTTGCGTATTAAACGTGTGACTGAAACAAAACACAACTCCGGGTGTGTTTGTGATGAGGAAACAACATTAGAACACAGATCAGAAAATTGTGTAACATGGGCCCTTTAAATGGTCAAGAAAAATGCTCCTTACACCATGAATATTATCGTAAAAGCTGCTAAATAAGAAAAATTGTCATCCATCGTCAGTCCATCTGTGTGTGATCTGTGTGAAGTCTGTATCAGTGAGAAATCTGGTTACCTTCAGTACAATTACAACAGTCAGACATATAAAAACAGTATACACTATAAAACCCTGCTCTTGTGCTTTACGGCCCCCCGCTCAGTCTCATCTCCTCTCTGGGAGCTTTCAAGGGGGGACGATTGGTGGGATGGATGGGGGCTGCGGCGGCTGTTGAATGAAACAAAGTGAAAAGTCATAACTCAGACTCACAGTTTGTCCAGCACAAACACCCAGCAATTTACAAGCAGGAGAACAATTAAGAGCTTTGTGTGGAGGACAGCCACACAGATACGAGAGAGACTGGGGGAAACAATGAGGAAAACACAGTGTCCAATGAAGATTTTCGGTGTAATTATTGGGGTTAGCGAGATTTAGGTTGCATTGCATTTAAAGCATTTCCAGAAGCATTAACATTTGAGAGAAAATATAGCTTAAAGGAAATGCATCTTACTGCCACAAAGTTCAACGTCTGATTGTTGTCAACTGAAAACTAATAATTATAAGATTTATGGATACACAAAACAATACACTACAACTTCACAAACCTGGTGTGATGTGCTGTAGCTTCATTAGAAAAATTGTAATGTGATAGCGCTCTGAAAGGGGAGTGACTTAGCAGAGAGCAAAGGAAGGGGAGAACATGGTGATCTAAATATGTTCTAAATGTCTAAATAAGTTTGAGTTTGGATGTTTCTTGAACCAGTGAAGATTTATACAGGCCCCTACCCTCCATCTGAAATGATCAAATAAACCTATCCATTTGATTAAAGCAGATCTGCGTTTGCTAAACCCTAAGAAAATAAATGATGCCCCCTTCTGACAGAGTGGGGTACTGTGTTGTAGACAGAGGTACAATAAATAGTGTCTGTCAAAAGATGGTGGTCTTAAATGAACCTGCGACTCAAACAGACTCATAAATAATAAGCAAGGACAAAGCCAAATGTTTAAATCTACAACACCTAAACCAGACCAGACCAGGGCTAAACCAGGGCTGAATCGGGACTGAACCAGGACAGAATCAGGACTGAACCAGAACTAAACCATGACTGAACCAGGGCTGAACCAGGAATAAACCAGGGCTAAACCAGACCAGACTGGAACTAAACCAGGACTAAACCACGACTAGACCAGGACTAAACCAGGGCTGAACCAGGACTAAACTAGGACTGAATCAGATCAGAGCAGGACTAAACCAGTACAGAACCAGGATTTATGAGCAAGACCCTAAATCATACCCAACACACAGAGACCTGGAAGAGATTAAACCAGGACTGAACCAAGTCTAAACCAGGACTAAACCAAGAATGAACTAGGACTAAACTAAGACTAAAAAAAGCAGAACTGAACCAAGATATACTGCTCAAGGTCTTTTCCACACAGTCTTGGGCTGTTAAACTAACTTCAATATTGTTTTCAATTTCACGCTTTAGACCTAATTTGTCTGATCGTTTAGATAGAGAGAGATTTTGAGATATCCATGTGTCGTTTGGTTTAATCATGTTTTCATCTATCCCAGTGTGACATAAAACTGCACTTTACTAATCTAGTGTGGTTCATGCTCGAAAAACCTACAAACTTTTGGATATTATATTACTTTTGGACTATATTGAAAACATTGTGGATTATTGTGATATCACTTGGACCAGTACAAATGGATGAGTAACCTGCTTGTGAATATTTCTGGTGAAATCAGCAGACTGCAAAAGCGCTGATACGGCTGGCCAGCTTGCTAGTGTTTAGCCCACCGGCTACCCGGCAGGTAAGAGTTTTTTCTTGATCTTTTGTATGCCGAGACAAAAGAACAGGGCATTGTCTGGATCACTGCTCCTGCCGTGGAGTTACAGACAATGTTGTTTTAAAGTGAGCTAACTTGCCCAAGTATTGTTTGTCTGTGCGGAGCAGCTAGATACCCAGTGTGCTCAGGGATGGGTTCAAAAATGTTAACGGCAGGAATGGAGGAAGAACTGGAGGACATTAAGAACTCACTTGGTAAAGTGCTGGAGCAAACGGCTAAGATAGCACAACAACAAAAATCCATAATGGATTTAATGGAGGAAATCAAAGTCTTAAAAACGCGAAATGAGGAGAGCGATAAAAGGATAAATCCTCTGAAAAACATCTTGCTGAACTGGAACAATACACTAGAATAAATGATCTAATTGTCACTGGCTTTGATGTGAAGCCTAGATCATACGCAGGAGATATGGCAGAAGAGGGGGAACCCAACGAGATGGACCAGGAGTCAGCGGAGCAACAGGTGACAACGTTTCTCAACACCAAAGGCATAAACATTGACCCACGGGACATTGAAGCCTGCCACTTGTTACCAAAAAGGCCCAGTGCACTTATTGTTAGGTTTGTAAACAGAAAACAAAAAATGGCAGCGACCACACAGGGAAAAAAAAAACTTAAAGGAACAAATGTTTATTTAAATGAGCACTTGACCAAGCCAAACGCAGACATTGCACGTCAAGCCCACATTCTGAAGAAGCAAAAGAAAATTCAAGCTACATGGACAACAAACTGCAGTATTCATAAAACTGAACGGTACAAGGTACAAGGAATAAAGGTAAAAACACAAAACCCTCACCTTCATATCACCCTTAGTTTTCCATTATGACAAATATTAATAATTCATCATCATCTGAAGACATTATAGACTTGATGAATCTTGAACATTTTACTCCTTTTTGTCCTGAACAGCATAGCAGGAGACTGATCAAACTGAGCAAATTTCTATCAACATTTTAACAATGAGTGTAAATACTATCAAGCAGTTTATACAACAGACCAGACTGACACCCTATCGATACTTCACTTCAACAGTCGTAGCCTAAATGCGAATTTTGACAGTATCAAAGAATATCTTAATCAATCGTGTATGTCTTTCGATATTATTGCGGTTTCAGAAATATGGATGAACAATGACAGGCCTGATAACTTTACCCTAGAGGGATATGAAATGCTTAAACAAAATAGAAATCATAAAAATGGGGGTGGTGTTGTAATGTTCATTACAAATCACCTGGGGGGAAAAAAATGTTGAAAATATGACTGTAACTACACGGTAACAATGATACATTCCTGTGTGGAGATTTTAACATTGACTTATTGAAATGTAATGATCATAAACCAACAAAAAACTTCATAAATACTCTATACAGTCTATCATTGTATCCAAAAATAACAAAGCCTACACAAATTGCCCTACATAGTTCCTCATTAATCGATAACATACTCACCATATTCATTCTTAGTGAAGACCCATCTTAGTAACTGATGTTAGTGATCACCTACCTGTTTTTGTGCTTTATAATAAAAAAAAATATTTAAAAAAAAGTGTAGATAAAGGAAAATTTGAGACTAAATTCACTAGACAGATTAATGAGGACACTGAATGCATTTAAAGGAAGTCTAGAAGAACAAAATTGGAAAGCTCTTTTGGAAGAAACTGAAGTAAATGCATCTTACAATGCCTTTCTGACCACGATAACAACTCAATGATTATATTGTCCAAAGAGGGAAATTAAAAGGAGAGAAAAGGTCAATAGTCCGTGGATAACGAAAGGTCTAACAAATGTGAGTAAAAAAAGAATTCATTATATAGAACATTTTTAAAGGAAAGAACAAGTGTTACAGGAAATAAGTATACAACTTACAAAAACAAGTTAACCAACATATTAAGAATTTTAAAAACCAATACTATAGCACATTATTGGAAAATAATAAGAACCATATTAAAAAGCTGTAGCACACTCAATGAAGTCATTCAAAAGGTACCAGGAGATAAAGCCTTACAAGATCATTTTATTGCAAATGACAAAAAAATTGATGATTTAAAAGAAACTGCTAATGAGTTCAATCATTATTTTATAAATATTGGTCCTCAAATGGCCTCCACAATAGTTCAACCCTGTGCAGGGCTGACGTGTGATGATGTGACCACCAACCCACATTACATGTTTCAATGTGGGTTTGGAACAAATGAAAAGGAAATCACTGATATTGTGAAAAATTGTATATACTGTATGTGTGTATATATATATATATATATATATATATATATATATATATATATAAAACTTCATCCTACTCTTTTTGAGCACCAGGTCCCAAATATTTACATGTACATATCCTTGATCTTATTGTTGTTGTACCTTGCTCAAACAAATAAAATGAAAAAAAAAAAAAAAAAAAAAAAAAAACTCTCCATGAACACAAGGCAGATCTGTGGAGAGGCAAACTCACAGTAAGAATGCAAGATCAATATGTTTAATTTCATACTATGGAATATGGGAACAATCCATAGAGTGTATACCGTTCGGCTCCAGTCAAATGAAGCTCATTGAGGATGGCAGTTAAAGGAGCGAATTTGGAGCCAAGTTCCATAATAGAAATAGAAAGTTATTTAAGGACAAAACAGCGAAATAAAAAGACCAGGATCATGTACAGTGGATTAATACGAACATTTTAATACCAAAATGACGAGGCTCACAGCAGCGGTTACAGAGAGAAGGGGGACGTTTTTCAATACAAAGTGAATTGAAGTCACAGTCAATGGAGCCAGAAGCACACCCATGCTCACTTCCTATTTGAAACGCGGTGGCTAGCAGGGTTAGCTATGTACATTTATATAGAGTTTATGGAACAAGCAGGTAGCTGACCCTCCACCAGAAAAGTTACACTGTGCATCTTTAAATGTGATTGTAAAGAGTACGAGTTTGTGAATGAGTGTCCCACAGCCTTGTTTAAACCTCAGCCTTGGCTCCGCTCTGGCCTGTCTCTCCTCTGGGCTCTTTAAGCTCCAGCACAAGGTCACTGTCATCTGTGTCCAGGTGTGATCAATCAAAATGGCCACCGGCGTGTGGCATGAAGGAACTGTGGTCTCTTGTCCTGGGTTAAAATGTGGAGGAATGGACAGACAGGGACTGGACTAAAGCAGGACTAAAGCAGGATTAAACCAGGACTGAACTGATGTTGTGGATGTGGTGGGGCCAGCTAAACATTAGCCAATAGATAACGAGGCTATCTCGTTATCTATTGTCAATCAAACTTCCTATCTTTCTAGTGTAACTGACTTGCAGGCGTGCATTCCACATACACGAGACATTGTTTACTCAACCAACACAGCGGTTCTTAGCGGCTTTTTCCAACTCGCAGTTAGCACAAAGTTTGTTGCGATGGCAGACAAGAATCCACTACCAGTTCGCCGCAAAAGAAAGTCTGTTTTTGAGGTCGCTGAAAGAAGAAGAGAAGGGGAAAAGGAGCGAAGCTAAACTAAGCGATGGCGTGCACTGAAGCAGAGGATGTAAAGACTGACACGCTGGTCACCTAATTACTTCTGGACAGGAAACTCACGCATGCGCAACATTTGAAAAAGGACAAACAGTTGCTGGATTTCTCGTTCCCTGGAAAATCCTCTATACAACCTTTAAATCAGGACTACACCAGAACTAAACCAGGACTAAACCAGAACTAAATCAGGACTAAACCAGGGCGAAGCCTGGGCTGAATCAAGACTACATCAGCACTGGACCTGGGCTAAAACCAGGACTAAACCAGGACTGAACTAGGAGTAAACCAGAACTAAAATGACCAGGGTTAATTAAAGATTAAAAGAATATTAAAACCGGACTTAGCCAGGACTGAGCCAGGGCTAAAAGTGGACTATTGTTGAACCAGGACTAAACCAGGATTTAACCAGGAGTAAACCATAACTAAACCAGGACTAAACCAGGGCAGAATTAAGACTACATCAGCACTGAACCTGGGCTAAAACCAAGACTCGACCAGGACTAAAGCAGGAACAAATCAGGACTCAACCAGGACTAAAACAGGACTAAGCCCGGATTAAACCAGGACTAAAGTAGGACTAAATCAAGAGTAAACAGCACTTAAAGGACCAGAGTTAATTATAAATCATTAAAAGATTATTAAACCAAGACTAAACCAGGACTTAACCCCCGGCTAAAACTAGACTAGAGGTGGACCAGGACTAAACCAGGGCTAAAATAGGACTAAAAGAGGATTAAAACAGGGATAAAACAGGACTAGCATAAAGGGACCAAACCAGGACTAAACCAGGGTAGACCATGACTAAAAAGGACTAAACAAGTACTGAGCGACTAAAGCAGCACCAAACCAGGACTAAACCAGGACTAAAATATTCAGACTTAAAGTACCTGGGTGTGGTATGGTTACGTTAATGGCATGTTTTCCTCCACAAATGCATGTCTTTACATTTTATTGGCCCCTAACTCAACCCAAAGCGGTATTTTCTGACAGTTATACGTTTTAGATCCTGCTGTAAAAATCCGCTGCCTGTAAAACTACAATAATCGAACGTGAATAAAGTTTGCATTTCTCATTCCACAGCAGCCCTGATCCGGCCCCGCCCCTCGACCGTAAAAGGACACGGGAGGAAGTGAGTTACGGTCGGACATTGACTTTGATGGCAGCAGCAAGTTTGGATGGGGCATAAAAAGTGAGACGAGGAAAGAACTCTTCAGGTCAGGGCTGAGGTGAAGAGATGTATGGAATTAAAGAGGAAGAGATGGACTAGACCAGGACTAAACCAGGACTGAACTAGACCAGACTAGGACTAAACCAGGACTAAACCAGGACTAGACCAGTACTAAACCAGAGCTGAACCAGGACTAAACCAGACCAGACCAGGACTAAAACAGGACTGAACAAGGACTAGACCAGGACTAAACCAGGATTTTTTTGTATTAGCAATAACCAGGACTAAACTAGGACAAGACCAGGAATAAACCAGGACTGAACCAGGACCAAACCAGGACTAAACCAAGACTGAACCAGGGCTGAACCAGAAATAAACCAGGACTAAACCAGGTCTAAACCAGGATTTATGAGCAAATCCTAAATCATACCCAACACACAGAGACTTGGGAGAGATTAGACCAGAACTGAACCAGTTTTAAACCAGGACTAAACCAAGAATGAACCAGGACTAAACCAAGATTAAAAGAGCACTAAAAAAGGACTAAACTAGGGGTGCTTTCACACTGACAGCATTTGGTGCGCACCAAATGGCCCATTCGAACCAAAAGTTCTTAGTTCGGTTCGTTTTCGTTAGTGTGAATGCAATCTCGGTACTTTGGTGCGCACCAAATCAACCGGTCCGAGACCGATAAAAAGGGGTGGTCTCGGATCGCTTTATCTGCCCTACTTTGGTACGGTTCATCTGGTGTGAAAGCAACCAAACCAAATTGGACGGAACCGAATGCATTATGGGAATGCATTATGTTTCTGTTTACTCGGTCGCGAGGGCACGTCTCTTCTCCCTGAAGAGGCGTGCAATGCGCCGACGGCGAGTCGAATAACTTATAAGTTGTCTTTGGAGTCGCAGCCGCGAAACATGTTCGAAATTATTCGAAATTGCAGAAAATTACCGTATTTTCCAGACTATAAGCCGCTACTTTTTTCTCACACTTTGAACCCTGCGGCTTATACACCGATGCGGCTCATATATGGACGGATTATTCGTCTATGAACACAGCAGATGCGCGCACAGCTTGAGTGCAGAAAGCGCCGCTGTCTGTGCGGTGAACATGGGTTAGGGTTAGTTAGAACACTCGCTAGCGCTGTTGTCAGCACTAAAACAGTTTATCGCTGCGTGATAAAATAAGTTCTGCTGCTAAATGAACATTAGTGAGTGGGATACGTCTTAATGACCCGTATGTGTTAAATGCAGGTGAGGCGTAAATGACGAGACGAAACGTCTCAAACTTCAGTAGCTGGACATCCACTCATACATGATCGATACAACTAACCCCGACCCCCGGGAGAGCCTGAAATCCTGTTGAAATCCTACAAGACACCGACATGATCCCAGACAGGACAGCGGCTCTTTCTGCTCGAGACATGCGCAGTAGAGCGCCAGAGCGACTCTCGCGCGTGACGAACTGACTCAATGCAAAAAGACGACAAAAGCTTTAGAGGCAATACAAGCAGATGCTCGGAACTTGAAAACTTCTTGAAGACGTGGACACCTGCGGCTTATAGACAGGTGCGGCCTATATATGTACAAAAATAAAATTCTTTGAAAATTTAGTTGATGCGGCTTATATTCAGGTGCGCTCAATAGTCCGGAAAATACGGTACCTACACGTACAAAATAATGTATGATGATCAGCACCAGGAGCGCAAGGCAAAGCTGTTCCTCCATGGTGATCGAAAGTGGCGTGTTTTTTAGTCCGGTTCCGGTGACGATGGTCTTCGCGGTCTATTTTGGTTCGTTTAGAACTATGCATATGTGAAAGCAAACCGTACCCACGTCTGTTTGCTACATTGTAACATTTTTCTGACTAGTGCAGACCAAAGCAATCGAACCATAGGTGTGAAAGCGCCCTAGGACTGATCCAGGTCTAAACCAAACCAAACCAAACCAAACCAAACTAACTAAATTAAAGAGGAAGAGATGAGGCAGAAACAGAAGAGAATACATGAAAAATGTGTAATAAATTATAACATCATGGAAAATTTGTATTAAAGTATTTTTTGCAAAGATAAAGCTGCACAATGGAACTTTTCTACCGCCTGCTTGTCTCCATGGGGATGTTATTGCTCTGCCTGGAATGTCCCATACTATGTCATTAAAGTGGCTGTATCTGATTTTTTGTATAAGCACTAAGTCAGGGATGAACTGGTACTTAGGGCGCTTTCACACCTATGGTTCGATTGCTTTGGTCCGCACTAGTCAGAAAAATGTTACAATGTAGCAAACAGACGTGGGTACGGTTTGCTTTCACATATGCATAGTTCTAAACGAACCAAAATAGACCGCGAAGACCATCGTCACCGGAACCGGACTAAAAAACACGCCACTTTCGATCACCATGGAGGAACAGCTTTGCCTTGTGCTCCTGGCGCTGATCATCATACATTATTTTGTACGTGTAGGTACCGTAATTTTCTGCAATTTCGAATAATTTCGAACATGTTTCGCGGCTGCGACTCCAAAGACAACTTATAAGTTATTCGACTCGCCGACGGCGCATTGCACGCCTCTTCAGGGAGAAGAGACGTGCCCTCCTCCTGAATTATCATTTGGTCGCTAGCCGGCGATCTTCTTGCAGATCCATCAGGTATTCCATTGGTCTATCAACACAGTCTAGCCACACATTTTCATCACATTTTGAATACAGAGAGGCATAGGCTTGTTATGAAATCGTCATACAAACGGCAAGTCTTGTCAACGTGTGCCAACATCATATACACATTCAAACGCGATATTGAGGGTAGTTTCGGTTCCGTCCAATTTGGTTTGGTTGCTTTCACACCAGATGAACCGTACCAAAGTAGGGCAGATAAAGCGATCCGAGACCACCCCTTTTTATCGGTCTCGGACCGGTTGATTTGGTGCGCACCAAAGTACCGAGATTGCATTCACACTAACGAAAACGAACCGAACTAAGAACTTTTGGTTCGAATGGGCCATTTGGTGCGCACCAAATGCTGTCAGTGTGAAAGCACCCTTAAACCAGGACTAAACCAGGACTTAACCAGAACTAAAGAAGGACTAAAGCAGGACTAAGCCAGGTCTAAATCAAGACTACATCAGCACTGAACCTGGGCCAAATCCAGGACTCGACCAGGACTAAACTAAGACTGAACTAGGAGTAAACTAGCACTAAAAGGACCAGGGTTAATTAAAGACTAAAACATTATTAAACCAGGACTAAACCAGGATTTAACCAGGACTAAAGCAGGACTCTCTGCATTTAATTATAAAGCATTGTACTGTCTGATCAACAGGAAGTGAGCAGTTAACATGCTAGTTGTTGTTAGCTTTAACATGACAGCCAAACTTTGCTCTGAAAATTCTGAAAAGCTCTTATAAACTCATCAAGGTGAATAATAACTTTGAACCACTGCAAACTGTTTAAAACAAACTAGTTTTGTTTTTGATGTTTTTAAGTTACGGTAAAAATCAGGTACAGCGTCTTAAAAGTGATCTGTCTTGCATTTATTCCATTAGGCTGTGATTTAGTGCTCAGAAATACCTAGAAACACATGCATTCTTACAGTGAGCAGGATCACGTCTCCACAGATATGACGTGAAACCTGACCTGGTGGTGTCGCCTGCTTGTCTCATTACAGGAGTGGGATTTAATGTTTTCTTCGTCTCACTCCTTCTCGAGAAAAATGAAAAGTGAGAAAATATGCGAAACGTACATTAAGTCCTAGATTAAAGAACACAAGAAGTAAGTAGTACTGTGCATGTACTATTTACTTCTTGTGTTCTTTAATCTGCTTGAAATAAATAAATAAATGAAAAATGAATTTGAAAGCTATACTGTGGAACATTCCAGGCGAAGCAGTAACATCCACAACAGACAAGCAGGTGGAGGTCTTCCAATAGAAAAGTTCCACAGTGTATCTTTAATGAAATAAAACTCCAGAATTACAGATCTCCTCTTTGTGAAACAATGGCCAGTGTTTGTGAGGAAGTCGGCTGAATACTAAAAGCATGTACCTCATTCAGCGTGACCCGATATAAACCATTAGCTCTCCTCCCTTTGCGGAGCAGTGACTCATGATTTCATCAATGCCTCAATAAAAGAGAGAGAAAGAGAGGCGAAGAAAGAGAGGGAGAGAGCGAGGAAGAGAGGCAGAGGGGGGCAAGACAGATGGGAGAGAGAGAGGGAGAAAAGATAGATTTTAAACTAATCTCTATAGGCTGAGAGAGATGGAGAGCGGGAGAGAGAGAGAAAGAGAGGAAGGGGGGTAGAGATAGGGAGAGGAAGAGAGAGACAGGGGTGTTGTATTCTTCTCTATGCACTGAGAGAAAGAGAGAGAAATATTCTGGAGTGTTTCCTCCTCTCTCTCAGGACTGATGCTCTGGGCTCCGCTCTCCTCTTTTCTCTCTCTTCTCCTCTGTCTCTCTCTCTCAGAGTAAGAGGACTGATGCTCTGGGCTTCTCTCTCTCTCTCTCTCTCTCTCTCTCTCTCTTCTCTCCTCTCTTCTCTCTCAGAGTAAGAGGACTGATGCTCTGATTGCTGTAGATGATGGATGACTTCTCCTCAGATAAAACATCAGATGCTCTTCTCGTTCGCTTAGATCAGGACCATCACACACACACACACACACACACACACAGACACACACACACACGCACACACACACACACACACACTACAGCTACATACAACTGGATCACCGCGGAAAAATAAGATAATACAACTGGATCACCACGGAAACATAAGATAATACAACTATATCACCAGAGACTACTGCTATGAACCATATCACCTTCTAGAGGAATGATGGAGTGTTCACACCTCAGCATCAGGGGCGTTGAATGTTCACACAATGTTCACACCCCAGGCATCAAATGAGTCGGAAACAACATGTTTCAAGCATCTGCCCTTAAATCCAAAGGTGTTCAAATTCGGGGCATCTCATGTGTTTTTGATGCTGCGGTCTGAGCGCAGCTTGAATATGAAAAAACTCCAAAGGTGAGACAGCACACACTCACATGGACAACAGAAACTATCACTTAAACTTAGATGCACTATGTAAATTTATAGCTGGAGAGTACGCCTGCTTGTCTTCTTGGAGTCTGTAATGTTCCAGAGTATGGAATTAAACTTAGCCATCTTGCATTTATTGATTTACAGGGGTTTTAATTGCTCAAACGTACTTTGAAGACAGACATTTTCACCCTGTGGCTCAGACCAGTGCAGTGGATGAATAATTTAAAGTACCACGAGAAACTCAGAGCACACAGAGTGGTCCGGGGAAGCCAGTGGAGGTGCTGCAGAACTCCAGGCTCTCTCCATTGGGAGTCTGTTCTGGACAAACACCCAAACTCACCTCAAGCCCTTTCTCTTTATAAATAAATAGTTATTGCATGAACACGTGGTCTGGTGCTGCAGCTTCAAAGGCACAGACATAACAGCCCAGCAGAGCTCAGGTCCTCGTGTGAGAGTCACATCACAACAAAAGCACTCAGACTCTGGAGTCACAGCTGGACTGAGTGCAGTCTGAGTGAGGAACCTCTCCAACTTGACCTGGTAGCATCGCCTGTTTGCTAATACCATACTATGGAACATTCTAGGCATGTCTGTTCTCCACAGGGACTAGACCTCGGAACCTCCACCACATAAGGTGCACATTAATTTTGCTGCTTTGGCCAGTTAAATCAGATCATATATCAATATTATAAGTTCCATACAGCCAGGAAACTAGTTAGATAATCAAGGTTCAAAAGCAATTAGTTAAAACTCCTCAAAACCCATGCAGTGTACTTACATCTACATACAGTGTTTGTGGTGTTCAGATTCAAGAATGTGATAATGTCATACTCCCAGATAGAGGCAAGAGACAGATGTCCCTATTGATTACACTGTACTTTACTGTGAAATATCCCAAAGGTAAATTCATAAATGTTCAACCTGAACATTTCTATTAGTGACTAGACCCAAGAATTTATACTTGTAATATACTTACTATATTACACAAGCTATACAACATTACACATCTTATCTTACATCTGTACAATGCATTGCTATAAATGATGAATTATGGTTGTATTATTATTATTATTATTATTATTATTATTATTATGTTTCATTGATGCTGCCAAAAAATGACTTTCCTTTGGGATCAATTAAGTATTTATCTGTCTATCCATCTAGTATCTATCAATCTATCTATCTATTTCTCTATCTATCTTAGTTGCCCCACATTTGTATTAAATATGAATAGCCCATAAAATAATGTGATGTAATCTGAATCCAACTAATTATGAGTGCGTTTTCTAAAGAGAAAACAGGAGGCGGTCCCAAAGGCCTTAACCGACCTGGTCTTTATTAAAGAGTAACAATGATAATACATGTTTATTTTAATGGTTCCTTTAAAATCCCTCTAATTAAACCACATAAACCAGCACACAGTTCCCACCACCATCAAGGTCAGAAAACCATGGAAGACGAGTTGAGTTTAAAATGGGTCAGAACTCCCTTAAATCAAATGGTAAAAATAGATATATTATATGTTATAATTAGTTTAGAGAGGCTACAGTATATTGTCTCCCACATCGTTCACATAACATTAAAAATCCTTAACAATCCATAGGTTAAATTCTTATTATAATAAATACTTTTCACAGCACCGCCCAGTCCAGAGTCCCGGTTCCTTCTGGTTTATTGCACGGAGGATCGAGAGAAGTGGCTCTCAAATACACTGTTGGTTTCGTTTTTGCTTGAAACAAAGGCTCCAGTCTGCGAGGCTGGTAGAGGTCCAGGAATCCCAGGTTCAGACCACACGGCACCCCAAAAACCAGGTCCCCACGCTAAGGTCAGCAGGGGGCACGACATTATACATCTTTTTTCCCACTATTTTTTTTTGCAATTATATTAGTAAAAAGAAAAAAACTGTAGAGTAAATCTATGTATTTAAATTTTCTAATAAAAGAGATGTTATTTTACACAGCGGACAGATTATTTGTACTTATTTTATTTTTAATATTCAATGCACCCAAAAAACCAGGTCCCCCCTCCAGGGTCAGCAGGGGGTGCTACGTTATAAATATTTATAAGGGAGTGTGTCTGCTTATTTTTTCATGTAATATATATTTTGCAAGTATTATAGTAAAAGGGAAGTGAAAATATAGAGTAAAGATATGTATTTATTTTCAAAGGGATTTTGGAGTACATTTATTTTTGCCAAAAGTGCGATTCACCGCATATTTGTCTATCCTATAATTGATGATTGCTTATATAAATATATGAGTGATGACTTAATGACATAAACATAGTGGTTTATATTTGATGAGGGTGTGGGGGAAAGGGATTGTGGGTAATATCTTATGCTTCAGTTATGCTGTGGTTGATCACACAACCTTTCAGGCTGGACCCACTCTGCAAAATGAAATGGACATCTGTCATAATTTAATTAGAAAAATGTCTAAAATTGGTTTTGTTGTGTTTGAGTGGTTTATTGTGTTATTTCAGATTATTTCACTGTGACATGCTTTTATAAATTTAAAAAACAAATACATAAATGCAGTGTCAGAAATTTCAGCTACGCTTTTCCAAATCCTTAGGGTGTTCCAACCCTCACATCGAGAATCACTGATCTAGAGCCCTGTTTTAGTTTGGCTTGTTAGTAAGTGACGCCATAGTATAACACATCTTACACAAAATCAGCCCTTTTTGTAATGTGCCTTTTAAATACTTATTTTTATTAGTACTGGTAGGCTGGTAGACTTAGGAAACCACCACGCTACCAGAAATCATTTGTCCTTAATAATGTGGGTTGTCAGAAGGTAATGGGGACTGTAAATTGCCTAATGGAGTTTCCCCTCATTTCTGACCCCAGGACCTGTGGTGTTGGTGCGCTCTGAACCGGACATGCTCAGGCCTCAGACCTCAGACTCCAGGCTGGACACCCTGCTCCAGGGCTTTGGCACATAGGGACTGTTCACTCTGCGCGCCACCAGCACTGGCCTCCTCCCTCCAGGCTCCTCCCTCTGCCCAGCCCCCCCCTCAAATGCTCCGTACAGGCTGTTGTGCTGGTACAACACGGGCTGGTTGCTAACGCGCTGCAGAACGGGCGTGTTACTTCCTGGACAGTGACTCGCACACGGAAACAAGTGACACGTGTCCTTAGCACCGTCATAAAAGTGATTTGGTGCCACATAAACCGGGTAGTCCGTGTATGAGTTCAGGTAGGATGAGTAGCGTCTGTGCATCAGCGATGAGGACGAGCGTCTCAGAGCAGCTGCATTTTGCAGAATTGCCTCCCTGTACGAAGGCAGCTGAGCGCAATCGGCGTATTTCAGCTTTTGTTTGTATGGGAAGGACCCCATATGGGCAGGGTCCAGGTACGCTGGTTCTGCCGACAAAGGGTAGCATGATAGGTTGTGGCCTAGACTCCCGTAAAGTTTTCCTGGTTGGGGGTTTGCTACGACAACTCTAGGGAACAAATCTGGAATGTCCGCCCTGGTTGGTGGCAATGTTGAAGAGGTTGAAGGTTTAGTTTCATCCACCTGCCGAATCCGGTCATTTCCCCAAGTTGCTTTCAAAAACGATGCTCTCCGGTTGAGTTTGTCCTTCCCTAACAGTGGTATGTCATCCATGTCTGTGTCTACGTACGATTTCATGCAAGAGTTACAGCTAGGGCTTGTCCCTGCATAGTGTCCCGATGTGGAGCAAGGTATCGTGGGATTAGCATGGTTGGCGTGGTTGCTTATAAGAAGGTTGTTGGCACGAAGTTCGGCTAAGCAAGATCTCGGTTCATCGTAATCATTCCTCGACCTGGGATTCAGCGCATTGAAAACGTAATTATGCGCCCGTCTTTGCCTGCAGTCTGGGGGGTAGCTGAACTTGCGTCGAAATGGGCCCTTATGCTCTACGTAGATGTCCGGCACTTGCATTTCTCTATACGGGACAAAAGTTTGGTGGCGTTGCGGTTGGTTGTCCATGTAAAGCCTGTTTCGATGATGCAAAGTTGGGGTAACCGTCGGGCTAGTGTCCCTCATAGCTAAGTGTGGCGTGCTGAGACTGGAGATAGGCAAAGTCCTTTCTAGAAGATGGTGGTTGGGTCTTGCAGGTAGCGTGTATCTTAGTGGGGTCGGCCTGGTGACCACTCGCGATTTGTCTAAAAGAGGTTGAGCAGCAGAATCGGTGTAATGAATCGGAAAAGTGGGAGTTAATGCCCTTTGCGGATACGGCGAGTGGTTGTCTGTGATACTGGAGATATATGGCAGCCTGTTGTGGGTGAGATCTGTGGTGGAGACTCTAGGGGGCAGTCTAACATTATCAGCTCCACGTCTGCTCCAGTTTTCGATGGTTTTGGTGGCGTTGTCCAAAGAGTTCTCCACACGGGCAGAGGAAACCATGTCTTTAGCGGTCCGTAGCATCTTTAGCATGTTAGCCTGAGTGTAGTTGGAGGTGACATCGGGGCTCTGCATGTCTCTGTTGCTCTTGTCCGAATGTTCCACTCCATTGAAGCAGCTGTAGATGCCCTGCAGAAAAACAGAAAAAAAAACATGTTTTTTGTTGTTTTTGTCACAAATTGGACAATTCAATATATTTTGGTAATTTCTTTAAGTATGTATTAAAGGTGCATTTTGTGACTTTTTTGGTGGAGGGTCCATCAAATAGTTTTCTCCATGAAGATGTTATTGCTTTGTCTGGAATATTTCACAGTATGGCAGGGGCATTGGACTGGGGAGGTAAAGGGTACTATTTACCCAGGGCCCAGTGCAAGGAGGGGCCCCTCACAAAGCCAGTAATGTGCATTTTTCATTAAACAACATGTAGAATTTGGTGCTACACCCCTGCAGTATGGTATTTAATCTTTCAATCTCCATGGAGACCAAACCAGACCAAGTTACGGGTCAGATCTGTGGAGAGGCAACCCCGCTCACAGACATGTAAGGTAGAGCTGTTTAATGTCATACTGTGGAACATTCCAAGCAGGGCGACAACATCTCCACCGAGAGAAGCGTTTGATGGACTCTCCACCAGAAAATTTACATAGTGCACCTTTAAGTAGTTGTTGACATTTTAGGGAATATATTATGTTTGATTGTGTTTGATTGTGTTTAAATCAGGAATCAGAGTGAAAAAGAAGGAATAAGTAGTAGTACCTGTGGTATTATGTGTAATAATAGCAGAAGCATAGTAGTAGTATTAGCACTTGTAGTCAAAGTTTTCAGTTATTTGAGAAAAAAGCTGGTCATATCTGGCAACATTTGCTATAACTTTCTTCATTCAAGGCACAATTAACAAAACATAAAAACGTCCAAGCATGCAATAAATATGTAATGCAACAATTAGACTAGATCTTTTTTTTTTCTTTTTGTCTTACTAATTAAAACTGCACTCAGAGACATCAGGAATCTAAGCCACAACCTCATCACTGAGAAGAGGAGACAGGCTAACCACTCTGCCACAGTAACACAGGGAGAACATGCACACTCCAAACACAGATCTGTAGTCTAAACCAAACCCCCGAGAGATGATAGACAAACAAATTGCTTACAATGCAAACCACAAAATGAAATATATTCACTTCATTTTGCCTTTTAACGTCTTCTGCTTTGACAAAGTATTTGAATATGAGATCAAATCACATTCACACACTTTTGAACAGCGTCTATATTCAAATGAGGACCGAGGCAGAGGCAGTGCTTTTAACATTCTGGTCGTTAGCGCGTTGGGAATAGTGTTTGTTTTATTTGACCAAGTGAAATTGTCTTTTTCTTCCAGAGCAGATCTTTAAGCAAGATGCCCTTCCTGTATCAACCAGCTGTATCACTGTGACTGGAGCTGGCATTGGGGGAGAAGTGATGCTCATCAACCCAGAGGTCAATAGTTCAATCCCAGCTCTGACCATCTGACAGTCCTTGAGCAAGACTCTTTCCAATGTGGTTTAGTATGTTATAGACTGGCGGTGAGTGGAAGGGCTGATGGCGCAGATTGGCAGACACTTTTTCGTCAAATGTCCCAGGGCAGCTTGGCTAAAGAACCAACTTATACCACCAAGTATCAAAGATTAACATGTTCTATTGAAGTCATAGGTCGATGTAATCTTTTATTCATTCAGGAGTGGTCCATGGTAGCAAAGGTTTCAAAGGTAATCCGAAGTATTCAATACATGTTAACTAGACTCTAGGGGTTGGCAAAAGTATCAAAAATCAGAGAGTAATCAATACTAAAACCAGTATCAAAATGAGATATGCATTTGAGCAGGTATAGATACTAAAAAAGTCACAGGACAGAAATGAAGCTTTCCTGAATGTCTGAAGAATGATCTTGAGCCATAGACTTTTATACGCCCATGGACCACTATGGAACCTGGGGGATTACACAGATATAAGACCACATGGGAATATCTAATAAAGTACTAGAATTTAATGTTGAAATCTTAAATTCAATATCATTGAATAGAATCATAGTATCAGTACTGAGTATAGAGTCTATATTCCTTAATACTGAAATTGAGTATCACTAATAGATTCTTTCTTCTTTTGCAGGATATCCAGCAGTTTATGGGATGTGTATCTAATTAACGATTTTTCTGACAAGCATTGCAATTAGATTTGTGATTTATCAAAGTTCACAATTTTAACACATCCAGGAGAACTGACTAAAAGACTGAAATGCAATTCTTGTATTAGTTTGTAAGTATTTCTGAGCATCTTGGTACTTTATGGCCTTTGTGATTTGCTAATTACGTCCACTGAAATTCTAATTCTGATTCAAGTACGATTCATTTTGCAGTACTAATTATAAAAGTCATTTATTGAAGTCATGTTACCTTGTCAGATTGTCTTCTTTTGCAGTAGTTTCACATTCTCGTTGCGTCGGAAGTATTGTTTACAGATGATCTTAACTGAGCTCAGTGCGTAAGTGTGCTGCTGTGGCTCTGCTGTTTATCTCAGCTTCTTTATGTCCCTTTCAAATGTAGCGTCAGTGTGAATCCTTAATGTGAGCTCTCAGTGCAGTCACAGACTCAGTTTTAATGGGACCATTTACATTCCACATGAACAGGACCAGACTCAGACCTCGAGGAACAAGCACCATCACTCTGGGTTACTGCTGCTGTCTCCACCTGCTCTGATACACTGACTCTGATGCTACTACGAGAGAAGAAGAGAAGAATCTATGAATATATTGTTATAAGTGCATATGGCAGGTTTGGATGTTTTTCTAATTATTACTTTGTTCAGTGGGAAAGTACCTGTTGTAAATAGTTATCATAGTTTTAAGGTTTTGCCATATTATGCTGTTTTCTGATCTAATTTTTAATATTGTTGTTTCCTCATCAAAAACATATCTGGAGTTGTGTTTTGTTTCATTCACACATGTTTAACACACAAACTCTGTATATTTAAGCCGAGTTCTTCTCTCAAAAAAGTATGTTAGTTGTTAGCTTTACCGTGACAACAAAACACCGCTCTGGCCTCTGAACGTTATGAACATAACCAGAGTGCTAATATGCTGAGAGCACTCATCAGGAACCTGAACGATTATGCTAATATGACTCAGGCACAGTTCACACTTAGGGCAGATCAATAGACTGAGCTAACAAACAGAAAGTGTAACTAAGTCGGTGTGTTAATTTCAGTGTAGTTAGCTCCAGTGTTGAACCTGAACGTTCATATTTTGGGCGAACGTGAACTGAACGTACTGTATTACTGCTTGATGAACGAACTGTGAACGCGTTCATTTTGGTGTCTGGGAACGGTATGCACTATCTATTTAACTTCGTTCAATAGGATGCCAGATTTCTTTAGTGTTCCAGGCGAAAACCCAGCTAAACACACAGTAAAGAAGCCTTAATATTTAGCAAAAAAACACTCAATCTGGCAACAACACTAACCACCAGTGTCGCATCGTCGCATGCATCATCGAAACAAGTCAAAACAAAAAAGCAGCACGGAGGTGACTGTAGCAGGTAGGAGCAACAAGGATTCATCATATGAACATTTAAAAGAGCTCTGTGACAAGGTCGCTGAGGAAGGGAATAACCTCACATTTATGTGCAGACTTTGCCCGTCGGCTTTCAAAAAGAAAATCCTCACTTCAGTCACATCAACAGCAAACTTAAAACGACACATTGTACTGAAGCACCCGGCTAGCCTTTCAAGGTATGTGAAAGCACGTACGAAAGTTGATATGAAGATTAAATCTAACGCATGTTAAAACTGATAAAGTAATTCCTGTCTGTGGTTCTATATGGGCTTATAGCTCCCAGCAATGGACTGAAAAAAAAACAAACTATAAACTAGTTCATTTTTTGGAACTATGAATGAACTATTAACTATAAACAATTATGAACTATGAATGAACTAGTTCATTTTGACATTTGTGAACTGAACTTTGAACTAGTTCATGTAGAAAATGAACTTTCCCAACCCTGGTTAGCTCCTCCCTTCAGGCAGATATAAGGCAGTGTCGACCAGTGTCTGACCAGAACTGAAAAAGCAGTTTGGATGAGCTACAAAACATCTTTACTCAAAAAACTTTTGGCCATTTGACAGAATTGAATTTTTCTTTTGCTATGCTTGGAATGCATAAGGTAAGTGAGGAATAACCTGGGACCACTGCAAACCATTTAAAATGAACTAGTTCCGGTTTTCACATTTTGAAGACTGAAAATGTTGGTACATCTGGTCTTTAATGAGAGTTTTAAAATTCACTTGAGTTCACTTGAATCTAATCCTTCTGTCACTTAAATGCCACCTAAATGATGTGTGTAATAATTGTAACTTGTTGCACTGATCCTGAGCCCTGATCTTTCTCAGTTTAAAGTGACTGCGGACTTTTCTCACATTCTGACGCTTGAGTTTCCCACCTCACAAACCTGATGCAACCGCAGGCAAATGAGTCCATCTGAAGCTCTGTGATTTCACCGGCCAAAGGGTCCATTATTTACACAGGAAATGGAAAAGCGCTAACTGGGCTGCAGAATATGTGAATTACTGAAATGAACTCAGCATTTCAGCAATAAATCCAGTTTAGTTTGAATACAAATGGAGCTCAACAGTGACCACCCACTCACAGGTTCCGGAACAAAATTTCTCATTCATTTTTCCCCATAGACTTTCTGAAGAAATTCATTTGAAAATTTGAAAGCTTGTTCAAGGCTAATCAGCTCTGTGGTAACTAATGACCACAACACCTTTTTTTTTTTTTTAAATCTGTTTCTGAAACTTTATTAAAAAAACAAATAAATAAAACATTTGGTCAAATCTTGCATTTTAAATGTGCATTTTAGACAATATTTGTGGTGCGTATAATTTTCTTTGCACAAGTGGGAAATTTTGGGTTATTTCTTGGCAATTTGATAAGATTTAAAGGTGCACTGTCTGCCATCTGCCATGGTGATGTTATTGCTTTGCTTGGGATGTTCCACAGTATGGCATTAAACATTTTTTTTAAATTCAATTACAGTTTTTTTTTTTTTTTTTAATTTCTCAAAACTAACGCAAAAACATGCATTATTTTTGCGAGCGAGTCACTTCTCCACAGATGTGACCTGTAACTTGGCCTGATGACAGGATCTGCTTGTTTCCATGGAGATACATTAAACAGCATACTGTAGAACATTTCAGGTAAAAACAACATGGAGTCAAGTGGGGATCCTCTACCAGAAAAGTTGCACAGTGCAAGTTTAAGGCGTAGAAGGTTGAATTAATAACTTGTATGACTTAGGGTTCATTCAGAATAGGCTTGGGGGTAATCCTGCACTCGTTGTGTCAGTGCAATAAATTAGTTTCAATATTATCGTTTATCATCTGTATTTTCTTTATCAATATATCGCATATCAAAATTCATTATCGAGACAAGCCTTAAAAGAGCTGTGTTATGGATATTAGTTAGCACGTAGCTGGTTAGCCTTTGTGATACTTTTGAACCCTTAATATTTGAATTTTTCGAAAAGTCTATAGGAAAAATGAATGGAAAATTGACTTGTGGAACCAGAGCAGAAGGTCACAGTTGAGCTCCTGCTCTGGCAGACAGTCAACGCGGTCAGACTTTCATCCATGTCATAAAGGCCCTGTATCCATTTTTCTTTCCACATATTTGAGCAAAATGTGTCTTTCCCCAGTCCAGATGTGTTGCATAAGCAGCTCTTGAGATAAAACAAAACACTGTGTACTGTCTGCGTCTAGTTATACAAATTTACGTGACAGCAAAACTCTCTGGCCTCTGAACGTTGTAGAAAGGGCTTATAAACTCATCACTGTGAATAATTAGGATTCTCGGAATACGTAGGATTAACTTTGGACCAACTTTTGGACTAAACAAACTGTTTAAAATGAACTAGTTCTGTTTTTCAAGGCGCCGTGCCCTTTAATTAAACCAAACTAGAATGTAATTAAGGTAAGAGAAGTGTGACTCATATTGATGATGTTATCAACATTCCTTGGGGGTGTGATGCAAACTGTAGATGCCGCTCTGAAATGCCTTAGTTGGAACTACAACAGATGAGCTCATTAATGCTCTTAAACAAGTCTTTCTGACATTAAATTACAGTCACAATCCAGCAGTTTTTCAGCCAGTCACTTTCACTTTTTTTGTTATAAATCAAAGTTCTAAACAGGACCATGAACTTTTTTTTTTTTTATTGATCACAGGCTCCTGAAAATGTGCTGTTTAGATCCATTTTGTTTGTTGAGTTTTCAAACTATCTACATCTTTTTTGACAGTGTTTGCTAATGTGCGCATTGTGTCTCCATGATAACTGCTGAACATTCCAACATAGAGATACATGTATAACACTTCTAGCATAATGTCACTGCAATAATATAGTCTTACCCTGCTCAGAACCAGCAGACAGTCCAAGCGGTCAGACTTTATAACCTTCTTAAACTAATAAAAACAATAATACAATAGGCTTATAAAGCACTTTTTGGACATTCTTCTACCTAAGTAACCTAAGAGGAACCTAACTACATTGTAATTACAGGTTATTACAGTGAAGAAAAATGTAATACCCTATCTTGCCTTGCTCAGAGCCAGCAGACAGTCGAGGCGGTTGGATGTTATAACCCTCTTAAACGAATAAAAATAATAATAATATAACACATCAGACTTATATAGCGTTTTTTTGGACACTCACCTACCTAACCAACCTAAGAGGAACCTAACTACACTGTAATTACAGGTTGTTCCAATGAAGACTAATGTAATAATATAATCTTACCCTGCTCAGAGCCAGCAGACAGTCAAGGCGGTCGGACTTTCGGACAGAGTGGCGTAGTTTCCAGTACAGGAGGTGCTCCCAGGCGAACACCAGCAGACTCAGCCCCATGGCCACCAGCAGCATGTAGAAGACCCCCGCCATGTTGTCTATGTCCAGCTTCGAACTCATCACCTCCTTCTTCTCATTACGACAGATCCCTGTGAGCCACACCGTCTGCAGCTTCTGAGTGTCCCCTGTAAAAGACAACAATTACTATTAAAGCTGCATTATGGAACTTTTCTGGTGTGGAGTCCATCTGATGATTGTCTATTGTTTGGTCATGTGTTTTTTATAATGTCTGATGGTGCATTTTGAGCTCTTTGCACATGTTTTTCCAATGTATTTTTAACTACAAATGGCAAATAAACTAATCTAACCTAACTTTGCTTGTCTCCATGGAGATGCGACTGGAATATTTCACAGTAACAGTATTCCATGGTAACTATCTCTGTGCAGATAAGCACAAGGCCAAGTAACAGGTCAGATCTACGGAGAAGAGACTCTGATCACAGTATACATTTTAGTTTTCATTGTATTTTTGAGCAGTAAAAACACTCATAATTGAATTCATGTACGATAGATAAAGTTAATGCCATACTGTGAAACATTACAAGCAAAGTAATAACATCTCCATGGAGACAAGCACGTGACAGACCCTCCAGTGGCAAAGTTACATTATGTCCCATTCTCAAACAGCAATGGGCGACAGTAGCTCAGTTGGTAGAGCGTTTGTCCACTGATCTGAAGGTTCGACATAAACATCACTGGTTGAGCGGTCAAATCCACTGACCCACAGGTTGGCTGGTGTGATTCCAGCTCCCACAGATGAATGCTGTCATGTCCTTGGGCAAGACACTTAACCCACCTCGCCCCTCATGTCTGTGTACACTGGTGTTTGAATGTGTGTGTGAATGGATGAGTGGTTCCTTGTTGTAAAGCGTTTTGAGTGCCTTGAAGGTGGAAAAGTGCTATATAAAAATGTGACCATTTACTTCCACTGCAGATGCCACCGTTTGCTGGTGTAAAGTATCTCTTCTTTTATGAGGATAATCTGTCTACACCTGGTCCCTATTAAAATAAACTAAGCTAACAATAAAAAACAACTGTAATTAAATAAATGCAAGATATATAAGTTACAGCTGCGGTGGCTATGTTTACATGTGCACCAAAAAAACAAAAAAAAATTGCACTCTGCTGGAGATTCAAGACCAAAAGATTTTATGCTAAAAAAGTGATGATTTTCCCCAAAATATCAGCCAATAGTTATATTGTTCTGTCTACTGAAAGTGTCAAATACCTGACACGTGTGACCTTGTGTTTTGGATGATCTGATTTTCTCTGTGCTGTAAACACAAACTCATAATAATCAAATCTAATTATTGGCTTATCTGATAAGTCCATTATCTGATTTCTCTGCCTGTGTAAACGTACACACAGTGACAGAGGTGAGAAGAGGACAGCGCTATGGGGGATTCCTGGTTTCCTGTTTGAGACTTCGCCAGGTCAAATTTAGTGTTGCAATTATGTGAAAAGAAACAACACACTTTGACAAATATTCACACTGATTAACACTATGGCCGCAAACAGTGAAATCCTTAATTGTTCACATTGTTGATTCCACTAGTCGTGACCAGCTTCATGAAATCAAACTTTCTGTATGACAAAGTCAAGTTAGAGGGGGTGTATGGAAGATAATTTGTTCCATTAGATTTTAAATTTTTTATACTTCTTTCTCACTTTGAATTTTTTAATTCTGAAAAAAGATGGTTGAATTATTATTTTTTTATTTTGAATTTTAGTTTTAGTATACTTTTTCAATATTAAATAAATAAATAAATAAATAAATAAATAAAATCACCTTTTAAATATTCAGCATATATATTTTCAAGTCCTCAAATTCAACAGTCAAAATTCAGAGTGTAAAATACGCAGGGAAAAAATTCACAGCACAGATCCAAGATGCCAAGGCAGAAGCAATCGATCATGTGTGAGTGAGCAGGACAGAGGCTGTTTCCTAATGGTTCTCATCTGTGGGCAGGGTTTACACTTAACAAATAAAAGAGATGAGGTTTTGATGAGGATAATTCTGACCAATCAGATCACTTCACTGCAGCATTTCCTGCTTGTTACTAAGTTAGATCAAATCACACAGGATCGATTGCTTCTGCCTTGGCATCTTGGGTCTTTGCTGCGAATTTTTTTCATTGCGAATTTCACACTCTAAATTTTGACTGTTGAATTTGAGGGCTTGAAAATATTTGTGCTGATTATAAGGTTATTTATTTAAAACACTGAAAATGTACACTTATAATTTCCTTAACTGACATTCAGAATAAAAATGGTTCAAACATGTTTTTTCATAGTTAAAAAATTCAAAGTGTATTTAAAATTCAAAATCCGATGAAACAAATTATCTTCAATAGGGTGTGTACCCATTTTTTTTTTTCTTGTAATTAAGTAAATCTGTCTTGCCTCAGAACAGATGTATTGTAAAAGCAGCTCTTGAGGTCAAAATAAGTCTGCTGTGTGCTGTCTGATTCCAGTTATATAGTGTTTTATTCTCAGTGAAACAGGAAGTGCGCTGTTAGCAAGTTAGTTGTTTTTAGGTTTAAAGGTCTGGCCTCTGAAAGGTATGAAAAGGTGCTTATAAACTCATCACAGTGAATAATTAGGAGAATCTGAATGCATAAGGTAAGTGAGGATCTACAGTGTGTTATAATGTTGTTTCCTCATCACAAACAGACCTGGAGTTGTGTTTTGTTTCGTTCACACATGTTTAACACACAAACCCTGCAGATTTAGGCTGAGCTCTTGTCTCAGACAGAAAACACTCTGCTCCACCTTGTGATGTCACGTGGTAATACAGGAATTGCTCCACTTTTTAAACTCCATACACCTTCACTAGAATCATTTCTGATGATTTCAGCTCTGGAATTGCCGATCTCTACTGAACTAAAGGTAAAAGGAGCTGTTCACTTGAAAACTACCACTTCATGACATCACAAAGTGGAACAGAGCATGCTGAGCTTTGGAGATGTAGACAGACGAATAATAAAGGGTTACTGAAACACGTGTGAATGAAACAAAACACAACTCTAGGTATGTTTTTGAGGCGCTAATAACATAACATGGTTTAAAGCTCACAACAGTCAATTTTACATAATACAGGACCTTTAAGAAACAGCACTTTTGGGTTGTACATTGAATTATTATTATTATTATTATTTTTTTATTAAGTTCATATTGTAACCTGCTATTGATTGACCATATCATCTTGACTTTCCTGGTGTTGTGGGGTACTTTCTGAAATCTGGAGCTCCGAATGTGTAGAGCAGCTGTGCAGTTAAACTTCTGATGAGGAGCCCGTCCTCAGAGACACTTTGGTTTTATAGAGTCTGTCGTCAAAATGTGCCCACCACAGCAACAAAAACACAACTCCTAAAACCTAATATATACGTGTGTGTGCGTGCGTGCGTGAGTGTGCGTGTGTGTGTGTGTGCGTGTGTTATACAGGCTCAGTGTTTACAGTCCCCAGGTCACTGAAAATAATACTATCTTATAATTATAATGCAGAGACTTATTATACAGCATAATGCAGCAATGCCATGGACAAAAGTGGAAAACAATGGCCTTCTCCAAACACGATAGTAGGAGGTGTCTTGCCCAAGAACACAACAGCAATGTAAACTGTTGTTAAAGGGAAATGAACTGCTAACCTTTACATAATTGGGTTTGCAGCTGCTTTGTTAGCACTGGGTATTCACTGAGCATTAGAGGTAAAATGTATATGCAAAAAACTTGTCTATTGTGTCTGTAGAGTTTCAGATAACATTTCAACATTCATAGACAAAGCAATAGTACGGAACATTCCAGGTTATGTGCATCTAATTCTCAAGAAGGACTCCTCTCCTCAGATTTGACCTATATTGGCTGCTAGTGTCCACTTGCTTGTCTCCATGAGATACATACATTTAAGGTAATACTGTGGAATATTCCAGGGAAAGCATTAAGGTCTCCATGGAAACAAGCAGATGATGGACCGTCCGCCAGAAAATGTACAGCCACTGTAAAACTAGTGGTTATATTATAGTCAAAATTATTAGGTGAAATGTTCCATAGCATGGCTTTAACTAGGGATGCACCGATACCGATACTGGTATAGAATATCGGAGCTGATACTGGAAAATGAGCTGATCGGGTATCGTTCCATGATATCAATTAAGCCGATATACATTTAAGCCGATACTGTGACTGGGCCTTTATTTGGATGTAATAAGATTATTTACAGGCTGGTTTTGGCCTAGATGTCACAGAATGTTTAAACATTTACTCAAACTAAGCTGGTTTTCCGATTCAACAAGGTGATGATGAGGGGCAAGAGACAGTTTTTCCTATTAATTACATCGTACTTTGCTGTGAAATATCGGAAAGGTAAATTCCCAAATATGGAACCTAATCATTTCTATTACTGACGAAACCCAAGACCATGCTGTATTACAACAGAAATCTGCATTTGAACATTATTAATATTTGGATCTCTTGCCTTTTTCCATCCCTACACTGGTATCAGTTAATATCAGGTATCAATATTGGTGTTTTTCAGATTCTAGAGGATGGGGGACAAGAGACAGATTTCCCGATGAGTTACATTGTACTTTACCATGAAAATCTAAAAGGGAAATAAACAAATGTTGAACCTGATCAATTTTATCACTGACTAGACCCAAGAACTCACTGTATTACAATAACGATCAGGATTTTAACAATATTAAATTTAGCTGTCCTCGTTTATATTAAATGATATTGGCCTATAGAATGCTGCGATGTCATCTGAAACCCAGCAATGGGCTCTACTCACGCTTACATCACAAAACTGGAAGACGTTTGGAAACATGCGGATGATGATTTCCTTTGGGCTCTGTTGGCGATAGTAACTCTGACAAAATCTGGGAAAACTGAGAAAATGGCCAGTTTTCTTCATCTAGATGTCATTGTATTCTTTCGTTTTATAAATTGACTATTAATTTGTGTATTACAATTTGTCTAAGTTCATAAAAAACAAATAAATAAATAAAGATGTCATTGCTGTTTATTTTATATTTCTTGTGATTACTTGGGACCTCTGCTGCAAAATCTGTTTTAACAGGGCGTTTCTGTTACCATCTGCGAGGAACTGCAGCAGGGCCAGGTCTATGGGTCTCTTCCAGCGCGAGTCCTTCTGGAGCGCGATCCCGTACCCCGTCGTGGCGAAGACTTTCCCGCTGCCAATGGTCACCAGTTTACAGCCCTCGTCTTTGCCCGCCATGTAGTTCAACACGGCCGCGTCATAGATGAAGGCGTCCAACTTCCTGTCACGGTAACAACAATGCACACATACATCATAAATACTGATACAACTATATAACTGTGATATTGATATTACTATAGTTCTATTTTTTATTTTACTGTTACATATACATTTATATAATTATGCCTTATTTGACACGTGTCTCTTGCTATTTTTGCAGCTCATTTACAATTTATTATTACCATTTATAGTTTTTGTCTTTGTTATTATAATATATTGTAACGTGAGAGCTACTGTCTAAGTCTAAGTCCAAAATATCTAAATTGAGGAACAAAATTTTCCTTTTCATTTGTCTTCATTTATTTTTCATCAGACATTAACATGCTTCAGAGCGTTGGCATTTCAAGTAAAGGAGGGCAGTATATTCTTTGTGTATTGTTTGTTGAGGTGTGTGGTCTTATTGTTGCATGTAATTGGATTCTAAAATGTATTTGTGTAAATCAGGGACTGTAGATGGAAACTGGTTGTTTCGTTCTAATCTAGTCTGGAACGTCTCTGTTTTTATGAGCTTAATGTCTCTGTACATTGTTCCTTCAAATAAAGACTGTTATTTTTTGCTCTTTGTTATTATAATACATTGTGATGTATGAGCTACTGGGTCCAAGTAATTTCCCTTGTGGATCAATGAAGTTTGTCAAGGTACAGTACACGATGCAACTTTTTCTGATGGAGGGTCCACTACCTGCTCATCTCCATGGAAATGGTATGGCTTTGCCTGGAATGTTCCACATTTAACTTTCTGCACTTAGTCAGTTACAGGCATCTTATTGTTTAAAATGTGTGCATTCTTACTGAACGCTGGGTCATCTCTCCACAGAAGTGACCTGCTTGTTTCCATGGAGATATACAAGTTTAATACGTCACATATAAGTTCATAAGTTATATAAGTTAAATATGCCTGTACAATGCATCACTATAAATGACGAATTACTGCTGTATTATTATTATGTTTCATTGTTGCTGCATAAATGGAATCTGTCTGTCTGTCTAATGCCATACTGTGGGACATTCTAGGCAAACCAATAATATCTTGGATGACCATTATGTAACATTTCCATCAGAAAAGTTACATACTGGACCTTTAAGAACAAAAAAAAAAAAAAAAAACTCATAAGAGTCACTTATGAAATAGACTAATACTAATAGATATAGATATACTAAATAGACTACTAGAACTACTACTACTACTACTACTACTACTAACTACTAATAGAATACAAACTACTCTTGATTTGGAAGGGAAAACCACCATTGCATCTGGGTTAAAAAGTAAAATACTGACTGATTTAAGTGACTGTGTTTGATATAATGTCAGTGTAATTTGAGTAAACCCCGTGCTTGCCCTGTCTTGAGGCTGTTGAGCGCGTCCTCCACCCCCTTCTGGTTGTACTTGACCATGTGCGCGTGCATTTCGGGGTAGTTACTCCTGATGTTCCTCTCGGTGCTGCCGTTTGGGACTGTCCCGAAGCGAAAAGGGGGGTACTGCTCCTGGGGCTTCTGGAACTGAGAGAAAAACAGGAGGAGTTAGAAAATAAAAAAAGTCTAAATAAAGTGTTTATCAATGTTAATGAGTCTGTATTGGATTTGAATTTAAGCTGTTTCCGTTTCTCATTTATATGCCCGTTTTACAACTTTTACAGACTGAAGTAAAGTCAAGTTTACCACCACAATAAGACTAAAAATTCCAGGGTGTCCTTTAGTTTAAAGAATAGTTGCTTGTTGCTATATTAAATTTGCAGAGAATAAAATCTGTTCTTTTGAGACAATGTTCCTTTTCAGGCACCTGCTTGTCTCCATGGAAATGTAACTGCTTTGGCAAGAATGTTCCAAAGTATGGCATTGGACTGAACTTATTTATTTCCATGGAGACAAGCAGAAGATGTGACTTGCACACACTGAGAATGCATGTTTTTTAAGCAATTTCTTTAGCACTAAAACATCTAATTTATTTATTTAGCATTTGAAACCATACTGTGGAACATTTCAGGGTTAAGGTAAAGAAATAACATCTTTATGGAGACAAGCACAAGCAGGTGGCAGATGTCCCACCAGAAAAGTTGCACAGAGCACCTTTAAAGGTTCTATATTACACAAAATTGTTATCATGTTGTTACCTCCCCAAAACATACCCAGAGTTGTGTTTTGTTTCATTCACACATATTTGCGTCATCCTGGTTTATTAGTCTGCGCATCTCCGAAGCCCAAAATTCTCTGTTCCACCTTGTGATGTCATGAAGCAGTAGCTTTCAAGTTAACAGCTCCTTTTACCTTTTGTTCAGTAGAGAATCCAGAGCAATTCCAGGGCTAAAATCATCCAAATGATTCTAGTTTAAGGTGTATGGAGTTTAAAAACACAGTGGAGCTCTTCCTGTATTACCACATGACATCATAAGTTAGAACAGAGTATTTTCTGTTTGAGAGAAGTTTTGTGTGTAGAATATGTGTGCCTAAAACAAAACAAGCAGCATTATAACATAGATCTGAAAGTTGCATAATACAGCTCCTTTAAACATTTCCTGATTGTGAAAATTCTAATTGTGATTTAGATTTGATTTGTCTTTAAGATCTTTGAGTTCTTTGAGTCTGAAATCTGTCTGTACTTCAAAGTGTGGATTGACTCACGCTCCTTACAACATATCTGCGTGTGGTGTGCGTTTCAAAGACATTACAAGAATAATGGTTATAAAGTCATTTTCTCACAGTCTCCCCCTGGGCGCCAGGAGATGAATAACTCATTTTGGCTCCTGGCAGAGGCCCATGCATTTAATTAGAGAAGGAGAGAGACGAGAGGGAGAGGGGCAGAGAGGAGAGGTGGAGGGGGAGTGCAGTCGTCAAATGGAACTTTTTCATTAACCTTAGGCAAATAGAAAGACTCTGAGCTACAGAAGACCAAACTTGACCTCAACTTTGTATTTGAAGAAAGATAGTGTTATTCACAAAAAGATTTGATTTAAGGGGAAATTTTGATATTAGCATTGGAATTAAATAACAAGTGCTACCGTTGATTAAAAGAAATTATAGTATGAGCATATATAGCGACATGAAGTTAGTTTAGCGTAGACCCACAATCTGGCAAAGCAAAGAGCTCATTCTGCTTTCTTAACAAAAAACATTTACCCAGGGGTGGTCCTAGGCATGGGCGAACAGGGCAGCTACATTTTGTGGGGGGCGGCATGGGCGCTAGAAAAAAAGTGGTGGTCCTGGAGGCGCCAGGAGGGGGTCTCGCCCGAGGAGTAAATCAGTCTAGGGTCACCACTGCATTTACCATATGTAAAAGGCTATTTGTTATGAATAAATATGAATAAATCTTCCTATCAACAGACTTCACTGAAATGGCAGGACTAGGATTGAACCACACAGAGTCTGGTTAGTGGGCAACCGTGTCTACCAATTGTCCAACTGGCTGTTCTTATTTAGTTTCAGTTCCAGTTTTGCTGTGGTGTTGCAAGTGAGAATCTATTGATCCATAAAGGAAATTAACGAGTAATTTCTTTTATGGATCAATAAATTTAGCACTACAAAATTGCATCTTGGTCTTAAAATGTTACTCAGCAGAAGAAAGCTGGACGATTACGTGAATTCACTGCAAAGCATCTCCCCCAAATAAAGTCTTTGATCTATTGACCTTATTTGGCCCTACCCACTTTCGCTGTTTCGTTGTGGTGGCACTTCCAAATTAATTTAAATTGGGAATCTGAGAAAATATTTGCCACTAAAATATGATATAAAGCAGGTTGATATGTGTAAAATGTTAAATGTTCGTTGAACACGCCATCGATTCTCTGGGAGGATTTGAAACAGATTTGTATAGAACTTTATTTGTTACAATTGGCAGCCCCATACAAAATAATACAACCCCACTGACGATGGCGGCACCTATGGCAACTTCTAGAATAAGGTAAATTAGAGGTGAGCTAAGAAGCTAACTAAGGAGCTAGCTATTGACCTTTGAGATACTATAGGCTTTTTACACCATATGTGGCAGAAGACCTTCCAGAGGAAATACTCCGAGACTTAAAGGGAATAAACTATTTTTATCATCAGCCCAAACACCAGAGCAGAGTAAGAATGAGGCCTTTCCTTTTCCTGTGTTCACCTGGCGCCCCCTGTGTCCTGCAGCATCACAGCAGCCTCCCTATTGGCCTCCCTCACAACAACTATCCCCAAAGAACATGTCAGTGAGACACTCTTGCATTCCTTTCCCCACTCCCACTGTCACCTGCGGACGTTGACTCTGTCTGGGACGCCAGGCGAAGCGACTCTCCAGGACCACGCCCCATTCCACGCCTTTGCAGCTTTGTACCCCCAGCATGACGAGCGGCTCTGTTGAATCCAGCGCCCACGTGGCTGCATGATCCGGATAGCTGCTAGCCTATGTTGGGTTAACTCCACCCCACACTCCCCTCCTCTCTTGCAAGTCGAGTCTTCATGTTGTATTGTGTTCTGACTATGTGCTGACGTCGCGGAGGTGTTTTTTTTTTTTTTTTTTTTGTACTGGTCCCATATTATGTTCCCCACAGGAGCATGGTCAGGGGGTTGTTTTGCCCCTTCCCATGTCATAAATTATTGTGTGTTTGTGTAATGTACAGATGGGTTGACAGGTCCCATTTTGATTCCTTTGTATGTCTACTACATGTGAAGAAAATGATAAATAAAGGCATTCTGATTCAGAGATGAGGAACACTTTTGGCTCTTCCTCTCCTCAAAATGCCCTGACACAGAACTGCTGACCCTCCCTGACCAGTCCTCCTGTTCAACTGCAGAGACCTTTGACTGAGACATAAAGGCCACTGAGAAGACCAGTGTAAATGTTGCTACAGCTAAACATGAATATCCCTCGGGATCAATAACTTATCTCCCTCTTTCTCTCTCTCACTCCCTCTCCAGCTCCTCTTCGTCTCCGCGCTGTTACAACCATGGTATGTTCCTTGTTAGATTATTTTTCTTGTGAATGACTTGTTAAACTGCAGCTGCCAGTGTGTTTGACATCTCCAGTTTTTGAATATAAACTTTTGGGTGAAGAGAGTTGAGGCGTGGCCAGCTCTCCTCATTCGACTTTTTAATCCTCTGCCTCCGTCACGGCTCTGATTCTCGGTCAATACAAAAACTAGTCACATCCAGAGAGTTAAAAACAAGACATTATCTGCCAGCGTCCTCCATCTACAGCTCCACATCAGCACTTTATCTGTCAGCATCTGATTTAGAAATATAATCCTGATCCAGCTTCATAAGAGACAAAGCCCTGTAAAGTGATATTGTGACAGCTAGTATTTATTTTCTCTTCTAAATGTTTTATCATAGCCTATGTCAAAATCATAAGCATTTTTTCCAATAAAGTTCCCATATTTTTTAACTAAAGGTGCACTGTGTAACCTTTCTGTTGGAGGGTCTGCCACCTGCTTGTCTCCAGGGTAATATTACAGTTTTGCCTTGATTATTCCACAGTTTGTAAATAAACTTGGTAATCACAATGGAGACAGGTTAATGGTCAGATCTATGAAGAAGCAAGCCTGCACATGGTAAGATTCATGCTTTTTTTAAGGTATTTTTGAGCTATTAAACACCTGTATTTGAACAAATACAAGGGAGATATGTTTAATGACCTACTATGGAAGATTCCAGGGAAAAAAAAAACAAGTGGTGGACTCTCCACCTTAGAAGTCGCTGTAAACGTCATTGCAACAAAAAGTTGGCACCTCTAATGGATAGCTGCACATCACGCTAGCAAGCAGCGGATCTTTTTAAAATTTGTACCAAAATGATTACACGACACTGCCAAATCTTGAAAATAAGTGATTAAAAATTGCTCAAACATGCATGAATCCCTCCAAATACAACTCCAGGTGAGTAAATGATGAGGGGAAACAACTATAACATGTTTAAAAGTCAATTTTGTCATATTAGTTTGAGTTTTTTGCATAATTTTCATGATCAAAACCTGCACAGGTGTGAACAATCCGAAAGAAATCAGATGTAAATGGCTGCAGTCACAAATTCACCAAAATCTGATTAATATCTGATTTTTAAGCCTTTAAAATCACGGATATACAAACTGCACAATCTGATGTAAGTAATCAGAGGGGCCATTATTAGATGTATTATTAAATGTATTATTTACATTTCATTTTAATAATCTTTTAGCTCCAAAAATCTGATAATAATCTGATTTTGGCATGCATTTAACCACAGCCACTGTTTACACAACATTTCAATCTGATAAATACAGAAATGTGTGTAAACATATGCAAATGCAACATAATCTCACTCATTTTACATAATATTCCCTTTTACACAAACTGAAATAGAGACTTGTACCTTTTTGTCTGAGAGTCCGGACACAGTGTCGATGTACTGCTCCTGGATCATGAAGGCTGCCAGGTTCGCCGTGTACGAGGCCAGAAAGATCACAGCGAAGAAGGCCCACACCAGAACCATGATCTTAGACGTGGTCCCTTTGGGGTTCTCTATGGGGACTGAGTTATTAAAGACAATCCCCCACAACAGCCACACAGACTTCCCAATGGTGAAGGTCGGACCGCCGGGATCTGAGAGAGAGAGAAAGTGAGAGGACCGATTTGAAACAGTTTTTTTGTTGATGTATTCATCTATATGTTATTCAGCCATCATAAATACTACTTTTTAAAGGAAAATCTATTTTACTATTGGATGAATGTGCATGTGAAAATAAACCCTTATCTTATCCAGCAGGTTTAAGCCAGTAGCTGCAATACAAATCCAAGTGAATCTGGGATGCATTAGCTTTCATATGGATGTACTATAGCCTGTATATATAAATGGGCATAGCTAACGTGCTATCCGCTGCATTCCAAACAGGAAGTTCACATGCGGGCTCTTCCGGCTCCTCCTAACCCTGGCTGCCCTTGACTTACACTGGAATATTGTGGCCCCTCTCTCTGTATTTTTGTTCTTAAAATGTTTGCATTAACCCGATCCTGGTTTTGTTGTTTTTTTCACTATTTTGTCTGTTAAAAAAATCTCCAAATTCGCTCCTATAACTGTTATAACCGCGTCATTTGAGTGGAGCCGAACACTATGGGTGACGTCACACTCAGTTAGTCCACTCCTTTAAACAGTCTATGGTATGGACGGATGAACTTTAGCTATTGTGATAACTCCTGTATGTTTGTGTTGAAGCTGCTTGCTGACACATTGATTAATATGGAGTATCCTAATTCGAATCAATACATATGATTACTTATACTGTGGACACATCGTAACATCAAACTGATTTTAGATGTCAGATCTGGCAACCCAAAGTAAGTAAGTAAGTAAGTCTGCAAACCTAAACAACTTTAACATCACGCTTTTATTATTTAAAGGTGCACTGTGTAACTTTTTCTGGTGGAGGGTCCATCAAACGCTTTTCTCCGTGGAGTTGTTATTGCTTTGTCTGGAATGTTTCACAGTATAGCATTTAAACCTTTCTATTTTCATGGAGACTAAACTAGACCAAGTTACAGGTCAGATCTGTGGAGAGGCGACCCCGCTCACAGTCAGAATGCCTGTTTTTCTAGGTATTTTTGAGCTATAAAACCACCTGTGATTGAATAAATGTAAATGAGAGCTGTTTAATCAGTCATAGTCATAGTCATACTGTGGGACATTCCAGGCAGAACAATGACATCTCCACAGAAACAAGCAGGTGACGGCCCCTCAATAAAAACGTTACATAGTGCACTTTTAAGAACTGTATGAATGATCTTTATTTATCTAGAAAATGGCTATTGTATGACTTTATTTTAGTAGAACACACAAGTTCTTTAATAAGTAAATCCAAGTGAAGCTGTTTCTAAACTTGAGTGAGGATCTGAGTGAGCGTCAGTACCTTTGGCAGTGACCAGGCTGCGGTTGTATCCCACAGGACTGCAGTATTCAAACACAAACACTGTGATGGCCACAACCGTCAGACACATGACGAACATCATCACCCACACAGCCGGGCTGTACGGCTCTGGAAAAACAAGAGACAAAGACCATTATTAATACTAATACTACTACTACTATTACTGCTTCTACTACTACTATTACTACTACTATTGGCACATGTTCTAATTACATCCCTTTCGCTAAGGCATATATCTGGTTAATAGCTAGTTAATTGTTAAGACCAGATTTAGGCATATCTAACACCTGTTTTCAAAGTTTTCACGTGGACTGGTGGTTCTTGTGAATCCAAACATTTTAAAAGGCAGTACTTGTGTAAAGCTGACCATGTGCTGAATTCTTGAACCTTGAACACATTATATTATTGTATCTCTATGTCTGCAGAAGAACCATCAGCCTCCTCAGCCTCTCCATCTCCTCTTTACCACCACTACTAATCACGAATAATCATTGGTTTCAGCTACTTGTTTTTTGTGTCATTGTGAGGACTTTTCACCATTCAAAAGCTTTATATATTATTTAAATTGTTAATTGCTATACCAGCAGTCCTCATTTTTCATCCGGGGAAGACATTTGCTCTAACATCTATAACACAGCGACATCTCCACCTGTTAGACCAAAGTTTACCCAATCAATAGTTCATGTGTCTGTCTGTGTTTGAGCTCCTGTGTTTGTGTGAGTGTTTAAAGATGTCCGACCGAGGAAGGCGGAGGGGGAGACGGTGCCGTTGCTACGGGCGACCATGACGCTGATGCCGGTCTCTACGAATGGGACGGAGAAGTCGATGATCTCGGAGCGCTCCTCGTTAATGGTGAGGGACCCTATGGCCATGTCTGCACGCTTGTAGAACACCTGCACAGGAGAGACAGAGTTCAAATTATACAAGTAGGTTTAAGATGACAAGACAACGCCACTGAAAACGTTTATTTCGAGTTGTAGTGTTAGTGACAAATGTCGGAGATGTTTCTGGATTTATATTAAAGATGTTTTACAAAATATATTGACTGTTGACCTCTCTTTGGACCCACTGATCTTTTTGCTTGAAACATTTTTTCATGGTGTCTCTCATGATCACTGTCTTTTTGCAGCATCTTTCCCTGATGACTACAAGGAAACGATCACAATCTACTGGCTGAAACCTGAAACACCTACCACTGATCAGTGGATATCAAAAATCAGACATGGAATTGTTAATGGCGCAACTACAGCTAAAAATGCCAATCTTTGAAAAGGGTCCAATTATTGACTTTCTCAGAGAGGACACTTATGCCCTAACATTTGATTTATTTTATTAAGTATTAAAAGTTAAAGTCATTATGTAAAACTGGGTGAAGGCCCAGTCTCAGGACACTGTTGATGTGAATTGCCTTTTTATTTGTGCCAATAAAATGTTCTGAGGAGATGAACAAGATTATGGACAGAACAACTCAGAGGATGGACAGAAGCCTCCATGAGTATCTGTATGTGTAAATGAGCTGCTTATACAAAAAAATCTGTACTGAGGCAAGACAAATTCACTCAAAAACATGGACAAAAATTGGGCACAGGCTCTTTAAAATATGACCAAAATTATGATTTAATTCAAAACTCCAGCAGCCCTAAGGAGCCTGCTACATTTGCCAAAGTGAGCGTGATATATGGCTGCACTGCCACTGCTCTGACAGCTTAAATCTTCTAACTCTTCTCTTTTTTAACTTAAATGCTACTTACTTTTTAATTTATGATTATTGCCACTACTTCTACTCAGAGGTGGTAGAGTAGTCAAAAATTGTACTCAAGTAGGAGTAACGTTACTTCAAAATGATATTACTCAAGTAGAAGTACAAATAGTGATCCAAGAAATAACTCAAGTCAGAGTACAAAACTACTACTCAAGTAAAGTGAATATAACTGGAAGTACAAAACATTAAAGGGTCCATATTACGCTATTTTCTGATCTGTTTTGTAATGTTGTTTCCTCATCACAAACAGACTTTGAGTTGTGTTTATTTAGGCTGAATTCTTCTCTTAAACTAAAAACACTCTGTTCCACCTTGTGATGTCCTGTGGTAATACAGTAAGTACTCCACTGTGTTTTTAAACTCATTAAACTCTCTACTAGAATCATTTGGATGATTTCAGTCCTGGAATTGCC
Source organism: Taenioides sp. WSHXM2023 (assembly GCA_029959045.1). NCBI lineage: Eukaryota > Metazoa > Chordata > Actinopteri > Gobiiformes > Gobiidae > Taenioides > Taenioides sp. WSHXM2023. Next base: position 4,970,037 of record CM057101.1, read on the forward strand.
AGTCTCTACTGGCAATTCCATCCGCTCCTTCCGCTGTGTGAAGGAGAGATTTTGCAGGTCTTTCCTTCCTGCTGCTGTCAGACTGTATGTATGTATGAACAATGCTAGTCATGTGTCATCGCCATAGTAATAATAACAATGTGCAATACTATTTAAAGTCACTACCTGCTACTTATTTATTTATTTAACCACCACTGTCCATCACTGCACTGTACACAATATTTTGATTGTAAATACTTATTATTATTTATCTTGTTTTTGATGTGTGCTCTTGTTTTCCTACTTTTTCTGAAACTTGCGTTGTGACATTGAAATTTCCCCACTGTGGGACGAATAAAGGATTATCTTATCTTATCTTACTGAACAAAAGGTAAAAGGAGCTGTTAACTTGACATCACAAGGTGGAAGAGCATTTTGAGCTTTGGAGATGCAGACAGACTAATAATAAAAGTTTACTCAAACATGTGTGAAAGAAACAAAACACTTCAGGTATGTTTTTGAGGAGATAGCAGCACTGTAACACAGCTTAAAGCCTGGTTTTCTCAAAGCGTGGCACAGTGGAAAAATATGAATCAAGGAGTAAAAGTATGCTGCTAGAAAAAAAAGTACAATTTCTTAAAAAAACGTATCTGTGTACTATACCCACCTCTGATCCTATACTATTTCCACCATTACATTACAGCTTCGTACATCCTGCCTTTTCTGATCTGGAGTTGAAGTAAACACATTGTAATTCTTATAGTATCTCCCTGGTGTTTTCTTTGAGTCTCATTCCTCCAGATGCTTTTTGCAGCTCACTCTGCTCTTAGCTTAAAATCACCTGTTGTAACGGCTCAGAAAAACACAGCCAAACCCTCCTGTTTTACCTTGCCTGAATTTGAACCTGCAACCTGTCACTGATACAGACATGAGCAGTGACTTTCATAATTCATCTGGACACATCCTCCTTTAGTCTGCGTTTCTCACTCTTTCTTTTAGCACGTTTGAGAACCTGTCTGGCGCCCTCTGTGTTGCCTGGTGTTACGTAAGCCAATGACGCCAGGTACGGCCAAAATACACACCGCAAAAAAAGACACGTTTAGTTTCACTTGAGTTTAAATGACTTGGACATTTTGACTTTGATTTAGTTGTTCAGTCTAGATCAAAACATTAAGGTGATTTGGATCTATATATTTTATCTTGTAGCAATAAATCCAAACAATAGATTCTGACTTTTCTGACCAATATTAACTCATGTTTTACTATCCATAATTTGTTACCTTATTGGGGTTTTCGTGCAGGTTTTATTGAACAAAATAGTGGAGAGCAACTGAGCCAGCCATACTTTTATACATGCTTTGTTAAAGGTGCACTATGTAACTTTTCTGATGAGGGGTATCCTTTTGTATTATTGCAATATGATGATAGTTAGGTTACCAGTTACTCATTGTCCTCACTTGTAAATAGTTCATTTGGTCTAATGTAAAATGCCTGAAGAATGCAAAAGAAAGCTCAGTATGTTAAATTAGAAGAGGGGGGTGGGATTAAAGTTTTTATTTCAGTTTTTCTTCTTCCCACTCCTTTTTGGGAAAATGTTTTGTTGTTGTTTTGTTTCTGTTATGGTTGCACTAATGTCATTATGGATAATACTCTGTTCAGTCATAAAAGAAGATAAAACGCATACTTACCCAAAATAAATACATAAATGAAAATGATTGAATCAAATGAAATTCAACACACAAATACTAAAAACAGGGTTTAAACCAGAGAGCTCTACTGTGTAACTCAACAATATAACTTTGTAGAGACATGTTAGTTGGTAGTTGGACAACAATAATGAATAATAATCAAGGTTTTGTTTCATAATGTGCCCCTCAGTCATGCTAAGTAGACTTGTGTAGCCACAGCTGCCCTGGGACTGACTGATATAAACATGGCTGCCAATCTGAGCCAAAAGTCTCAACAACAAACACACGCAACACATTATCACTATAGGCTTATTTACCTGTTGCCCAGTTCCAGTGGTGCATGGTACAAAGTACAATAGTACATACATGTTTACATATCTGTATTTAAGTAAAATTTACAGTGGATATTTTTTCTTGCTTCACTACATTTAAGAGCAGGTATCTGAACTTTCTATTTCACTACATTTTAGAACTGAACTGAAAAGTAAAATGTACTTTTGATGTGTGGTCGGTTTAACTTGTGTCTTGAGCAAACAAAAACATACTATATCAAATTCCTTAAATTTACCACTTAAACACTTCTCAAAATTAGAGTAAAATACTTTTCCTTTTTACTCTTTAAATACTTTTACTTACTATTCTGTCCACCATTGCTCACCCACAATTTCAAACACGTACACACACTTGGGGTTATGCAGGTGAAGTGTCTTGCAAAAGGACACAACCCCGACCCCATCCAGCAACACTAATGTAGACATTTCTAGTGTTTGGAACTCATCACTGCTGTCCCACAGTCTCTAATGGAGTTTGTATCAGCGCAGGACGCCATTTTGTGAGGCCCCGGTTCTGCCCGCTGCTCTTTGGGGTCAGAATGTGCTGCAGTGCTGCTCTAGACGCTGCTCATTAGCCCCCCCTTCAGACTGTGCTGGCTCATTGAACACACTGAAACACTCCGGGTTTACAGACAAATGAGAGCGTCCACGCCTAATGTCACATCCCCCGGCCCCGAGCAGAGGAGCTGTGATCATTTACAGTGACGCAGCGACCACCTCTGATTGGTCCACAGATACTCCCAGGCCCCGCCCACTCTCGGACACACTGACCTTCATGTTAAATGCATGAGACGGTTACGTATGAGTTTTTCAATGTGTATTTTCCAGGTAAATACGTAGGGTCCAATTTCCAATACTATTTTGAAATCAGCAAGTAGATCACAAGTGTCAAAAATAAACTGATAAAATGCCAAATTAAAGGGGCACTATGTAACTTTATGACTATGTAACTTTAAGATGAAGGTACACCATCTGCTTGTCTCTATGGAGATGTTGCTTTGACTGGAATGTTCCTTGTTAATGCAACAAACATATCTATCTCCATGACAACAAGCAGGTGACACCACCAGGCCAAGTTACGAGTCAAATATGTGGAGAGAGAGATTTTTTTTAAAGATTTTTCAATAATATAAAACACATTTAATTGAATAAATGCAAGATGGATTCCAGGCAAAGCAGGTGACAGATCCTCCTCCAGAAACTTTACACAGTGCACCTTTAAAACAACTGAGTAGAAATTAAAACAAACAAACAAATAAAAAGTAATAAAAAAGTAATACATTCACTCATGGGTGAAGTGTTTTGCCCAAGAGCACTAACATATTATGCATTTGTCACACCTGGTATTAAACCTCCAATCTTGTGGTTATAAGTCGACTGCTGTACCACCTAAACCACTGTTGTGAATAACTTTTTAGCCCAGTATCTCAACAGTCGCAGCAGATGCATTTTCAGAATGAGTTTTTCAACAGTTTACAATAAAACGAGCCAATAAAACATGCTGAGCGCTGGCCAGTGTTTTAAAGGGCTCCTCCTGTGCTAGGGTTGTCAAAAAAAAAATCAAAAATAAGATACTAAACGATACGAAAACTAGCACTGAAACTAGATACTCATTTGAGCAAGTGTCAGTATTAAAAAGTCACATTCACAGGACCGAAATTAACCTTTCCTGAATGTCTTTAGAATGAACTTGAGCTGTATCAGAACAAGTATAAGAGCACATAGACCACGTGTACATGTTTTTTTTTTATTCCGACTGAATAGTTCTGAATTAAATAGTTATGAATTAAGTTATTCTCCTTCGAGTTTACATGGAAATAATAATTCCGAATTGAGGTTTACATGGAAAACACGTTAAATCGGTTTTATTTAATTTTGTCATCTCGGTTTGGTTAGTGTTTTTCTGTTTTCTGCCATCCGCTCTTTTCATTATTTGTAGTTCTTCCAGCGAACTTATTAAAATAATTGTTTCGGTTCGAGACCAACGTTTGCTCCGAGCCACAATCACGGAGTGCGTCATCGCATCAGGACGACCCAATGAGCGCTGAACAATCAGAATTATTTTTAAGTGGAATAAAAGTTTACATGATTGAGGAATAAATTAATTCGGCTTTAAAATCTGAATAAACTACCCACTTAATTCGGAATTAAGTTTAATTCTGAATAATCATTTTCATTAGGAATTTGTGTTTACATGGTCTTTTTAAAGCGGAATTAACTTACTTTTATTCACAATTAAAGCTCTCATGTTACCGTGGCAATAGACTAGTATACGCCCATGGACCACTATGGAACCTACCTGGACCACTGAGGAAGTTCCTTAGTATCAAAATTGAGTTTAAAATGTTAGTATCATGACAACATTAGTTGTAAGACTGCACTGTACCATCAAAGCCCCTGTTGCAAATAATTCTTCTTCTTCAATTTTGAGAGTGAGTTTTGATTATCAGATAAAACGTACAATAAAACAAGCCAAGAAAACATGTCGAGAGCCGCCCAGTGTTTAAAAGAGCTTCAAATACTAATCGAAAATCAGATACTAATCGATACTAAAACTACTATCGAAACTAGATACTCATGACTTATGTGTGGTATCGGAATTGGTATCAAGTTTCGAGTCTATTCCTTAATATTGAAATCAAGTTTGAAATTTTAGTTATAAGATGGCAGAATGAGAATAAGTTTTGACTATCGGATAAAACAATATTGTTTTTTTTAATCTTGTTTTTAATGTTGTACAGCACTTTGGTCGGGTTTGGTTGTTGGAAGGTGCTATAGAAATAAAGTTTGATTGATTGATTGATTGATTGATAAAACGTACAATAAAACAAGCCGATAAAACATGCTGAGAGCCGCCCAGTGTTTTAAAGAGCTCAGAGGATTGAAAAAGAATAAAAAATCAGATAATAATCGATACTAAAACTAATATTGAAAATAGGTATGAGCAGGTATCAATACAAAAAAGTTGCATTCACATTTATTCAGAATCAGTACTGAGTATCAAGTGTATTCCTTAGTATCAAAATCAAGTTAGAAATTAATATTTTAGCAGATACAGAGAAGTTTTGATTATCAGATAAACTGTACGATAAAACGAGCCTATAAAACATGCCGAGAGCTGCCCAGGGTTGTCAGAAGTATTCAGATATTAATCAATACTGAAACTAGTATCGAAACTAGATACTCATTTGAGCAGGTATCGATACTAAAAAAGTTACAGTCAACTGGACAGAAATGAACCTTTCCTGAATGTCTTTAGAATGATTTTGAAGTGTACCAGAACAAGTATAAGAGCACATAGACTTTTTTATTTTATTATTATCATCCAAATCAGTATTGAGTATTGAGTATATTCCTTAGTATCGAAATCGAGTTGGAAATTTTAGTATCACTAGTTATAAAACTGCACTGTACCACCAACCCCACTGTTATGAACAATATTTTAGTCCAATATTTCAACAGTTGCAGCACATAAATTTTCAAAGAGAGCTTAAAGTTTAATTAAAGTTTTGATTATCAGATAAATTGTGCGATAAAACAAGCCTATAAAACATGTCAAGCGCTGCCCAGTGTTTTAAATGGCTCCATCTGTGGTGCTGTGATGGGACCCGGGTCAGATCAGGGCCAAAGGAGAGGCCAGTACTGCGGCATCTCTGAGAGTTATAAAAGTAAATGCATTTGCTCTGTGTGAATCGTGACATGTTTACATATTTGGAGATGAGCTCAGTCCAACACATAATACACACGGTTTAGATGCTTTAAATACTGCTCTGTGGAGGGTTACAGCAGTGACTCTTTGGCCTGGAGTTAATTGGTGCCAAAGGTTCTCAAACCAACTGAGCATTTTCTATCAGGACGTCTGCCATTGGAACAGTTAGAGTTTTATGACGGAGGATTTGTTCTGATTCAGGATGGAAACGTTATCATGTCCCAATGTTCCCTGTGGTAGTAAGAGAAGTAGAAATAGAACTGGTAGTAGTAGTAGTAGTAGTAATAGTAGTAGTAGTAGTGGTAGTAGCAGTAGTAGTAGTAGTAACAGTAGTAGAAACAGAAGTAGTACCTCTCCGATCATGCTTTCCAGCTGCCGTGCACCAGTTTCCCATGCCTTAGTAGTAGTAGAACAGTAGTAGTAGCAGTAGTAGTAGTAGCAGTAGCAGTAACAGTTGTAGTAGGAGGAGCTGTAGTAGCAGCAGCAGCAGCAGTAGTAGTAGTAGCAATAGTAGTAGTACTGGCATCTCCAATCATGCCTTTCAATATGCCCCGCATCAGTTTCCCATGCATGCACATAGTACATAGTCTTTGTACTACTAGTAGTAGTAGTAACAGTAGCACCAATAGCAGCAGCAGTAGTAGTAGTAGTAATAGTAGTAGTAATACTGACTTCCTTGATCATGCCGTTTCAGATGCCCCGCACCAGTTTTCTCTGCTTGATATTGGTCTTATATGTTGAAGTGATAGTAGTATTAGTAGTAGTAGCAGTAGTTGTAGTAGTAGTAGTACTGGCAGTAGTAATAGCTGCAGTAGTACTGACCTCTCCGATCATGCTGTTCCAGATGCCCTGCACCAGTTTTCCGTGCTTGCTATTGGTCTTATATGTTATAAGTTATAGTAGTAGTAGTAGTAGTAGTAGTAGTAGTAGCAGTAGTAGTAGCAGTAGTAGTAGCAGTAGTAGTAGTAGTAGTAGTAGTAGTAGTAGTAATAGTAGTACTGACCTCTCCGATCATGCCGTTCCAGATGCCCCGCACCAGTTTCCCGTGCTTGCCGTTGGTCACCAGATACAGGTCGTAGGAGAACTTGATGTTTCGTGAGAGTTTCTTGAGGATGTCGATGCAGAATCCTTTACAGCACAGTTTGGTGTAGGGCTCCGTGTGGCCCACAATACTGGAAACACAAAATATAACAATTACTTTACTCATCAACTTAACATATTTTAGTAAAACACTTAAAGGTGCACAGCCTAACTTTTCTCATGGCTTCTTCTCTCCATGAAGGTGGTGTGGCATTAAAGCAGACCTATTATGCAAAATGGACTTTTCAGAGATTTGAACCATGTTACAGCTGTTTCCCCTTCTCATTTCCCCTCTCAAAGTTGTATTTGGATTGATTAGTGCATGTTTGAGTCATCTTTTCTATCGGAGGTGCCGGCTCTTTGTTGTGATGACGTTTACGGCGACGTCAGCTCTCACTGGGCACCGCAGTTTTCTAACACAGAAGTCAGCGCACTTGTTTCTTTTATTAAGTCGTTTTAGTGATTATTGTGAATATTGTGATTTAAAAAGTGCAAATTATAGCATAAAGATCCACGGGTGTCGTACATTATAATTATATGGCAGACTCAAGCACTATATGTGTTCTTTAAAGCTATCTATCGAGCATTTTTACTGCTCAGTGTCATATTTTTGCTTTTAAAAACTCCTTTGACTAATACAAACTAAAGAAAAATAAAAATATGAGAGAAATTGAGATCAGATCAAAGCTTCCAATAACAGATCATAATGTATTCCTTTTCCATCACAGAGGCCCAAACCAATTACAAGCCAAACATCCAGGGAACCAGTCCAGGGTTTTGAAGTGTAAGTAAATGTAGTAGAAGGTGCATCATTTGAACTGTGCTTTTAGACAACTACATAGACACAATTTCAGCAACCAAACAGACACTTAGCTCCAGTTTTGTCATGAATAATTGGTCCTCTTCAGTCCTGGTTTAGTTCTGGTTTAGTTCTGGTCTAGTTCTGGTCTCGTCCAGGTCTACTCCTGGTGTAGCGCTGGTCTACTTCTGGTCTAATCTTCGTCTAGTGCTGTTTGGTCTACTTCTGGTCTAGTTCTGGCCAAATTCTGATCTAGTTCTGATCTAGTTCTGGTTTAGTTCTGGTCTAGCTCTGATCTAGTTCTGGTCTAGTCTTGGTCTTGTTCTAGTCTATTTCTGCTCTAGTCCTGGTCTTGCTCTGGTCTAGTTCTAGTCTAGCTCTGGTCTAGTTTTGATCTAGTTCTGGTCTAGCTCTGGTCCAATTCTGGTCTAGTTCTGGTTTAGTTCTGGTCTAGTCCTGGTCTAGCTCTGATCTAGTTCTGATCTAGTTCTGGTCTAGTCCTGGTCTACTTCTGGTCTAGCTCTGGTCTAATTCTGGTCTAGCTCTGGTCTGGTCCTGGTCTAGTTCTGGTCTAGCTCTGGTCTAGTCCTGGTCTAGATCTGATCTAGATCTGATCTAGTTCTGGTCTAGCTCTGGTCTAATTCTGGTTTAGTTCTGCTCTAGTTCTGGTCTAGTCCTGGTCTTGATCTGATCTAGTTCTTGTCTAGTTCTGGTCTAGTCCTGGTCTAGTTCTGGTCTAGTTCTGGTCTACCTCTGGTCTAGTTCTGGTCTAGTTCTGGTCTAATTCTGGTCTAGTTCTGGTCTAGTCCTGGTCTAGTTCTGTTCTAGCTCTGGTCTAGTTCTGGTCTAGCTCTGGTCTAGTTCTGGTCTAGCTCTGGTCTAGCTCTGGTCTAGTCCTGGTCTAAATCTGATCTAGATCTGATCTAGTTCTGGTCTAGCTCTGGTCTAATTCTGGTTTAGTTCTGCTCTAGTTCTGGTCTAGTCCTGGTCTTGATCTGATCTAGTTCTTGTCTAGTTCTGGTCTAGTCCTGGTCTAGTTCTGGTCTAGTTCTGGTCTACCTCTGGTCTAGTTCTGGTCTAGTTCTGGTCTAATTCTGGTCTAGTTCTGGTCTAGTCCTGGTCTAGTTCTGTTCTAGCTCTGGTCTAGTTCTGGTCTAGCTCTGGTCTAGTTCTGGTCTAGTTCTGGTCTAATTCTGGTTTAGTTCTGGTCTAATTCTGGTTTAGTTCTGGTCTAGTTCTGGCCTAGTCCTGGTCTAGTTCTGTTCTAGCTCTGTCTAGTTCTGGTCTATTTCTGGTCTATTTCTGGTTTAGTTCTGGTCTAGTTCTGGTCTAGTCCTGGTTTTGGTCTACATTTAGTCCCAACCTTGTCCTGGTTTAGATTAAGTTTATCTTGATTAAACAACAAATTATTTCACTTAAAGATTAAAATAAAATGAAGATTGGCTGTTGAAACTACTTGATTGGCCTGAACGTCCGAGTACACCAAGATGGAACTGGACCAAACGAACTAATATGACTAAAAGGCTGTAAAATGTTTGAAAACGGCTCTTGCAATTTCGAAATCAGTTTAATCCAAATTGCACATAAAAAACACAGTGAAAAAACAACTGGTTTATATTAATACAACATTGGTTTTCTATTGTCCAAACTAATTATTACAAATGCGGCCATTATTTTCTCATCAAACTCGATCAATTCTGAAGGAACTGAATCAGATATGGATTGTACATTAGATTATAATGGTTAAGGCCGAGTTGTACTGCAGATGTGTTATTGACTACACATCATATACTAAACCATAAATAACCAAACAAGTCAATACAATCTAGATCATGTCCATTCATAACAGGGACCGTCCTCTTTACAACTGTCAGTCTGGGTTTTCCATAACAACATTCTGCTCCATAAAAGTTTTAATGTCCGTTTGCAAATCAAATCTCTCAAAGCTTTTGTCATTTTACTGCGTTTGGGGTCAAAATAGAGGTCAAAATAAGTCCGCTGTCTACTGTCTAATTCGGTTGTCAAAAGTGTTGAAAATCAGATACTAATTGATACGGAAACTAGTATTGAAATCAGATAGTCATTTGAGCAAGTATTGATACTAAAAAAAGTCATATTCACAGGACAGAAATGAAGCTTTCCTGAATATCTTTAGAATGATCTGGAGCAAGTATAAGAGCACATAGACTAGTATACGCCCATGGAGCACTATGGAACCTACAGGACCACTGAGGGAGTACACACATATAAGACCACATGGGAATACAAAAGAAAGTACTCTGATTTTATATTGAAAATGGCATTCTATTGTCTCAAGAAAGAGTGTTTTTATTACAAGTGGGGTATCAGAATCGATATTCAGTATCAAGTCTATTCCTTAGTTTCGAAATTGACTTGGTATCGTGACAACTCGAGCATCTAATTACAAAATTTTATTGTAAGAGAATCAGGAAGTGCATCCTAGTTAGTTGATACCGTGCAAAACTCTGCAGTGGCCTCTGAAAGTTTTGCAAAGTGCTTATAAACTGAACACAGTGAATAATTAGGATGCTTTGAATGCATAAGGTAAGTGAGAAATAACTCTTCTCATCAAACTATCAAACCTGACCATCTCCAGGCCAGTATAGTCCTCTCCCTTATCTTGGTGTATTGATGCTTTGCAGTAACATCACGCTGGGGGTCTTCTACCTGTGTCTCTATGGTGAAATGTTCAGGAGTTACAATGGAGACACAATGCACACATTAGCAAACACTGCCAAAAAACATTTTAAGATTGTCTGAAAACTCAAGAAAAAACACAAATTGGATGTGAAAAGCACATTTTCAGGAGCCTGTGATCAATTCAGCCAGCGTCACAGTCCCAGGGAATGTGAATGACATCAGCTGCAAAGTATCAGTTGTTGTAGCTGTATCCTGTTCACATACAGAGCTTGTCTTGTCTTGTTGAGTGGCTCTGAAGCTGCTCTCCTCAGACTGACCCAGACGAGAGGCCCTTGTCCACCATAATAAGGACAAACTGTGGGTGAATACTAAAAATGAGACTGTCAAACCAGAGACGAGCAGCAGACCGAACAGACACACAGGGCAGAGAGAGGGTTCACAGGCAAAATGTGAACGGTCCAATTAGCAAATCAAAAAGGGTCAATTAGACATTCTATGCAGAGATTAAAAATTCACTCAGCAGTTTTATTGAAACTGTTAAGGGTTTTTGAGCTCAGTTTTTAATATCATATCATGGGGTTTTAATCAACTTAGAAGTGCAGCTTGTGCAGTTTAAAGGACAAACGTTAAGGGCTGTTGGATTGTGTGAAACGGTGGTGCGTTCAAGTTGTCCTCGGACGTCGGATTTGCTGAGTTCTGAATTGTACATGACGACTGGAACGTACCGTGATTTCACAATTTCTACTCGGAAACTCTCAGAGTCCGAGTTAGAAGATCCAACTTGGTGGTGCCCTGCGTTAGGAAAAAGGTTATTTTGGTCTATTTCTGGTCTATTTCTGATTTAGTTCTGGTCTTGTTCTGGTCTAGCTCTGGTCTAGTTTGGATTGTGTGAAATGGTGATGCGTTCAAGTTGTCCTCGGAGGTCGGATTTTCAGAGTTCCGACTTGTACATGACGACTGGAACGCCCCGTGATCTCAGAATTTCTACTTGGAAATTCATATACTGTCATTCATATAAGTCAAAGTTAGAAGCTGCAACTTGGTGATGCCCTGCGTTTTGATAAACTTTGATATCCGTTCAGTAGCAATTAAAATATTGATCATACTTGTGTTACTTTATCTTTAGTTGCTCATCTTGTCCACCTGCTTCTGTGAACCTGCCGCTGCACAGTGAACCTCTGCAGTTATAAATGCTGTTATGCTAATGCTATGCTAATATTGTGTAATAATGTGTATAAGGTGCATATTATAACGTTCTGTCATCAGAAACATGCCTGAAGAGGTTTTATATGTCTTCCATGCATGTTTTAGTATTTTAGCTGTACGGTCTTATTCAAAGCTCGTCGAGAGGCTGAGGTGAGCTCGGGGTGAGTCTCGGATGCCTCCTGAACGTTCCGGGCATGTCCCACGGGGAGGAGGCCCCGAGGAAGACCCAGGACACGCTGGAGAGAGTATGTCTCTCGGCTGGCCTGGGAATGCCTTGGGGTCGCCTTGGAGGAGCTGAAGGAAGTGTCCAGGCTGTGAAGGAAGTCTGGAAGTCCCTACTCAAACTGACGTGACCGTGACCTTGACCCAGCCCCGGATAAAGCGGAAAAAAATGGATGGATGTATGGTCTCATCCAAAGGTCAGCCAAAAAGAACAGCAATTCTCCATAAATATGCAAAACAATACACTACAACTTCACAAACCTGATGTGCAGTAGTATCATTAGCAAACTGCATGATAATTGTGTTATGATAGCGCTCTGAACAGGGAGTAAAGAGCGGGGGGGACTCAGAAGGTTAAAAACAAAACTGACACGTATTAAATATTTGATTACGTTGTTTTCAGCCAATATAGCATTTTGAAAACAATAAAATGTAACATGGTGATCTGAATATGTTATGTGTTAGCAGTTAATATCCCATAGAAGTGTAATACCTCCTCTTTAAGAATATACAATGGCATCTGCAGTGACGTCTCCATGGGGACCTGCTATCCCTGTACTTAAGACCTGTTCTGAAATCCATAGGGTTTCGGTATTAGCTTAGCAGTTCATATTTCAGTCTTCCGTCTAATGTTAACGATTCGGGAGTCATTTTTCCTATCTGTTCTGCCCCTGTGCATGCTGGGAAAGTGACAGTCCGGTGCAGGAGCAGAGGTGCTGAGGAAAAATGGAGATTAATCGTGTTTACAACATTCAAAACTAGAGCAGAGATGAATGTATATGGAAATCTTCAGTTTGTCAAAGCACTTCAGACCAGTCCATTATCATCCCCAGACTAGAATCACAACACAACATTTCACAAATAAGGTGTGTTCTCTGGCTATTTTATATATTAAAAAAAAACATTTGGGTACTACTTTATAATACTGAATTAACCTTAAAGGTGCATTTTGTAACTTTTCTCGTAAAGGGTCTGTCAAATTATTTTCTTCGTGCGGATGTTATCACTTTGTCTGGAATGTTTCACAGTATGGCATTAACTCCTGTAAGTGAATAAATGTAGAGTAGAGCAGTGACATATCCATAGAAACAAGCAGCTGATGGACCCCTAAACAAAAAGTTACATAGTGCAGCTTTAAAGAGGGGCTATAACACTTCTATGGGGAATTAACTGCTAAAACAAAACTTATTTATATCACCATGTTAGCTTTTATTCTTTTGAAAATGCTGTATTCACTAAACAACATATTAAAATTGAATTACTTTCAGTTTTGCTTTTGACACAAAGAGTTCCCCCTTCCTTTGCTCTCCGTGTAAGTCATTCCCCCTTCTGAGCACTATCACAACACAATCGGCATGCATCCCCCTAATGAAACGACAGCACATGGCATCAGTTTGGGAAGTTGTAGTGTATGTTTTGAATCCTGCTTTTGTGTATTAATAAAAAAAACTGACGTCTGGCTGAGCATTGGACAGACTCATACTGTCCATCTGTAAGAGGGCTTGAATAAGTCCCGGGAGAGATCACTAGATTACTTAAACATGCATGGACAACATCTAAAATGACATGTTTTTGACGAGGAAACAACGTTATAATATTGCACAAAGCTCCAAAAAGTCGATTTTGCATAATACCTCCTCTTTAATAAAATACAGTGAACCATTCGAACCAAAGCAAGAACATCCCCATGGAGACAACGGACCTTTCACCAGAAAAGTTACATCGTGCACCTTTGAAAACTGCATGGTAGAAAGCTCCACAACGTAAAATCTTTAACAGTACCTTCTCTTTATGAAAATACTGTGAAACATTCAAAGCAATGCAATAGTGTTTCCATGGAGACAACCAGGTGGTGGACCTTTCCCCAGAAAAGTTACATAGTGAAAATGCACGGTAGAAAGCTCCAAAAAGTCCATACCTCCTCTTTAATAAAATACTGTGAAAAATGTGATGCAATAGTGTTTCCATGGAGACAATCCTTCACCAGAAAAGTTACATAGTGACTCTTTAAAAACTGCATGGTAGAAAGCTCCAAAAAGTCCATTCTTATATAATACCTTTTCTTTAATAAAATACTGTGAACTATGCACTGCAATAGTGTTATCATGGAGACCAGAAAGGTTACATACTGCCATGTAAGACCACTTCATTATTGCCATCACGCAGCCAACTCCAGCTAGAACATCAGCTGTAGCCAGCTGGGCATTGGTTTTGTCTAGACATAAAATAAAGATATAAAATCACAGCACTCACTCAAACAGAGCACTGGAGTCCAGCCACAGTTTTATCGAGTGGTCCGGTCCAAAATGTGTAAATTTACTCCAAAGAATTCACAAGAAGTGCTCTCAAACGTAATTAAATCAACTCTGCTCTGATCCCCCTGCGCTTGGCTAATATATGAAGACATTATCAGCAGCGGTCAATAGCGGAGCTCACCAGGCCAATGCTCCCCCATAAATCTGTGTCGGCGTGCCCAGAGAGAGGCTCCGCAGAGGGGGTAAAGTGCTCTGAAGTGCCCCCTGTGGATTTGGAAGAACCAGGATGAAGTTGGAGCAAAATGGGCACTGACAAGTCCCGGGTTTATCTGAAAATGGTGCATTAGAGAAAAGCACTCAGCTCCACTCGTTCAATAGGGTTATATTGGAGTTTTAGGTTTCATTTTCATAGGTTTGATTTAAAGCATTTGGTTTGTGGTGGTGTCCTCTGTTACATTTGCATATTTTAATGTACAAGAGCTTAAAGGACATGTATTTGAGTAACATTTGCCTTGCCCCAGTACAGATATATTGTACAAGCAGGACAAAAGTCAGCTATGCATGCCCTGCTGGTTAGTATGCTAATTGTCGTTAGCTTTATTGCTTTACTGTCATGGCAAAACTCCACTCTGCATATGAACACTGCTCTGAACGCATAAGGTAAGTGAGAAATAACTTTGGACCACCGCAAACTGTTGAAAATGAACTAGTTTTGTTTTTCATGTTTTTTAAGACTGAACTATAGAGATTTTTATGGCCAGTGCCAGTACCGACTCCAGAGCAGAAACCAGAGCAACCGACAGCCGATAACCTGTGCCAAAAATTTTAGGCCGGTATGTATTGACGATTTTTTTTTTTTTTTCCCAAATTATGTACCGTAATTTCCAGACTATAATACGCTACGTTATTCGCACTTTGAACCCTGCGGCTTATACAATGATGTGGTTAATTTTGTATGAATAGTTTATCATTGTGTGATAAAATAAATTATGATGCTAAATTAACATTAGTGAGTGGTATAAATGTAGGTGGGTGCGTAAACGACGAGAAGAAATGTCTCAGACTTCAGTAGCTGGACATCCACTCATACCTGATCGATACACCTAGCCCCGCCCCCTGCCTGAAATCTGCTGAAATCCTACGGGACACTGACATGATCCCAGACAGGACAGCGGCTCTTTCTGCTGGAGACATGCGCAGAAGAGCATGAAGTGACAGGGGCGCAAAAGTGAGACAGACAGGTGAAGATGCTTGTTTGTTTGTGTTTTGAACAGTTATTTTGCGCTTCATGCATACACCCTCCTCATGGAAAACACAAAGAAATGCATATGAAGCAGCTTTTAAGTCAAAGGCAATTGATCTGGCTGTCAAAGAAAGAAACAGAGCTGCTGCACGTGAGCGCGGCATCATGAGTCGATGGTGAGACGTTGGCGATGGCAGCGTGACGAACTGACAACAAAAAGACAACAAAAGCTTTCAGAGGCAATACAAGTAGATGGCCAGAACTTGAAAACATGGACACCTAAAACTTTAGTTTAGTCCCATTTGGGGCAAGACACTTTGACAAATGACAAAACATTCTCAAACTAAAGTGGTACAAATTTTGGCCCCATGTAGTCTAGGTAGGAATTCAGGCATTTTTTTTAAAGACGGTGTATTATGCAAAATACTCCCACTTTCCCATGTTATAACTTATAACTTAAATTGTTCCCTCATCAAAAACACACCTGAAGAGGTTTTAAATGTCATCCATGCATGTTTGAGTAATTTAGTAATCTCTCTTGGGCCCTTTTAGTCCTGGTTCATTCCTGATCTAGTCAAGGTTTAGTTCCAAAGTTTCGTCTCACAGCAGTTGGTACATGGTGTGTCCGAAATATAAAGATATTAAAAAAACAGATAGAGAAAGGCTGCAGAGATGTAACGACCACAGTTGGAGAAAATATGTCAATGGCTGGAGAGCACTTCAGTGAGGGCATCTGATGTAATCCATCCATGACTGCTATATGTGACTGACAGGTCCACTGTGCTGAGCCTGGAGGCCTGAGTAAACAGAATGAACTTTTCTCCACTCCCTGTTTCTCCTCTGGGCGTTTTGTATTTACCTCTGTCTCCTGTCCTCCACCACTCTCACTCTATCTCCCCTCACCCTCCAGTTCCCTCTTCATTCTCTCTCTTTTTCTTACGGTCTCAAGCTCTTCTTCCCCTGTCTATCTCTCTCTCTCTCTTGTCCCCCTCTCTCCCTCTCCATCTCTCCCCTCTCTCACTTTATTTTTTTCTGTCGTTTCTGTCTCTCTACCTCTCCAGCTCTCCCTCCCCCCCCTCTCGTTCTTCTCTCACCATCCCTCCCTTCTTAACCTTATCCCCTTTTCTCTCTTCGTCCCTCTTCTCTCAGCCCCTCCATCTCTCTTCTCTGGTGTTTTCATGTATAGAAAATGTATAGAAATCACTGCTCATGTCTTTATTAATAGGGCTAGAAGTTAACGCAGACCTATAATGCAAAATCGACTTTTTAATCACATTTTTAACCATGTTGTAGTTGTTTCCTCACACAATTCCCTGACCCGAAGTTGTATTTGGACTGATTAGTGCATGTTTGAGCAATCTTTAATCATTTATTTTCAAGACGCCATACACCCACTGCTCTGTACTTACTTCATTCTCTTTTATTTCCTTAATTGGCGGATATGTGTAGGATTCGGCAGCGTTGTGTAGTAATTTGGGCACATATGAGAAAAAAAATCTGCTACTCGCTGGTGGTGACGGCCATGCAGCTCTTCGTTGTGATGTTTACAGAGACATCAGTAGTTCTTATGATGTCATATTTATTTCTGATGTAATTTATTTGCTCGATGAAAACATATGATTGCTGTACTTGGGTAATGGCTTATGTTATATGATGTACAGTGTATATTGTGTCATACATTGTGTTGTGTGGACATCCCCTATGGCTCACTTTTGGAATCCGTGGGCAGAAGGTATAAATATGAGAATGGCACACGGAGAGAACCATGACCTGACGAAGATCCACTGACTGAAATCTTCATTAAATGCAGTTTGAGAGTACGTGTGCAGGCTTTGTCTCACTTTCTACGGCGACGTCAGCTCCCACTGGGCACACTTGTTTCTTTTATTAAGTCGTTTCAGATGAATATTGCAATTAAAAATGTGCAAATTATAACAAAATGATCCACGGATGTCATCAATCCACACCTGTACCTGCTCTGAGGTAGATTAACGCTGCCAATCTGCACTTTCGGCTCCTCCAACCACCATCCATCACTCACACGCATATCACATTAATAATAAGCAGTGTGGGCGAAGTGTCTTGCCTAAGGACACAATGACACTATGCACAAATGCGGTTCCATCTCTCATATCTCAGGGAAAACTCAAACAGAGCCGTGATATTCGGTTTGTTTATTTGCAGTGACGCATTTTTCAAAACAATCAGCCACCGTGATTACCGGGAGTTCGTTCACTATTTTGCAGCACTCCCAAAATAACCAGGAGTCGTACTGCGGCTGCATAATACATGAAGACTAGTTCATTTTAAAGGGGTTCGCAGTGGTACAAACTTATTCCCCACTTTCATAACACATTCGTAGCATGATTTCTTACTGAGATAAGTTTATATATCCTAAGAACACAGCAGAATTACTTCCTGGTTCATGGATGATAAAAATGCTTTATAATTATATGCAGACAGTACACAGTGGTCTCATTTGGACACTTAAAGCTGCTTTTATAGTGTACTGGGGCAAGACCGTTTTTGCTTTATTATATGAAAAAAACTGTAAGAGAAATTTCTTTGACCAAAATAACAAAACATTCTTTATCTAAAGTGATACATATTTTGGTCACATTCAGTCTCGGGACAAAGGTTCAGGACGTTTTCTTAAAGAAGGCATGTTATGTATTATTTTTTGGCTTTTCTAGTACATTATAACATTGTTCTCTCAACAAAATCATGCCTGATGGGGTTTTATATGTCATCCATGCATGTCTGAGTAATTTAGTGGTCTCACCCAGGCTCCCACACGACAATTCTCCATAAATATACAAAAGCATGACACAAAACTGTACACTACAACTTCACAAACCTGATGCGATACGCGGTAGTTTCATTAGCAGAACTGCACGTTGATTGTGTTGTGATAGCGCTCTGAAGGGGGAGTGACTTAAAGTGAGAAGGCAGAAGCAAAAGAAGGGACACTCAGAGCGTCAAAAATGAAAATGAAACTCATAAAATGTCTCAGCAGTATTTTCAAAACAATAAAAGGCAACATGGTGATCAAAATATGTTATGTGTTAGCAGCTAATACCCCCTTTAAAGTAAAATACCCCCTATTTAACCTTATTGACCTCATGTGATCTCATTTCATTTCTTGTGCTCACTGTTATTCCTTTGTCTCTCACTGTGTATCCATTCTGTGATAACGCGACACGACTCCAGCACTTAATTTCCCCATCTCCTTTTAGCTCATTGTGCGTAATGGCAAATGCTAGGTCCGTTAATGACGGCTGATACCGGCGTGGAGGCGCAGGATGGATGGGGCAGTCTAATCGCTGGCTCTAACTGATCCGTGCCCCCGTGGACCCCTGGTTTGTGTGATTGGGTCGAGGCCGTAATGAGGGGATCACCTCTGAGGAGACGTAAAGAGGAGAAGAGGGGGAAAAGGAGGAGGGAGAGGCGCTTAAACTCAGGGCTAATGGCACTGCGGGATACATGAGGGATCAATTAGAGAGGCAGGCTGACCTGACAACGACTCAGGAGCTGGGAATAAAGAAATGAAGAAGAAGAGGAGCTTTGTTTTGAAGGTCTGATATAGCAGGCATCAGTGGTGGAACGTAACGAAGTAAAAGTAATAAAGAGCTTTACTTATAAGTATACATTTTAGGTATCTGTACTTTACTTAAGTAGAGTACTGCACTTTATATCTTAGAGTCGGTACTTTTTACCTTTACGTCACTAAATTTAAAACTAAACACTTTTTAAACTGCACTTCTGTTTCCAAAGGGACATTTAGGTGTTAGTGCTCTCTCTGCTAACATAAAAACATAATTCACGGAAGTTAAGGAAGACAGTTCGAAGACAAAAAGACAAAATTAATTTTCTAAACATAAACAGCTCCCTCTGCTGTTAGCAACGGGAATGAACAATTAGAAAATAAACAAATGATCTCCTTATCCCCAGTGCAATGCTGTGCTCTAGAATGTGTAGAATAATGATTTATGATCTTAAAAACTGTAGGAGAAGCCTGCAGTTTTACCAGTGACGTAACTAAACCAGCAAAAAGCAAACACAACATTTTTCTCAAAGACTAAACCCTGTCAGAACTGAAGAAACATATTACTTTTTTTATTTTTGTAACATTTTCACAAAAGTAATCTCCATGGAGACGAGCAGGTGGCTGACGCTCCATAAGAAAAGTTACACAGTGCACTTTAAATGCATTATAATGTGTAGACTCACGCCTCCGTCTTGTTGGACTGTCTCCTGCAGGGGACAGTGTTGCTCACACAGGTCCCGGTGGCGGGGTCCACAGCCTCCACGATCACAAAGGGCCTCTCCTCCAGCGTGGCCACGGTCAGGTGTCTGTAATCGGACACAGGCTGCAGGTACGAGCCAAACCGAGGCCACACCGGGTACCTCACCTGCAGGATGCCCATCTCATATGTGCCCACCTGAGAAACGACGGAAAAGAGAGGAGAGGTGGTTAGAGAGGACTGAACCACACACAATATCAACATTTGGACATTTGGATTAAACACAGAAGTGAACCTGGACTATATCAGGACTAAACCAGGACTAGAACAGGTCCAAATCAAGTCTACATCAGGACTAAACTGAGTCAAAAGTCAGACAGTTCCAAGGAAGAAGTAAGAGTGCGTTGACACATACTCATTTCGACAAAACTGAGAATTTTGAGGAGGATTAAAAACAAAACTGAACCTAGACTAGATCAGGACTATGTCAGGACTAAACTGGGATCAAACCAGGACCAAGACTCACTTTTGAACAAGAAACTGCTTTTATATCAGGGGTCTCAAACTTGCCAAATGCGGCCCCCGAGATCATTTCTTGAGGCCCGCAAGGCATTTTCTAATTTCTATTAATAGAGGCCCTACAAGACAATTTGAACTACATCATTTGAAACAGATCTAATACATATATAATACGTTATATAATATGCCCCACGGCCAACGCTGATTTTGTAACTTCGGCCCCTGCTCTAATTAAGTTTGAGACCCCTGTTTTAAAGGATAGGTTCATCATGGCAACACACTTCTACTAATAGAGCATAAGGACAGAAGAGTTAGCAAGTAAACTGACTTCATCAACACCTAGATCAGTTAAGATGACTTGAATTAAGAAAGTTTGATCATAATTTCAGATCTACCAATGGAGCAAGGCTTTTTGTAGTTAAAATATAAAAATACATCTTGCTACACTTAAGATAAGAAAAACAACAACTCTCTGCACTTAAAATAAGAAACAAAAATGAATGTTACTTGATTTAAGAAAAACACACTTATTCCACTGCCAGATCATTTCCATATCTATATCAAGTCGAATTCACTAAACTCAGATTTTCTTAACTTAAAGGTGCATTGTGGAACTTTTCTGGTGGAGGGTCAAATGCTTTTCTCCATGGAGATGCTATTGCTTTGTCTAGAATGTTTCACAGTATGGCATTAAACCTTTCTACCTTCATGGAGACCAAACCAGACCAAGTTACAGGTCAGATCTGCGGAGAGGCGACCCCGCTCACAGTCAGAACGCCTGTTTTTCTTGGTATTTTTGAGCTATAAAACCACCTGTAATTGAATAAATGTAACATAGAACTGTTTAATGTCATACTGTGGAACATTCAAAGCAGAGCAATGACATATCCATAGAAACAAGAAGCTGAGAGACACCCAACCAAAAAGTTAGAGCACACTTTTAAGTCATTTTAACTTAAATAGATATTGTTTTTTGCAGTGAATATAGTGTTATGAAGTTACAAAAGTAAAAGCACTACTTTTTCCACATCAACCTAGTCTGAAAACTAATATATTTCGGATATACCAGGATTTGTGCATCATTTTGTTTTATTTATGGAAATGAAATGACACTAAAACAACGGATTTTACGACCAAACTGCTCCTCCATATTTAAACCGCAATAGCCCATTTTCCCAATTCCAACACAATGAATTTTCGGTCATAGGACTGTTTAGTTTGTACCTGATATATTCCACCTCCGAAATGCTCCAAAATTCACTGTTTACCGGCAATTGTTTTTTATGGATTTAGTCATAACAATAATCTACCTGAGGAACAACAAGAATCCCCCTCGCTCTTCTCTTCCCCTGAGACACTTCCGCCTCGGGACATCGAAAACCTGCGTAACTCTTCCATAAATGACACATAAATCTTGGTCCTCTATCCTGCTCTTGGCTGTGTACCAGAGCTTCTCCTTTAGCTTGCATCAGTCTGAAGTGTGGCCTGAATAAACAAACAGCCCCAGAATCACAGGGGGAACGCGGCAACTGCTCATTTACATAACAGTCTGGTCAAAGCATAGGCTCCATTCATCTGGAGCCTGCGCATTTCACTGTGGAGAAAATGATTGTGTGTGGAAAACAGGTGAAATTATCAAGGTGTAATTTTGCGCATAAGTGAATTATCATGTCTCTGTATTGTTAAATTCACTGTAGCAGACAGTTTGCCAGAGCAGCCAGTCCCTTCTGCGTTCTGTTCGAATGAGATGAGATACGCTGAGTCCACAAGAACAAGACAAGACGAGATTTTAAAGCAATTCCTAATAAATACATTTCATTTATTTATCCAAACTTGAGACAGCCCAACCACAGCTGTTAATTTGTATCACGTGTCCCTCAAATTCAGAAGAGATCTCCTCCAAAATTCTCATATTGTTCAGAACAATATATAATT
Source organism: Taenioides sp. WSHXM2023 (assembly GCA_029959045.1). NCBI lineage: Eukaryota > Metazoa > Chordata > Actinopteri > Gobiiformes > Gobiidae > Taenioides > Taenioides sp. WSHXM2023. The sequence continues at coordinate 4,991,909 of CM057101.1, forward strand.
TCTTTTACCTGAGATAAGCAATTTGGTGCTTCAGTTGTTGCTTCTGAGAAAATCCGCACTGTTTCTTAGTCCTTTATGTAGATTTTTCTCCTTAAGCTGCCATGTTTATTTTTGACATGTACAGAGCATGCATCTCTGATTGGTTAATCCCCCGTCAGTCACACCCTCTGAAATCAGGGAGACAGGATCCAGCTCCAAATCCACTCGTCTTTGTAAAGTTTTGTCAAAGCGTGTGGATCTGGTTGGTCAGGTAAGCAGACAGCATTCACATGTAAAATAACTAGAATAGATTTAAATATTTTAAATAGGTGTTGTATTTGGAAGATAAAGTACAATGAATGTTAAATGAAGTGTATGTAGCCTGTGCTCTTACTTAAAAAAAAGGTACTATATCACTTCTAAACGTGGGTGCCTTAACCAGATAGAGACACAAGTTTGTCTCATTCTCAGTTTAAGGACAGACCTCATGTGAAGCTCAGAACCTCCAGAATTCCCTCCCTGAGCTGCAGAGGCTGCACTAGCACTGACTCATGACTGTCTGCAGGTGCTGGAGTTTAGGTAGAGACTGTTCAGATCAGAGAGAGGGATTTTAGGTTTAAACACACTGGATTTCAGTGTTGAAACTCCCAACCCAAATGATAGAGTCATGTGTGAGGCACATGGTGCTTTCTAATTGGATAATCGTCTTGAACCAAAACACCAAATTATAACAAACAACTTGACCACCCCGTCCAATATTTTTGTAGAATTCTTATCGGTAAAAACTATATTTGATTTGAACATGTTTCTCTCGTATCTGGGGACACAGGTCAAGAAATTTAAAATACAAATCTTACAAACAGTTCCTTTAAAATAACATCTAACTATCTTTAAACGTCCTATATGATGAAAAATGGACTCCTGTGAGCTTTAAGTCTTGTCATAATGTTGTTACCTCCTCAAAAAACATACCTGGAGTTGTGTTTTGTTTCATTCACACATATGAGATTGGCTATTCCAGAGCTGATCATCTATATGATTTTAGTGAAGGTGTATGGAGTTTAAAAACTCAGTGGAGCACTTCCTGTGTTACCACATGACATCACAAGGTGGAACAGTGTTTTCCATTTCAGAGAAGCCCAAAATATGTAGGGTTTGTGTGTTAAACATGTGAATGAAACAAAACACAACTCCAGGCATTATTACATAGACAAGAAAATAGTGTAATATGGGCCCTTTAACATTTTCTTTCTTCTTTAATCTTCATCACTGCCACATTAGTTCACCCTTTTTTTTAATCATGTTCCTTATCAAAACCTGTAAAGACGAGAACAATCAGAACGGATATCCGGTCACTCCCGTCAGCTATCACTGTTGTCGTTTCAATAATCTGATAGCTCCAGAAATCAGAGTACGATCACATTTCGAGTCTTGAATAAACAAATACCTGACAGATCTCCGGGGGAAATGCATGCGCCGCTAATTTACATAACACATCTACGGTCAAAGTGTGGAGCCCCATTCATCTGGTTTGATTCGGAGAGAGATTGAAGAACCGAACGCTCAAAAGGGATGAGGGAGCAATCAAAGACAGACCTCAAGACCACTTAGATGAGAGAAACGTGAGCTGTTCAGATGCAGATTTTAGCTTAACTCAATATGTTGGATACGAGTGGGGACAGTTTCACATATTATTAGGTCAATGGGGATCTGCGTTGTCAGGGATATTGCCACGGTAATTAAATATCTTTCACTTAAATCAAATTGTTCCGCGAATTACCATGTGTGTTCAGGTCTCTCATATGCAAAGTGTCAACGCTGCTGTGGTCAACGTTCAGCGTCATTTACTGTTACTGTGCTCTAGGGGGCGCACAAAGAAGGGGTGGTGGTACAGACTGGAGCTACAGACTGGTTTTCTCTGTGTTTTCTAAAGCAAATGAAATCTCAGCGTCTAATCACGTTTGTTTATATCAGTCACTACTATTCAAATCAAATTACTGGTTTAGTTCAATTTAAACCGATTTTTTAAAAATGCATTTAAACCTGGGAACTACAATTGAGGTGTTTGAATCTCAAAAATCTCGATAACACATCTGGAGAAGCTGAAACGCACTCAGATATCTGCTGCATGTAACTGCACAATTTGCATTAAGCACAGTTTAGGAGAGGCATTCAACTGCACGAGGTAAGAAACAGCCAATAAAATATTAGATGTGTTTGGACATATATTTGTTTTGGTTCACTACGTTAATGTGAAAGTGAAAATGACCTCAACAGAAATTACATTGCTGATCTATGTCTCCCAAACGTGTGGCTAAATGTATGAGGATGCACCGATACCGATACTGGTATTGGATATCGTCTTGAAAGCAAATGAAATCACAACATCCAATCAGGTTTATTTCAGTCACTACAATTCAAACCAAATAACTGGTCTTGTCCAACTGAAACTGATTTATCAAAATGCAAATATAAAACCAGGAACTACAATTGAGGCGTTGTGGTTTGAATCTCAAATATCTCAATAACACATCTGGAGAAGCCTACATGTGCTTGGATACTGTAGTATCTGCTTTACCTTTTGAACCTTGAGAACCATACAGCTCCTTTAAGTGAGTTATGGGGCCTCTGTATTCTAATCTGTCCTGGTGGCCCGAGAGAACCCTAACTCTAATAAACATCTGGAAATGTTTAAGTCTGTATCTTGGACATATAGAAGTAGTCAGATTATGGTGGGATGTCCTATAGAAAGCTGTATATATGTGGGCAAATCCTTTATTCAAGGTGTTCTCTTTGATTGGCTTGGAGGCGCCCAGACCCTCTGTCTGTAATTGGCTTACACTCTGTTTTTGTAATTAACAGTATTCACAATAGCAGAGCCTGGTTTTTGGATTCTTCCTATAACATCCCACCGGTGCAGGAAACCCAAGCAGCCACAGGTGAGAAACGACAATACCTTCTGCATATAACCACGCAATTTGCATTAAGTACAGTATAGGAGAGGCATTCAACTGCACAAGGTAAGAACAGCCAGGAAAATATAAGACGTGTGTGGACATATTCTCAGTCTCGTTTAAGATCAGCTGCTCCCTCCATGCGGACTACTGTAGCACGTTTCAGTGTTTTGGTCCGCTAAAGTGAAAGTGAAAATTACCTCAACATAAATGAGATGCTGGGTCAGTCATCAGCTTCGAAATATAGCAAATATAGCAAATATCCTGGCCCAACTAAGTCTCTTAATGTTGGAAAATGTGTTTATACAAGCTTTTCTGCAGTTACTTGGGATGAATAATACCTTGATGTCACATTTGGATCTGTTTTGTCTTGGGAAATCAATGCATTTTTCATTTCCATCTTTGGTATTGGTTGATATCAGGGATCGGCAGATGCTTAAAGCCACAGTAACCACGCAATTTGCAATAAGCACAGTCTAGAAGAGAAATTCAACAGCATGAGGTAAGAAACACCCAATAAAATATTAGACATATGTTTGGATGTTAGCGCAGACTGGTTTTAGATCAGCAGCTCCCTCCATGCGGACCAGCACGTTTCAGTGTTTTGGTTCACCACGTTAATGTGAAAGTGAAAATTAGATATTGCTTATCTACAGTATGTCGCCCAAAATTGTGGTTATATGTATGAGGATGCACCGATACTGATAATGGTATTGGATATCGGCATCGATCAGATATTGACTTCCAAATATCGGTTCAGCAGATATCCTGGTTGGGCCTGTACATAATGTTTGAATTTTTATTTACAAGCCCTTCTGTTGTTACTTGAGGGGTTAATAACAGCTTGTCACATTTGGATCTGTTTTATCGTATTTTGTTTTTGTTTCAAAAAAATTAATGCAATTTTCAGTTCCTGCTATTGCTTGATCAGGGAGGCCATAGTATCGGAATTGGTATCGGAACTGAAAAAGCTCCCTCGCATCCATTTTTATTAGGAATTATAGCTGCAAAGTCTTGTGCAGGTAGACGTAGTTAGTGTCTCAGGCCAGACTCAGACAGAGCTGTGATTGGCTAATCCACCTGTCAATCACGCTTATCTGAACCCGGGGAGATTAAACCAGGTAAAGCTTTATGCTTTTATTTATGCAGATTGGTCAGTCCAAACAAGATATCGTCCAATGGAGATTTACGGCTGATAGCAGATAGACTAAAACAGGTAAATATCGGCAAACCAATATATCCACTCAGGAAATTTGTCCATCCATCACTGTCGCTGGGGCAACCTGTCAGGAGCAGCGGGACCATCTCTACATCTTGAGCTAGTCTTGGTCAGGACTTCCTTAGCTGGAGGAATGAACCTATTGTGCATGTTTTAGATTAAAACTAGTTTAGAGACAAGCAGGTGACGTTAACAGGCACGTTACAGGTCAGATCGGCGGAGAGGTGAGTCAGCTTAAAGAAAGAATGCATGTTCAGGTAATTGAATAAATGCAGTATGGATAATACCGTACTGTGGAACATTCCAGACAAAGCAAAAACATTCCTCCACCAGAAACATAGTCTGTTTTATTGTTTTTTCATATCAAAGGCTTTGACAATGTGAAAGATAAACTCATAAATACATAGACAGTATATGTTTTATTGATACTTTGCAGCTGAGGTCATCAGTATTCCATGGGGGTGTGATGCTAACTGAGGCACTGCTCTGTCTGAAGCTTTGTTAGACATCTGAGCTTTATTTTAATACGATCTGACCATAAAGAACTTTTTTGATGGTTTGGCTAATGTGTGCATTGTCGCACCGTGGTAAGTGCTGAACATTCCACCACAGAGCTACATGTAGAACACCCCCAGAGTGATGTTGCTGCAAATTATCAATTTTGTGGTTCTAAATGGTGGTTTTCAGATTCTAAAATGTGATGATGTCATACTCCCAGATGAGGGACAAGAGCCAGTTTTCCCTAGTGATTATATGGCGTTTCAGAAGAAATATCTAAAATGTTGAACCTGTTTCTGTGATTTGACCCTGTAACTCATTCTATTACAACAAAAACCTGCATTTGAACAATATTCATTTCATCTGCCCTTCATCCATATTAAATAGACTAACTATAGACTAACATGATGTCATCTGACACCAGCGAAAGCCCCATGTCACATTAGTAAATTACAATATTGTCAATGTTAAAAGTGTCCTATTGATTTGCAGCTCTGGATATCCACACATTTGTCCTGTTCTCGGTGAGGAGGCTTGGAGCGCACTGCTGTGAGGGGGGGGGTGCATGGGCCTGGAGCGCACTGCTGTGAGGGGGGGGTACATGGGCCTGGAGCGCACTGCTGTGAGGGGGGGGTACATGGGCTCTTTGTACGCTGAATGTACATCGATCTTTGGCAGTGCCAGTTTTTCCCCGCACAAAAGACGCCCCGCGAAGGACACTGTTCTGATCTGATCCATCGCCTTTGTGTTTTCAGAGTCCAAACATAAAACAGACAAAGAGACAGATGGACATGTCCCAAACTCCACTGCAGTCCCCTTCACACAAATACAGCAGGGAGAGTCGTCAGAAATAGTCCTTTAAAGGTGCAGTACCTGATTTTCACTGTCTTAAAAATGTGAAAAACAGAACTAGTGGTCCAAAGTTCTTCCTCACTTAACTTATGCATTCTGAGCATCCAAATTATTCACAGTGATGAGTTTATAAGTGCTTTTCACCACTATTGGAGGTATTTTGCCATGAGGGTAACACTACCAACAATTAACATGTGAACAGTGCACTTCCTGTTGAGTACAGACTGCGGTTAAGTCAAAATAATATTAGTCAAGAAGTATTGTATGTATTGGTTCAAGAAATTACTCAAGGAAAAGTAAAAGAGAATTTGGGGGAAACTACAACTACTACTACACTTAAAAATGTACTTTAATCTAACCCTAACCCTACGACTCAGTACGTAACTTTTTAGCCACAAAACAGACTAAAATAACTTTAATTTTGAGCGTTTTGGTTGCACTGAAAACGTGTCCTTGCTCTGAGTGGGCTGGCATCTCCACAAACCCGAGAGGACAAAACTTTTAAACAGTGCTAGAAAATTCTGGTATTTTCAAAGATTTCAAAAATGAGAAAAACAAAATCATAACTGTTCAGTTTCTGTAATATTGTCGACATAAAGTTTTTGTCACTTGTAGACTTACTGTAGAGAAAGTTAGCAAAATTATTACTCAAGAGTATTTTACACTGTATAACTGTGTACATACAGTATATTACTTAAAGGTGCATTGCGTAACTTTTCCCCTGGAGGGTCCGTGGAGATGACATTAAACAGTTCTATCTTACATTTATTCAAATACAGGTGATTTTACAGCTCAAAAATAACTAGAAAAACAGACATTCTGACTGTGAGCGGGGTTGCCTCTCCACAGATCTGACCTGAAACTTGGTCTCCATGAAGATAGAAAGGTTAACTGATTTGACTCCATGTAAGTCCAACCAGTTTCTCATAAGAGATTCTCCAGTTACAGGTTATAAAAATTACACACAAAGCCTTAACAAAGCATGAACACTGACTAATAATGAAAAAGATGGTTTATTAAGAAGGCTTAGTTCTTAATAGTTACTTAATAGTTTTTTTTCCTCTTATGTGGACCACTACTTTGTACTTCTACTTGAATAATATTATTTAAAGTACCAGCGTTCTTACTACAAATGTGTGTCGTACAAGTGTTGTCTTTCCTCCTCTTCAAACAGAAGGCAGGAAGTGTTCAGGTTCAGTTGTGTTTAAGTCTCGTCTGTTTGAAACATCTGGAGCCCTGACACCCAGAACCACAGATGTGAGTTTGAGAGTTCAGTCTGAGTCTGACGAGGAGCAGACTTTAGGAATAACTCATTGACAGGCTCCAAACTCACATCACCACAGTCCAATGTTGTCCAATCACATCTGTACACAAACCTACAGACACCAGGAGAAAAGTGCTGTGCTTTAATAAAACACGATCTGGTGTTACTGTCTGATAATAACAATATTAATAATGGATGAGTTTTTGTAGCACCTTTTTGGACACTCAAAGACGCTTTACAGAGCATTATTCATTCACTCCACACTCTGGGGAAGTGAGGCTGCCAAGCTGCACCATCGGCCCCTCCGCCACCAACACTCACGCACACTCCACTCCCCTTTTATACTTGGCAATGTGGGTTTTGACAATGACGCCCCACTGTGCACCTGACTCCTCCCAGCGGTCTCCCATCCAAGTACTAACCAGGCCCGGCCTTGCTTAGCTTTTGAGAGCTGATGAGATCAGGCGTTGACAAGCCGCAAACAACAGTGACCACTGACTTGTCCATATTCTGGTCTTCCAGAACAACCATTTAAACACTTAAGAGAATCCTTCTGAGCAATAAATTGTATAGAAAGTGATATACCTTTAAAGCTTCTTATTTCCTAAATGTAGACCTGACTGGGATCTCAAGTCCAGAATGTTAAAACTAATCTTTTTCTCTCCAGACTGCTACATGCCATTTTGAGTAACATTCCACACAAAAACACATCTCTGTGGAGGAAAGACAGTTTTACTCAACCTAAAAACTTACACAGAGCATCTTCAATACGAAAGCTTAAACCTCTGGAGTTTGTCCCTCCATGTCCCACCAAATGTTCACAAATGTTTTGACTTTTACATTGTGATGGATTCAGATTCTTAAATGTGGTTATGATACACTCCCAGAACATTTTTCCTTATTATTACGTTCCACTTACCTATTGTAGTTCATAAGAAGTAAATTCACAAACATTGAGCCTGCTCACTGGTATTAGTGACTAGAGTCTATAACTCACTATGTTCCAATAACAATATAAACCTGCCTTAGCTGTATTAAATCGTATTGGTCTAAAGACTGTTGTGAGTCATCTGAGACGGTGTGTGGATCCACTGGGATAATCTGACTGAGGATGAATCATTTTGTAATTCTATTTGCATCCCTCATTCACCAGCCAAAAGACAGACTGACATCACAGTGTGTTTTACCCTTGGCTCTCGTACCTGTAGAATGTAGAATGTTTAGTGCAGTGTTACTAGTTATAGCTCTGTCTTTACCTTGTCCCACTGCCTCTCTCGGTCCAGAGTGATCACGATCATGGCGGGGTTCACCAGGTAACCGTTGGCGTTAAAGGAGAAGTCATTATGTTCCCACGTCACGTTCAGCATGTGTCTACAGATAGAAAATACACATCAGTTTAAAACAATACTAAATTTGGGAATATAGAGGCTACTCTGTGGGTACTTTTCCATGGGCAGTAAAAAGATGACTAGAATAAGAGAAATGTGAGCATCAAAAATACCTGTGTTATGCGTCAGTTAATCAGTACTGTTTGTACAGTATAGTACTAACTCTAACTGTATTTGGAAGAGAAATTACAATGGATTTTATAATATCTTTTTTTAAACTGTATTTTCTATTTCATCTTTGTCACATAGTTTGCCTTTTTGCATAATTTTCCTTGTTAAAACCTGCACAGGTGTGAACAGTCAGGCAGAAATCAGGTTACTCACCTCAGATCTAACTGTTACCATGACATTTCAATAATCTGATTACTCCAGAAATCAGAGATTATGATCAGACTGTTGTGTGTGTAAACACAGCCACAGTGTCCCCCTGAACAGCAATTCAAATAACAACTGTGTCACAACCCGAAGACTGCAGCTAATAAAACGGTTATAAAAACACTTGAAATCTGACATTTAAACTCTCAAGATAAACTCTGTTTAACTGTATGGAGCCTGCACTTTTACACTTGCCTAAACCTGCAGATAGAGACATAAACAAGTTTGTTTCATTCTCAGTTTATGGACAGGCTCATGTGAAGCTCAGAACCTCCAGAATTCCCTCCCTGAGCTGCAGAGGCTGCACTAGCACTGACTCATGACTGGCTGCTGGTGTCTGATCCACTGATTGGAGAATCACCTTTGGAAATGAAACACCAGATTCGAATTTATAATATTTTTGTAACTGAGAATAAATCGGCATTATAATTGTTATCAGTAAAAGCAATATTTGATTTGAACATGTTTACCTCATATCTGGGGTCAAGTTTATGACATTTAAAAGACCCATATTAGGCTATTTTCTGATCTATGTTATAATGTTGTTTCCCCATCAAAAACATACCCCTTTTGTTTCATTCACACATGTTTAACACACAAGCCCTGCATATTTAAGCTGAGTTCTTCTCTCAAACAGAAAACACTCCACGTTTTGATGTCGTGGTAATACAGGAAGTGCTCCACTGTGTTTTTAAACCTGAAACACCTTCACTAGAATCATTTGAGTAATTTCAGTTTTTGAATTTCCAATCTCTACTGAACAAAAGGTAAAAGGAGCTGTTAACTTGAAAATTACCGCTTCATGACATCACAAGGTGGAACAGAGCATTTTGAGCTTTGGTGCTGTAGACAGACTAATAATAAAGGGTTACTCAAACATGAATGAAACAAAAAACAACTCTAGGTATGTTTTTGAGGAGGAAAAAACATTCTAACATGGATTAAAGCTCACAATAGTCAATTTTGTGTAATATAGAACCTTTAAATTTAAAATCTTACATTTTCATTAAACATATCCAAACAAAAGTATATTAAAAGTAGACTTCTAGCTGCTTGTCTTTTTCCAATTAAATCAAAAAGCAATTAAAACATATCACAAAAAGTGCAATTTCCAGTATCTGGGAGCAGAATGAGAGGAGGAGCGAGAGAATACAGTATATAGGACGAAATGGAGGTAATTTTAAACAGGATTCTCTCACTGGACACGTGGTTCTGCTCAGTATTCAGCCCCAGCCCCCAACACAAACCATTCAGACCAGGAGACAATTCTGATGTGTCCTCCCTGCGCTACTGTCAGTCTCCCTCTGAGGTTGTGGGTTAGACTCCTGCCTCTCAGGGTTGTCAAAAGTATCAAAACTCGCATAATAATTGCTAATAAAACTGGTATAGAAACTAGAGACTCATTTGAGCAGGTAACGATACTAAAAAAGTCACAGAAATGAGCCTTTTAATGAATGTCTTGATCTTGAGCTGTATCAGAGCACATAGACTAGTATACACCCATGGAGCACTATGGAACCTATCTGAAAGACAGACATATGGTAATATAAATGAAAGTACAATGAGTTCAAGTCCTATCTTATGCAAAATTGTCTTTTGTGAGCTTTAAGTCATGTTATAATGCTGTTACTTCCTCAAAAACATACCTGGGCTTGTGTTTTGTTTTCATTCACTTATCTTTTATCCTTCATTATTAGTCTGTTGACATCTCCAAAGCTCCAATTGCTCTGTTCCACCTTGTGATGTCATGAAGCTGCAGTTAACATCTACCTTTTACCTTCAGTTCAGTAGAGATCGGCAATGCCAGGTCTGAAATCATCCAAATGATTCTAATGAAGGTGTATGGAGTTTAAAAACACAGTGGAGCACTTCCTGTATTGCCACATGACATCACAAGGTAGAACAAGCGTGTTTTCTGTTTGAGAGAAGAACTCAGTCTAAATCTGCATGTGTGAATGAAACAAAACACAACTCCAGGTGTGTTTGTGATGAGGAAACAACATTAGAACATTAGATCAGAAAAGATCGTAAAATGGACCCTTTAACGCTGAAAATGACATTCTATTGTCTAAATAAAGAGTGTTTTTTTTAATTATTGTGGAATCGGGATCAGTATTGAGTATTCTAGTCTGGTCTATTCCTTTTAGTATCATAACAACACTAGTAAGAAAATTGTGAGTAAGCAGTCTTTGTTTGTAATAATGAACCCCTGGAGTTTTCTGATCCCCTTCTGACTGAGGTGAAGACAAGATGGCCGCCGAGTGTGAAAAGCCATTAATCTGTGCTAATCCCATTAACAGGTGAGTTATAGAGAGATGGAGGGATGAGAGGAGGGAAAGAAAGAGAAAGGAAGCGGAGGAGGCGGAAGTGTGTTTGATCTGATAAAACCGAATGGAGATGAGCGCTGCTTTGTTCTGTACAGATGACCTTCCATTCAGCGTGAGAGCAAAGACTTGTGGGTAAAACAGCCTCAGCTTGTACAGTATCAAAGCCGCAGAGGTTCGTTTGTATCAGTACACACAAAAGACAAGTGTCCGGCTCACGGCACAAATGGTTTCATCAGAAATCCAATCTACAAAATCTTATCTCAGTTTCTTTTAAAAATGAAAAGACGATAAGACGACTCCAGGGACAATTACAGCATTATTAAAGGTGCATTGTGTAACTTTTCTGGTGGAGGGTCTGTCAAATGCTTTTCTCCATGGAGATGTTATCGCTTTGTCTGGAATGTTTCACAGTACGGTATTAAACCTTTCTATCTTCATGGAGACCAAACCAGACCAAGTTACAGGTCAGATCTGTGGAGAGACGACCCCACTCACAGTCAGAATGTATGTCTAGGTATTTTTGCCACTTGTAATCGAATAAATGTAAGGTAGAGCTGTTTAAAGTCGTACTGTGGAACATTCAGAGCAATGACATCTCCATAGAAACAAGCAGGTGATGGAACCTCAACCAAAAAGTTACCTAGAGTACCTTTAAGGAAATAAATGCAGTTTTCAGTATCTGCACAGGTATCGGTTGATATCGGTAGGTACTTCATAATATCGGAATCGGTATCGGTACTGGAAAAGCTGGGTGCATCCCTACCCGTTACATTCATTTCTTGTGCGTAGACTTATCTCATGCGTTGGTTATTTCTCTTATAAAACACATTTTGTTGATTTTATTTGATTTTTTTATTTTCTTGTAATTTTTCTGCCACTTGATTGTCTGTTTTTGGTTTACCAGTCAAATCTGTGGAGAGGCAGCCCTGCTCACTGTTAGAATACATGCTTTTCACAGTATTATCATCTGTAGAAATGATAAATGCCATAGTTACACATGAGCGCTATCTTCCCTGTCTTCCACTGTGTGCTTGTCTCTATGGAGATGTTACTTTGCCTGGAATGTCCCGCAGTGTGGCTTTAAGTTTATCCATCTCCAAGTTACAAGTCAGATCTGTGGAGAGGCAATTCCACTCCCAGATGTTTATTAATCCCAGCAAAGCAACACCATCTCCATTGAGACGAGAAAGTACCAGACTCTTGAACCTGATCTGAAAAGTTACAGAGAGTCCCTTTAACTTTAGCAGTATGTACTTGTATATATTGCTGTAATAACGTCATATAAGCCCTCGAATGTCATGGAATTTTCTTCAAGCATTTCCAGTTTTTGAATTACCATAATTCAGATCTCAGACATTTGGGAAAGACCTTGTAGATGTGTAGCTAAGTGAAGGTTCATGGTGCTGTGATCTTCTCTGCAGGTGCACACATGTAGGGCAGGTCGTAAAGGGAGGGGGCAGATGGGTCGGGGTGGTCTTAAAGGGAAGGGGACAGATCAGGGTTGCCAGGTTTTCGGAGAGTAACAAGCAACCATGACTTTGAGAAATAAAAAGCCCCAAAGCAACCTTAGCCCTACAAAAGCAAGACAAAAAAGAGAAACACGTTAAACTGCTAATGATATGCACATATTTTAGTCACGTATTCAACTTAATTAACATATTTAAACATTAACAGGTCATAATACAGTAATTATTGGGTTTATTAAAGGCCCTGTACTGATTTTTTTCTGAGTTTTAGTTAAAAGTATCTTGCCCCAGTACAGATATCTTTTATAAGCAGCTCAAATCGTACCTGCATCTGATTCTAAAGCGTTTTATTGTCAGAAAATCAGGACGTGTACTGTTGCATGCTAGTTGTTGTTAGCAAAAACCCCACCCTGGTCTTTGAAAGTTGTGAAATGCGCTTATAAACTCATCATGGTGAATAATTAGGATACTCAGAACGCATAAGACAAGAAAGGAATAACTTTGGATCACTGCAAACTGTTAGAAATGAACCTGTTCTGTTTTTTTTTTACATATTAAGACAGTAAAGGTAAGGTACAGAGCGAATACAGAGAAACACAAAATGGTTATAAAGAAGCAGACCTGGCAACCGGGGGCAGATGTGTAGGGGTTGTCTTAAATGGAGGGGGCAGATGTGTAGGGGTTGTCTTAAAGGCAAGGGGCAGATGGGTCGGGGTGGTCTTAAAGGGAGGGGGCAGATGGGCTCATGAATAAACAGTCTGTAATGACCTGTTTAAATAGGCCCAACACATGGAGCGGCTCTTTGAAGTCAGACTGATGCTTCTGGTTCGTACTGATCACTTTAGACTTTCTGTTCACACCTCTGGGTTTTGTAGTAATTCAAGGTATTTAGTTATAATTCTACGCTCGGATTCAGATGATCACAATGTTCTATAAGGTGCGCTGTGTAACTTTTCCGGGGGAGGGTCCGCCAACTGCTTGTTTCCACGGAAATGTCTTTGGAATTTTCTACAGCACAACATTAAACGTATTCATTTCCAAAGAAGCCTCCAAGTGACACTACAATACGTGTTTTTAAGGTATTTTTGAGCAATAAAAATACAAGCATTGTACTTTCATTAGAAATTTTTAAAGCTGCATTGCAGAACATTTCAGAACAGACCAACTATAAACTTTAATACAAACTGACAATGTTGTTTTCATGCTTGTTTCCACGTAGATGTTTTTGCTTTGCCTAGAATTTTCTACAGCACGACATTAAACGTATCAATTTCCAAAGAAGCAAGTGACACTACAAGTTCAAGGTACAGGTCAGATCCGTGGAGAGACGACTAGGCTGACAATGAGAATGCATGTTTTTAAGGTATTTTTGAGCAATAAAAATACCTGTCATTTACTTAAAGTAAGCTGGCATAGTGTGGAACATTCCGAGCAAAGCAGTAACATCATGGAGACAATCAGGTGGTGGACCCTTTATCTGAAAAGTTGCATAGTACGTCTTTTATACAGATGGGGGAATACTGTTAAAATGGAGATTTGTGTTGTAATACAGTTTACCTTTTGGATATTTCACGGAAAAGTACAATGTTTTCAATATAGAAATCTGTCTCTTGCCCTCAGTCAGAGTATATGACGCCATCACATTCCATAATCTGAAAACCACCTTTAAGTAAAGTAAAAATATTAAGTCTAAGGTTGTAAAAATATATTCAGGTATCATCAAACTTAACAACACTCGTTTCAGAAATATAGCTCCATCTACGTTCTTTCTACAACTACAAGAGGCAGTTTTCCCTAATTAATTATACTGTACTTTGCCACGAAATATCCACAAGGTAAGGAGGTTCAGCCTCAACACTGAAGCCAGTTGTGTCATTGTACAAACAGGCAATTAAGGTATTTGACAAAAAACCCATGAGGTGGCATCACTGTGACATCATCCAAAAACATCATTTTTTTACATTTGAAAATTTGGTAAATTTTAGTATTTTAAAACTGTTTTTTAAATGTCTGACAAATCATGTGTCACCACTGTTTTCTGGTTTGGCCATCAGACGTCAGGGCTCAGTCAGACCTAACACCAGAGCCTCTGTGAGTGGAGACTGTGTAGTCCCAAAATCCAGAACATCTTTTGGACAGTCCAGTTTCTCCTCCAATGGATCCAGGCTGTGGAACTCTCTTCCCACAGACCTAAAACTACAGACAGATCCAAACATCTTTAATAGACGTCTGAAACTGTGGCTGAAATCAGGACAGAGCTGTGCACATGGGAATTGAGATGAAATGTAAATTGTTTGCTGTGTATTTGTTGTTGGTGTCTTGGTACTGTACTGTACTGTGTTTTTCTAAAAGCCTCCTGTGGACAGGTGTGGAAAATTAGCACTTGTGCTATAACACTGGAAACAATGCATCTGGTTCGTCCAATGCAATTTGTTATGTCCACATCAAATAAATAAATAAATAAAAAGTCACAAATAATTCTGATCATTTCTATTAGTGACCAGACCCAGGAACTCCCTGTTAACAGTAAAAACCTGCATTTTAGCAACATTTATTTTAGCAGCTCCCCATCTGTACTATACGGTGGCCGAGAGGTGGAAACCAAATTTACAAACTGTAAAACACTTTTACAAAGTTTGAGACAAATTTACATTTTGGAAACCATTTTTACATATCATAAAACAAAATTACAAGTTCTGAAACAAATTTACATTTCAGAAAACAATTTAACAAGTCGCGAAACACTTTTACAAACTCTGAAACACTTTTACAAATCCCAAAACAAATTTACAAGTGAAATTTAACCGGAAAGGGAATGTCCCAACTGCGGGGTTTAACCGGCAGTGACGACGAGAAGCGACCAATACGAGAACTATTGATGGTGTTTATGGTGAAGCACGATGGACAGCGAGCGAGTGATGTTTTGCCGGTTTTGTGGGAAACATATGAGCCGATTAACGCGATTTAGTTTTTCGTGTGGTCAGTCTTTAGAGTTTTTAAAAGGCACAGACCAGACCGACAGACCGGATATGCTGCAGCAGTGTATAAGATATTTTAATGAAGGACACTCGTACGCCGTAATCGTGAACATGATGTCATGTTTACACGGTGTTCACATCAGCTTGAGGTCTCTGAAAAGCAAACTGAATGAAGCCGGTTTATATCACAGAAAGGTAGTATTACATAGAATTGGCCTTCAGAATGCTGTGATGTCATGTGAAAACCAGCAATTATTGTGACAATTTTGTTATTAAAGGTGCTGTATGTGACTTTTTTCTGTTTTAAAAGTGTGAAAAACAGACCTACTTCACTGTAAACAGTTTGCACTGGTCCAAACCATATTCCTCACTTTCCAGACATATTCCTAGCACTAATTAGAAACATTTATAAGCACGTTAAGTCACTGTAATGCTAACAAGAACTATATGCTAACAGCGCACTTCCTGATTTGTGAAATAAAACGCATTATAATTACATGCAGACAGCACACAGATGTATCAGTTTGACCTTAAGAGCTGCTTTAACAATAAATCTGTCCTGGGGCAAACCTGTTTTACTTTACAGGCCCATTAACCAGGTCTATTTCAGTCTGACGAGCGTTGTACTTTCATTAGAAATGTTTAAAGCCACATTACAGAACATTTCAGAGCAGACCATCAACTACAAATTTTACTGCAAACTGACAAAGCTGTTTTCGCAGTGGATGCTCATCGATCACTCTGGCAGTGTCCTAAAACAAAGCAGTTACAAGTCATATCTAGGGAGAGGCAAGCTCACTCACAGTCAGGAGGTTATTGTCAGTGAGTTATATCTTTTCAAGAGATGTCATCAAAATTCCCAGAGGGGTGGGTCAAGATAACTGGAGGCACCGCTCTGTCTGAAGCTCTGTTACTCATGTCAGACTTTAATCTGAGCTTTGTTTTAACACAACTCACCATAAAGACCTGACTTGGCTAAAACTTCAACAGGTGAGCTGATTCTGTACTCTTAAATAAGTCTATTTTAAATAATATTACAGTCAGAAGGTCGCCAGCATTAGCCAACAGTTTTTCAGTTAGTCACGCTCACTTTTTTTTTTTGTCAAAATCAAACACCTAAACAGGACCATGAACACAGGCTTCTAAAAATGTGTTTGTGTTCCCCTAATGTTTCCATTGTGTCACCATGGTAACTGTGGCAGTGAGTGAAATGTTTCACAGTAGAGCTTTAAATAAATATACCTCCGCATCTGATTGTGTTTTCCATATGTGCGCATTATGTCGCCATGGTTACAGTCGAAGCGGGCGAAATGTTCCGCCATAGAGCTATGAATGTGCATTGTGTAACTTGTCTGGTGGAGGGTCAAATGCTTTTCTCCGTGGAGATGTTATTGCTTTGTCTGGAATGTTTCACAGTATGGCATTAAACCTTTCTGTCTTCATGGAGACCAAACCAGACCAAGTTACAGGTCAGATCTGTGGAGAGGCGACCCCGCGCACAGTCAGAATGCCTGTTTTTCTAGGTATTTTTGAGCTATAAAACCACCTGTAATTGAATAAATGTAAAGTAGAGCTGTTTAATGTCATACTGTGGAACATTCCAGGCAGAGCAATGGCATCTCCATAGAAACAAGGAGGTGATGGACCAGCAACCAAAAAGTTACATAGTGCACCTTTAAACAGACACATCTCCACACTCACCTGAACAGCGTATCATTGGAGACCATTGGTTTGACCGGGTTGTGGCAGTCACTGTGTCCTTCCGGTATATACCCTCTCTGCTTCCTGAAGCTTTGCACCCCCTTCACCACGATGGCCACTCCATCTCTCACCCTCTTCCTCAAACTCATCCTCCAGCGATCCGTGATGATACTGATGAGCCCGATGGGGAAACTCTCCGGAGGGGGTATGTCCGGGTTCCCCACCGCTAAACTGGGAATGATCCAAATGTAGCCAGGCCCCACCAAACCTGAATCTTTGGCCATGGCAAATAGATACTGGGCCTCTTCGTGGGAGCAGTACACGAGCAGCACCTGGGCGTCAATCTGCTGAAGTAAACGGCGAGCTCTGATGTCACTAAGACCGTCGGCGGACATGTCAAAGGTCAGTACGTCCTGAAGCTCCCACAGAAAGTAGCTGGTGTCGGTGAAGGACTTGATGTAATCCACAAAAGTCTCGTATCCAGGGTAGAGGCTAGTGATGACCACGAAGCTATCCCAGTTGTACTCCTCCATCACCTTGAACATGCCGTTGATCTGCTGCTCGATGGAGGCGCCCAGCTGAAGGAAGTTAGAGCCTTCACCCTGGAAACACAAGAGACACAGTGAGGAGAGGGGAGAACAAAAATAATGCACCGGCATTATCATTTCAAAAATACAAATACCGGTTAGAATTTTGATTGACCGGCCAACCTAGTAATGCACTGATTTAGCTGTTTCAGTGCTTACATCAGGGCTGCCCAAAGTTTTTCCTCAAAATGAATGCACATTAGCGAGGGAAGGGCAAAACCTAATGCACATAAACATGTGGTCCTGCGAAGAAATGTATGATTAAATTGACTTTAAATATAAAGAAATAGACAGGATTGGCCTCCTTCCCTTGCCCTGACATTCTTTTTCAATACAAAATTGAATCAAAATTTTTTTATTCTTCTTAAAATCTCTCCCTCGCAGGCCAAATTAGACCCCTTGAAGGGCCAAGTCTGGCCCATGGGTCCTACTTTGGGGACCCCTGGCTAATCCCCAAGTCAGTCTGCACAGAGTCTGACAGAAGATTTTTATTTGCACAGTAACAATTACAGATTTTTGGAACATTTATGGAAAAGCACTTCTCTAACATGTTCTGGACCAAAACAACAGGTAGAAATAACATTCATTTATTTGCTCAACCCTTAAAGGAGCTGTATGTACCCTGTGATTTTACAGTTTTAAACAAAATGGTAGAATCCCAACTGGACCTGGGTTACCAGTGTCTAAACCTGCAGATGGAGGACCACTCATATGAAGCTCATTCTGCTTTTTGATTGGATAATCATCTTGAAAACAAAACACCAAATTCTAACAAAAATAAATGAAGGTCAAGGTACACTTTATTGTCCCCATATGCAAATCTGTCCTCTGTATTTGACCCATTCTTCAATACCACAGCCTGTCAGGAGCAGTGAACATCACAGCACAGTGCTCAGATTTTGTGGCTAGTCTTGGTCAGGACAACCTTAGCTGGAGGATTTGACCTACGTTTTGCCCGGAGAACACAGGGAGAACATGCAAAACTTCACACAGGCAACCTGGGAATCAAACCTCGTAATAAAAAATGACTCAGCATTACAACTGTTATCAGTAAAAGCTATTGACATGTTTACATATCTGGGGACACAAACTGATCAAGTTTCCAACATTTAAAATCAAAATCTTACATGCAGATCCTTTCACTAATCCAAGATTATTTCTATACCTACATCTATTGCAGTATTGGTATCAGTGTTTCATTTTAAAACAACTTGCCAACTGCCAGAAACCAAAACACAAAATGTAAACTACTCTTCATTGGGAATACAGTCAATAACTCTTCACATCTGAATCCAGTACAGACTATACATTTGACACATCCATATGTTCCTCTGTATAGTGCGTCTTGTTTGTTTAGGGGCCGTGTCCTGGGAGCAGGGTCTGTCTCCTTCATGGATGACAGGAGCCTGATGTGAGCTACCAAAGCGCAGCGAAGACACCAGCAGAACCAGCTCTGAAGGGGTGAGAGGGAAATCCTATGGGACAAAACTCAGAGAGAAGAAACACTTTATGGTCAAGACAAGAGCTCAACTGACGTACACAATACACTGAAGATACTGTAGGCTGAATGCATTAAAAAGGATTCTGAACCAGGTGTATCAGTGTAATATGCACTTTGAGTTGATGTTACGTCACAGAAGTAAAAGACCACCTCTTTAATAAAATAGTTATAAAATGGTTTTGAGCATGTTTATAGTTTTGATCACTGCACACTTGTCCTGCTATAAAATATATGAACAGTTAGGGCGGCAAGATTATATGGAAAAAACATCAAATTGCTATTTTTCTAAATTGCAGGACTGAAACCAAAACCAAACCAGGACTAAACTAGGACTAAACCTAAACTAAACCAAAATAAACCAAATAAACCAAGACTACACCAGGACTGAACCAGGACTGAACCGGAACTAAACTGGGACTGAACCAGGAGTAAACCAGAACTAAACCAGAACTAAACCAGGAATAAACCAGGACTGAACCAGGACTACACCAGGACTTCACCAAATTAAACAAAGACTACACCAGGACTACACCAGGACTAAACCAGGACTAGACCAGGACTAAAACAAACTAAACCAAACTAAATCAGGACTGAACCAGGACTAAACCAGGACTGAACCAGGACTCCAACTCAAACTAAACCAGGACTATATCAGGACAAAACCAGGACTCAAACTAAACCAGGACTAAACCAGGAATAAACCAGGACTGACCCAGGACTAAACCAGGACTCCAACTCAAACTAAACAAGGACTACACCAGTATTAAACCAGGACTATATCAGGACTAAACCAGGACTCAAACTAAACCAGGACTAAGCCAGGAATAAACCAGGACTGAACCAGGACTAAACCAGGACTAGACCGGGACTACACCAAATTAAACAAAGACCACACCAGGACTACACCAGCACTAAACCAGGACTATACCAGGACTAAAACAAACTAAACCAAACTAAATCAGGACTGAAGCAGGACTAAACTAGGACTGAACCAGGTCTCCAACTCAAACTAAACCAGGACAATATCAGGACTAAACCAGGACTCAAACTAAACCAGGACTAAACCAAACTAAACCAAGACTACACCAGTACTAAACCAGGATTAAACTAGAACTAAACCAGGACTAAACCAAACTAAACCAGAACTAAACCAGGACTATAAACTCCAACTAAACCAAGATTAAGACTGAAACTGAGACTGAACCAGGACTGAGCAGGACCTTTTCTCCCACCAAAAGCACGTCTCTCCACGTTGAGCAGATGATTAAAGGGAGTCATAGAGCAGCCCATGAATCTCCATCCTTTTATGGCATGAGTGATAGAACATGTGCCCGGGGCGGGACTTTAATCCCTTTACGAACACATTACATTTTACATTTCCTCTTTATAGACACTGACACAGGATTACGCGAGAATTAAACTCATAGCAATAAGCACAAAGTCCGACTGAAGGAACATAACATTTAATTGGATATGTATTTATTTCATGTCAGAGAGCTCATTTATTCTACATGATTGGACTGTAAAGGAAGTCAAGGCAAAATGAGTAGAAATGTAGTCGAGATTTTAAAGCGGGAGTATTATGCAAAAGCTTTTTACCATGTTATAATGTTATTCCTTCATCAAAAACACGCCTGGAGAGGGTTTAGATGTTATCCATGCATGTGTGAGTAATTTAGTGATCTCTCCCAGGCCCTATTTGAACCCTGAAGCCTACGTCACCCATGCTCCCACACGACAATTCTCCGTAAATATACAAAATCTGGAGACAAAGCTACTAGACATCTCACAAATGATTATTTTTTAATGATTTTATGTAATATTCACACACATTTTCTGAGACACTGAATTTGAGGTTTTCAATATCTGCAAGCCATAATCATAAAAAATTCAAGAAATAAATGCTTGAAAGCTTCACTCTATGTGTGACTTTTTGAAATGAGTGACAAAAAATCTTCATGTCTTATTCAAATTTTTCATGATGTTCGAATTTTTGGAGATGTTCCAGTATAGACAACAAACCTGATGCAATGTGCGGTAGTTTCATTAGCAGGATGCACGCTGATTGTGTGTGATAGCGCTCTGAAGGGGGAGTGACAAAGCGCAGAGAGCAAAGGGTTTTCAAAACAGTAAACATCTAAACATCTAAAACTGTTACTGTATGTGGTGGAAGTTAATACCCAATAAAAGTGAAATAAGTGTTAGTAATTAAAACAACATCAGTAACATCCAACACAAAAGTTTTTACATTTCATTTTTCAAAAGTCCAGCTCCTCTCAAAACTTTAGGCATTTACTGGCGCTGACCTAATTTTCTGCAGATATTTTAATGAATAGAGCCCAGACAATTAAGTTGATAATTGTAATCTGCCATTAATTCTATCAGTTCATTTTAAACCTGATTATTGGCACAGCTGGTGACCACCCAAAGACCTCTGGAGATCTGACTCACGTTCCACACACGGCACATTGTATAACCAAAACAAAACGCTTTGCACCATGGGTATGTCACATTTACTGGATGAATCTGCATGGCTAACTCTTACCCACAGCCTTAAGAACTTTAACATCTTTCAATTCATTTAAATCGTCTTTGTTTTTATATTGCAAAACTCTTTCTTTTTTAGTTTTCAGAGAGTGAGTGTGTGTGTGTTTTGGAATGTTTTGTAAACCTCTAAGTTTTGTATCCTGTCTATTGTATTGTACTGTATTGTATTGTATTGTATTGTATTGTATTGTATTGTGTATTACTGTTGTGTAATACTATTATTGTTTATTACTGTTTTGTGTTTTTTGGACCCCCTTGAAAACGAAATGGCACATCTCAAGGGGCAAGTCCCTTATTTAATAAATAAACATTAACATAAAGTCTCTGGGGTTGTTCTTCATGTATGTCTATGGCACAAAGTTCGGCGGTTTCTATGGTGACACAATGCGCTTATTAGTAAACGAAGCCAAATAAGTTTAAGTTTTAAGCTACAAACATAAAATACAACATGGATTTAAACAGCACATTTTCAGGACCCTGTGATCAGTACAAGCGTTCATGGTCCTGTTATGGAGTTTGATTTTTTTGTAGTTCCAGCTAAGTCAGTTCTTTTAGTGTCAAATTGTGTTAAATTAAACTTCATATTAAAGTTTAAAAACGCCTCAGATCAACCCCAGGGAAGGTTGTTGACATCAACTGTGATCGTTCATATGACAGTTTCATCGTAATAAGTAAAAAATGAGAGTTGGGAGAATTTTAGAAGCAAAAATCAGCAGTTTCAATCCAATACAGTCCAAAAAAGTACACCGAGAATGTTACTTTATCATTCAGAATATTAGATTTCGTGAAGTTGGTCGCTGGCATCGAGGGACGGTGATTTGTCATTGTGAATCAAGTAGACCAGCCTTGAATGACTGTACGATCGTTATGTTTTTTACCACAACGATTATTACATTAAAGTGCACTGTGCAACTGTGGAGATGTTATTGCTTTGCCTGGAATGTTCCATGATATGACTTTAAACATTTCCATCTCGCATTTATTAATTACAGGTGTTTCTGTTGCTCAAAAATACAATAATTCCTTCTGGGAATAGGAGCGACTCTCCGCAGATCCGAACTGTAACATAGCGTAGTGCTGTTATCTGCTTGTTTCTCTTGTGATATATAGGTTTAATCTATACTGTGGAACATTCTAGACAAAGCAATGACATTCCCATGGAGACAAGCAGGTGGCGGACCCTCCACTCCTCAAATGTTACTCTATTTTGCACCTATAACCTTTAAATCTCACTGCGAGTGTTCTTTAAAGATGCATTGCGTAACATTTCTAGAGGAGGGTCTGTCACTTGATGTCTCCAGGGAGATGTTGTTGTTTTGTCTAGAATGTTCCGTAGTATAGATTAAACCGATCTGTCACGAGGGAGACGAGCAGATTACAGCACCACGCTACATTACAGGTCAGATCTGTGGAGAGTCACAGAAGGAATTATTGTATTTTTGGAAAATAGAAACACCTGGAATTAATGTCATACCATGGAACATTTCAGGCAAAGCAATAACATTTCCATGGAGACAAGCAGGTGGCGGACCCTCCACTAGAAAAGCTGCACAGTGCACCTTTAACACAGAGTAGTAGCAGATGTTTCTGTTTTGTCCAATGTTATAAACCTTTCATACATCAGGCTCCTCCCACTCCCCCGGACCCCCCGACCCAGAGCTGGTCCTGGGGCAGAGGATGGAGCGCTTCTTCCCCAGAGACGGACAGGGTCAGAGGGGGAAAAGTGTTCCATCGGGCCCTGGAGCTGTGGAAGCCTGGAGACCGCCTCAAACCAGTGAACACAGAGTCAGATCAGATCAAAACATCAAGGACAAAGCGATGAGTTAGCAAAGTAAGGTTATTTCAGTCTTTAGCTACAATATCAACAGTAACAGTAACAGTAGGGATTATTATAACAGCATGTACTCCTGATAATGTAGTAACTGATTTGAATGTACACTGAATTAAAGGTATCTCATTTGTACTAGTAGTTTTTTTGGAGTTTCTTTTAATTGTGATTTTCTGACAAGTATTTCAATTGTGGAGAGGCAACCGAATGTATGTTTTTGGTATTTTTGAGCAGTAAAAATAGGGCGGGAATCACAGGGTCCCTCACGATTTGCTACACAATACACGGCTCACCGTACCATTTTATCACGATATGGCGATACATGTGATAATTGATATATTACACATGATGTATTTTAGCAACAATATTTCAATAAATATGTCAAATATATTGCGTAAACAAGTTTCCTTACACTAAATGAGCAACAGAATTGTCGTGTGGTCACAAAAAATTGCTAAAAAATGAACAAAAATACTCTTGGCGATATACCGATACAGCTGCACCGATACTGTATCACCAAATTTTGTATCACGATATTTGGATTTTTTCGCACACCTCTTAATAAAAACACAACGCAGGATAGATATATGCTTAATGCCATATTGTAGCTAAGTCACTCCCCCTTCAGAGCGCTATCACAACACAATGAAACCACCACATATCAAATCAGGTTTGTGAAGTTGTTGTGTACAGTTTCGAATCACGTTTTTGTACATTTATGGAGAATTGGCGTAGGCTTGTGGGCAGAGCCTTGGACAGAACTGTACATCTCTAACCATAAGTAGGGTTTGAATATAGCCTAGGAGAGATCGCTAGATTACTCAAACATGCATGGGTGACATCTAAAACCTCTTCAGGCATGTTTTTATGAGGCAACAACATTATAACATGGTACAAAGTAAAAAAATAAATAAATAATAATAATAAAAATATATAATAATAATAATAATAATAATAATAATAATAATAATAATAATAATAATAATATACTTTATTTAATTAATCTTTTAAAACCAGCTTCATTCACTGAACATTATTTCGTTCAGTCTTTTCATTTATTTCTTTCTCTTTCCCCATCCCAACTAGGTCACCGATTTACCACATGCATTGCTCATAATATAATAAAACAGAGGACACGTCTGACCAGTTTAAACCCGGCTGAAGTGGCTGTGAGCCGCTGGGTGAGATCATGTGTTGCATTGTGTTACATGTGTTAACGCTTCAGAGCTAAACAAACGCACTTCCTGATGATGTAACAGGCAGCGCTTTGCTAATTATGATCTGAGAACGGAAGAAAGACGACTGCACATGTCCCAGATGAACCTGCTATATGTTGTGTTCAATAACAAACATGATAAAGAGCTTGTATTTCATATCTGCTCTAGTTAAAAATACCTAAAATATAAAAGGTGAAATAAGGCACTTTTCTGTACTGTTCAGGTGTTGTTGTTTTTTTGTTTGTTGTTTTTTTTTTTTTTTTTGTTGCTATGCTAAATAAAATGTAAACTAGACTGTTCTATTTAATCGAGTTGAAGCAAAACTGATACTTTGCAGCTGATGTCATCAACATTCCCTGGGGGTGTGACACTAACTGGAGGCACTGCTCTGTCTGAAGCACTGTTAGACTTTACTTTGAGCTTTGAGTTTTAACACAATCTGACCAGAAAAGGCTGATTTAGCTGGAACTACAACATGTGAGCTGAGTTGTGTGCTTAAAAAGTCTCTCACATTTTTATCTTTTGTATTGAAAATCAAACTCCTAAACAGGGCCTTGAACGCTTGCATTGATCACAGGTTACTGAAAATGTATTATTAAAATCCATTTTGTGATTTTTTCTTGCGTTTTCAGACGATCTGTGTTTGCTACTGTGTGCATTGTGTCAACCTTGTTAACTGATGAACATTCCACCATAAAGATACATGCAGAACATCCCCAGCGTGTCACCGCACAGTATCAATTTATTAAAAGGTAAGTATCAACTTACCTTTTAATAAAATATTCAAAAGGTAAAGGCACAAATGTTGAACCTGATCCACTTGACCCAAAAACAAAATCTGCAGTTTAACAATATTCATTTTAGCTCCCCATATCTGTTTTAAATATTATTTGAGTATAAAATGTTGTAATGTCTTCTGAAACCCAGTAATATGCAACTTTTCAGCTGTAGAATCTGCCACTTGCTTGTTATTACTCTGCTTACAATGTCAATTTCCATGACAACAGGTCAGCTCTGTGGAGGTGAGTCTGTTTACAATGTTTACATTCACTTAACACTGTGAAAAGTGAGTTACTGTTGTGCGGTGAGATTGCCCCGTGGCTCCTGGCAGTGTGTGTGTGTAGGATGTTAGAAAAATAACGTGTTTTAAAAATAAAGTGCTATATTTATAAAAATCTATAGGATGGTTCGTGAGTTTCTTCAGTTTGTTTCACAGCCCGAGGTGGAGGTCAGAGTGAGACAAACTCCCAAGATATTTGTCCTGTGATATTACATAAAACACTCCTATAAACACATGTAGCTATAGATACAAATATACTATTGTATTCTTATATAGTACTTTTTAGGGATGTAACAATATCCAAATCTGTCAATACAATATTTTCACGTTATGCATCTCACGGTACGATATTTTATTTTATTTTGTGGAGACTAACAAAACTGTCCTTTCCTTTGTCATAACCCAAAGAATTAAGATTTAAAAGTGCTTATAACAGTTAAGTCGGCACTGAGACGGGGCACAGGATCATGGTCTATGTAGTTCCCTCTTTTTTGGCTGTTGCTGCATCATAACTATTAATTTAATCAAAGAGGCTTGTAATTCGATATATTGTGATGGCCTGCGATATTATTTGAGACAATATCCCAATATTTCAATTATTGTTACATCCCTACTCCCTACTTTTATCCATAGAGTTGGTATCACAATGCCATAGTTTGTGTTATCATCAGTGGTGGAAGGTAAAGAAGTACAAAAGTAAAAGTACTTACATACAAATTTTAGGTATCAGTACTTTACTTATGTCAATTTTACAGTGGATACTTAGACTTAGACTTAGACAAACTTTATTGCTCCACAAGGGTAATAATAAATTCTGAATAGGTAGCAAAAAGAGCAAGAGACAGGTGTCAAATAAGGCATAATTATATAAGTGTATATGTACAAGTCAAAATAAAATTGAAAAATAAGTTTATTTGTTAATTTATAATAATGTATTATTATTAATTATTTAATTTACTTTTACTTCACTACATGTGAGAGCACCTTACTGTACTTTCTACTCCACTACATTTTTGAACAGGACTAAAAAGTAAAAAGTACTTTTCTCTCTGTGTCGCTCTTGTTTACTCTGCAGAATTATCCATGTGCTCCGAGGATAAGCGTATTTTTACAGGCCTCACTGCTGTTTTTATCCGCACTGTGGTATAAGTGAAAGTGCTTAAATCAGCTTAAATCAGCACTACTTATTGTCAAGATCATTAAACATTTCACCAATATTTTAGTCCTCGAAATCTTATTTATTCTTTCATTTCTTTAAAAATAGACTTTTAGAAGATTTATTTATTGGTCTTTTATGTTACAAAATAAAAAAAAAATACTTTTAGAAGATTTATTTATTGCTCTTGTATGTTACAAAATTAAGTTGCCTAAGTGTACTAATTCACACTATGGTATCGGACTGGTATTGGTATCAGCGAGTACAAAAGGCCAAGTATCAGTATTTGATTGGATTAAAAAAAAAAAAAAATGGTACAGTGGAACAACACTATGACAAATATTTGAATCTTATTGGTCATTTGTCATTTTTTACATCCAGTGAAAAGCACAGACATTTCCCCTCTCCACAAACGCACAAAGCTCTAAAATAGTCCGTAATGACACTAAAACTTCCGCCCAAACCTCAAAGCTGCTCTGTGATTGGTCCAATTAACTTATTTTTGAGCTATAACACCACTTTCAATCCAATCCACTTTATTTCTGTAGCACATTTCATAAACAAACAGTTTCCAAAGTGCTGCACAAATACATAGTAATAACAATATGATAAAATAAATGTTCAGATTTAATCATACTAGTCTTAAAACAATAAAACCAGTAAAATAAAATAAGAGCAAAACCATAGAATAGCAATAAATAAAGAAAACCAATAAAATAAATAAAAAGCACAGAGGAGCACACAACTCGCATGTTAAAACCCAGAGAATAAAAGTGGGTTTTAAGACAAGACTTAAAACACTCCACTGTGGGGCTGTTTGGACGTGGGGGGGGAGAACGTTCCAGAGCTTGGGGACGGCCCCAGAGAAGGCTCGATCGCCCCTGGTTTTAAGTCTCGTCTTAGGCACCACGAGCTGGAGCTGTCCCTCGGACCTCAAAGCATGTGCGGGGGTGTAAATTTGGATGAGGTCCGAAACGTATTGTGGGGCCAGTCCATTCAAAGCTTTAAAAACAAACAATAAAATCTTGAAATCATTTCTAAAATGAACAGGAAGCCAGTGCAAAGATGCAAGAATTGGGGTAATGTGCTCTCTTGGTTCCTGTTAAAAGTCGTGCCGCAGAGTTTTGGACTAACTGTAGTTGGTAAAGTGCGTTACAGAGTTTTGTACTCTTGAACAAGAAGTACGGTATGAATGTGTAACCTGACTGCCTCTGTCTTTTTTTTTTATTTATTTATTTATTTAATTTTTAAGATTTTATTTTGTATTTTGTATTTATTTATTTATTTTATTTATTTATTTATTTATTTTTTTTGCATCTTTATATTGTTATTAATTTTATGTGTGTGAAAAAAACATGCAAATATACTGTGACTTATGTGGAGGGGAAAAAAAGCACTGAAAATATTGCAAATTTAAAAAAAAAAGTGCGTTACAGTAGTCCAGGCGTGATGAAATAAAAGTGTGCACGACTTGTTCAAAAAGTTTAAAAGATAAAAACTTGATTTTAAAATGCCATTGATCTGTTTGTCAAATTTAAAATCACTGCCTAAGGTGACGCCAAGGTTGGTGCCTGTGGGGCGCACGTCATTTTTGAGGGGTCCCACATCTGATCCAAAAAGTATCACCTCAGTCTTTGCTTCATTCAGTTTTAAAACGTTTTGGGCCAACCAAGCCTTGACGTCAGATAGACAGTCGAGTAGAGGGGTCGGGGGCAGCGGTCCCTCTTTGCAGCGGGCAAGTAAATCTGACAATCATCTGCATAAAAATGGTAAGAGAGGCCATGTCTTTAAAAAAATTCACCAAGTGGGAGCAGGTTGAGTGCAAAAAGCAAAGCCCCAGAATTTAACCCTGAGCCACTTGTCGAAATGAAGTTGAATACATGTAAAGTAGAGCTGTTTAATGCCATACTGTGGAACATTCCAGGCAGAGCAATGACATATCCATGGACACAAGCAGATGACGGACCCCCAACCAAAAATTAGATACCTTTGCGCCTTTAAAAGAAAATGTGAATGTGAAGTACAGTCACAAAAAGTACTTATGTTACTTATTACAACGTGAATCTGCTGTTACTAATTATTATCCATATTATCCATAAGAACATTGGAATAATACAGAACACAAGTCGAGTATTTGCATGACTCCAGCAGATTGTCTCTATTGTCTTTGTTAAATCCCTATTATACCCTCTTGTCCCTGTCTGCTACAGTAAATGTCACATAATGAACTGATTTTTATGCATGTTCGAGTTTGAACTACAAAGAAGATTACACCACGCTGAGCTCCGCCAGATTACGCTGCAAACTGGGAAAAAAACACCACCGAAACATTCAAATCTGTGGACCAAACCCCTCCATGCGTGTATTCAACTCTCACTTTTAGTTTTTGACATTTTTGCCGGCGACGACGGACCCGAAAACGTGAAAAATCGTGGCATTTGAGTGATAGCAGATTAGCGAGCGTGGTCACAGTTGAGTAAGACTAAGGCCTAATACAATGATTATCTGTGAGGCCAGCTGTTTACATACGAGCAGGATGTATGTCAGAGAAGGAGACATATTTCCACAGGATTTAAGCGGGACAATGCGCTCAGATGGCAGCTGGACACAGGGAGAGGGAGGGGCTGTTATTTTACAGAGAAGTGAAATATCACAGCATTTGTTAGTCCCATATTCAGGCTGACAGGTTTCATTACAGGGCAAGCCAATATCATGTGATAAGAACTGAACTGAGAGCTCATTCTTGTACCTGTATCGTATTGGATCCAGAATACACACTGTAGAATGCTTTAGAAAGATGTGAGTCTGGTCATCGGTGAATTGAGTTCAGATGGGTGTAATTGACAGGTCAATTAGCCAATCAGGGTCACGCATGGTGTGTCCGTATCAAAACAAATGTGAAAAAACAAATATCGCAAGTAGAAAGCAACAGATTTTTTTTTTTTTTTTCCATGGCTGATACCGGTACCAATTTAGAATTCAGAAAAAGCGATGGCCGATAAGCTCTGCCGATATTTTTGAGCTGATATGAAGGGCAGATTTTGATTGTTTTCCCCAAATTATGTAATTAAAATTTACTACAAACTCTACCAACCCCTTTTCTTTTTACCACAAACCTATAAGAAAGCTGTAGTCATGTTTTCAGCAGTTATCTTTTCGCATTAAGTGTTCAAATAAAACTTAGTGTGTATTTTTTAGGCATCAGAGCGACCAAAACAAAATATTGGCCTATGCTGGAGATTTAAAGCCGACAGCCGATGTGCTAAAAAGTCAAAATATCGGCACAATATATCGGTCTATCTCTAATCACAAGGGACTGAAAAACATCCATGCGTGAAACACTACGCTCTGTTAATCTGAACTGAGATAAATGTCAGTTTATTGAAAATGATGAGTGGCCAATGGGGTCTTTCCTTTCACAAGAATCACATGTATTTCAGAGTGTTTGCACAGATCTAAACTCCAGGGCCCAGGAGTGAGTGACAGGTGGATTTAACCAGCTGCAATGAAGTGTGAACATTCAGGAGAAGCACATGACTTTGGTTTAGTTTAGTCATGGAAATATAAAGATACTAATGCAGGGGTCGGCAACCTTAAATACTCAAAGAGCCATTTGGACCGTCTCCCACAGAAAAGAAAACACCCAGAGCCACAAAACCCTTTTGACTCTAAACCAGTGCTAACCAGAGGAACTACAGGCAAAACTACAACTCCCAGAAAACAAACTACAACAAGCACCATCCTCCACTACAGCTCATAAGCGCGAGTCTTAAGAGAATTATTTACACCTTTCAGTCTTTTCATCACAACAGTAACAACATAAATAAAGTGCATGAGTGAAATAAAGAACTGCGCTGCACACGTACGACCTGCACACGTATAATCTCTGAAAAGTTTAACATGAACCATCTCCAACGCGATAGAAGCACAGAACAGACTCACCATAGGCAGAACATCCCTCAGTCACAGAAAGAACACGCATATTCCACTGAGTGCTGAAGCTGACCATATCAGGAGCAGCTGTTTTTCAGCGCTTCTAGTTTATGCAAATGAGCCATGTGGTTTTAAGTTTCGCTTCTGTATAACGTAAACAAATGTGCGCAAAGCTGCATTAAACACATTATTATTTGAGTCCTCCTCGTAGGAAATAAAAATCCAAACTTAAATTATCCACTGTCGCGTGTACCGCGTGTACCAGTGTCATCAGCCGTGAAAGCAAATGAATCTGCCCACGTAGCATTAAGCGTTCTGTTTTCTTCAGAAACTTTTCTTTTCTTGGATTTATCATCATTGGGCCGAAAATCATACTGCTGATGTAGGTGCCAGTAAGTCCGGGCTGCCAGTGTGTGCGGGTGGCGCACATCGGCGGCTTTGACGCATGTTTTGAGCGACAAAAATATTAAAAACGTTTTATTTAAATGTTACAAGATTACCATTATCTACAGTTTTAGATTTACATTTAAAAACAAACAAACTAAAATAAAAATACAATGTAATTAAATACTCATTATTATTTTCCAAAGTCACAGGGAGCCACGACAGAACGATGAAAGAGCCACATGCGGCTCTGGAGCCGCGGGTTGCCAACCCCTGTACTAATTAATCAAAAAATGAAAAATAAAAATGAAACTGTGATCTGGCTTCTGGCGTCTTCATGAATAATGTACAGAAATAACATGCGTCTTGCCCCAGTTCAGAGATACTGTATAAGCAGCTCTTGAGGTCAAAATCTATCTGTCTGCATCTAATTAAAGCGTTTTATGTCTGATAATCAGGAAGTGCATGTTAGCATTTAATTCACATGACTTTGGTTTTCAAGGCAATATAAAAGTACTAATAAATCGAAAAACAAAAAATAAAAACTAAATTTAGATCTGGCTATTTAAAGGTGCAATATGTAATGTTTCTGGAGGCGGGTTTGCCATCTGCTTGTCTCCATGGAGATGTTATTGCTCTGCCTGGAATGTTCCACAGTATGGCATGAACATATCTATCTCCACGGAGACAAGGTGATGCCACCAGACAAAGTCACAAGTCAGATCTGTAGAGAGGCAGTAAGTTATACTATACAGCAATTAAAACGCCTTTCAGATTAATGCCATATTGTGGAACATTCCAGGCTGCTGGAATCTGTTGCTATCCTTCCTGGGGTAAAATGTCTTGCCCAAGGACACGAGGACATAAGCAATAGTAGCTTGGGTCCTATTTATAGAATGTGAAAAAACACATTTCCTGAGCCTTAGTGATAATCCTGGTTGTATAGGAGCTGTGTGCGATCATGTGACGTCAGCCAGAACAGGAAGTGAGTCCAAGCCACTTCCTGCGGCGAGCTGGAGTTAGACATATGTCACTGAGTCTGAGCCAGGGCCCCGCTCCACAAGAGAAACAAGAGGAAGAGGGAGAGAGGGAACGAGAAGAGAGAGAGGGAGAGGGATGGAGGAGAGAGAAGAGCCAGGATCCCTCTATACAAGAGTAACATATGAGAGAGAGGAGGGAGAGAGGGAGGAGAGAGGGAGAAAGAGAGGGAGGAGAGAGGGAGAGAGAGGAGGAGAGAGGGAGTGTGAGGGAGGAGAGGGGGAGAAAGAGAGGGAGAGAGAAGAGGAGAGAGGGAGAGAGAGGGAGGGAAGGAGAGAGAGGGAGGGAGCTAGGACTCCTCTCCACAAGAGCAACAGATAAGAGAGAGAGAGAGAGAGAGAGAGGATGTGAGGAGAGAGAGAAGAGCCAGCATCCCTCTCCACAAGAGCAACATATGAGAGAGAGGAGGGAAAGAGAGGAAGGAGAAAGAGAGAGAGGGGGGAGGGAGGAAGGAAGCAAGAGAGACCTAGGACATATGAAAGAGATACAGAAAGAGAGAGGGAAGAGGGAGAAAGAGCGATGCATGAGTGTGTGTGTGTGTGTGTGTGTGTGTGGGTGTGTGTGTGTGTGTGTGTGTGTGTGTGTGTGTGTGCGTGTGCGTGTGTGTGGGTGTGTGTGTGTGTGTGTGTGTGTGTGCGTGCGTGCGTGTGTGTGTGTGTAGGTGTGTGTGTGGAGGAGAGAGAGAGATACGAAAAGGAAGAGTCATAACCCCTATCCACAAGACCTTAACATACAGTATGAGAGAGGGATGAGAGAGGGAGAGGAGGAGGGAAGGAGAGAGGGAGAGGGAGGGAGAGCCAGGACCCCTCTCCACCAGAGTGCAACATATGAGTGAGG
Source organism: Taenioides sp. WSHXM2023 (assembly GCA_029959045.1). Lineage (NCBI taxonomy): Eukaryota > Metazoa > Chordata > Actinopteri > Gobiiformes > Gobiidae > Taenioides > Taenioides sp. WSHXM2023. Next base: position 5,024,998 of record CM057101.1, read on the forward strand.
GTTGGGGGGGTCGGAGCTAGAGAGGGATAGACAGAGAGGAGGGAGAGAGAATGAGAGTGTGTTCAGCTAAAAAAATAAAACAATAATACATTCACTTTTGATAGACACTGACCACTGCAGACTGAAAAAACCACCACAGACTTAAAGAGCCATTTAACACCCTCCTGAAGCTTTACTCCGCCCCTAAGCAAAATCTGAAAAGTCCTCCAGAGTGGGCGGGTTGGGGGGAGCTCTGGAGCGATGACTGACAGCCGACTGACAGCCACAAAAATCCAATCCAATTTGAAACAGAGCGGGCATTTGTGTTCGGATCACGCCGTTTCCCTTTTCTCCAGACACGGCGGGACAACGCAGTGCCCAGCGGTGCCAGGTGGGGGCGGGGCTGAGAGGGGCTCCTAACGTCCCGCCCGTAGACCGCGAGGGGCTGTGGTCAGCACGTAATAACCTCAGAACAGCATCTGACTCATTGGCGGCCGTTTGTCCAACCCGGAAATTCAAATGTAGTGGCCGTAGTTGATCCTAAAGAGGCCGGTACAGACACGACTTTTGACCAAGTCCGATTTTTAACAATTATGCACTAAAATGCCAAAATAAGGCCAGGGATAGGTACACACTTCTATTTTAGACCCATTTACACAGCTAATCAGTACAAAAAAGTGATTTTGGTGTTTAGTGGCCCTTCAACCAAAACTAAACCAGGTCTAAACAGGATAACTCAAGCAACTTCCATAATGCATTTTGAAATCCTGTACCTGATTTCTTCCATGTATTTGAGCAAAATCTGTCTTGCCCCAGTCCCAATATATTATATAAGCAGCTCAAAATAAGTCTGCTGTGTCCTGTCGCTATTTATTATAAAGCATTGTATTGTTGTTGCTTAATCGTGATAGTGAAACTCCACACTGGTCTCTGAAAGTTGTGAAAATCACTTATAAACCTTTAATTATGATGCTCTGAATGCATAAGGTATGTGAGGAATAACTTTGAACCACTGCAAACCTTTAAAAATGAACCAGTTCTGTTTTTGACAATTTTTAAGACGGTATAAATATTTACACATTTAAACACTGCAAAATAAGAAAATAAAAAGTATATAAAAACACATTGACAATCTCCTCTTTTACCAGGCCGATTCAAACACATTTAGCTGCAGCTCTCATTCCTGCAGACAGGTTTGGCCCGGAAGCCGTGGATCTTTTGGCGGCTTTTCATTACAGATAGATTTGTGGATAGTGGCTAGCGGCAGGTGTGCTAACGGCTATCGACCGGCGCTGCGTCGTGTTAGTGCGCTGCAAAGGCTCATGGGAGTGTTGTAAGTGGCAGTGGTGAGGAGAAGCCCTTTGATTTCTTGTCTGTTTTGGTTCGAAGTGGCAGACGGGAGCACAGAGAGGAGCACGTACACAGAGGAGCCAACAGAGGGCGCAAGGTAGATCAGAGCAGGGCAATAGTGTCATTACACTAATTTAAGGATTAAAGTGGTAATTTTGTCGACTAATTATGTATTAGATCATACCAAAGAGAAAATGTGACTTCTGTACTTCCTAGCTCCTATATTAGGTCCTATAATACACAAAATTGACTCTTGTGAGCTTTAAGTCATGTTAGAATGTTGTTTCCTCATGAAACAAAACACAACTCCAGGTCTGTTTTTGATGAGGAAACGACATTATAACATAGATCAGAAAATGGCTTGATATGCATCTCGTCAGATCTGAGAAGCTAAACAGGGTTGGGCCTAGTATTGATTAGCGTCTGTTGCTTTTTTGACAGCTCTAGTCCCACCACGTCCTATTATCAGTTGTGTTAAAAGCCCCGAAGTGTGGACCAAACTGTGAATGATGTCTCCTCTCTCACTTAAACCTCAGATCATCTCCTCTAGACCCGTCCAGACAGAACAAAAGGATTCTGTTCAAAGTTCATATTTTAAAAGAGTTCGGAAGAAATGACAAAAAGACTGAAATCTGAACTGACAAACTAAAACAAGAATCACATTTCTGAACATGTTTGTACAGCAGTTTTTATGCAGAATAAAACAGGATATGTTCTTGTTTGCTGAAGTAAATCATGGTAGCCTATTTAAAAATGGTATCCTTTGCGGTTTGCTTATTGATACTTTACAGTGACATCACGCTGGGGGTGTTCTACATTGCATTTCTTTTGGCGGAATATTCAGCAGTTTCCATGGTGACACAATGCACCAAGCAAACACATAGAAAAACAGTTTTAAGATTAATTAAAACACAAAATGGATTTAAACAGAGGCCCTGGGGAAGACCCAGGACACACTGGAGGGACTATGTCTCTCGGCTGGCCTGGGAACGCCTTGGGGTCCCACCGGAGAAGCTGGAGGAAGTGTCTGGGGTGAAGGAAGTCTGGGAGTCCCTGTTTAGACTGTTGCCCCCGCGACCCAGCCTCGGATAAGCGGAAGAAAATGGATGGATGGATTTTAACAGCATATTTTCAGAGGCCTGTAATGAATACAAGCGTTCATGGTCCTGTTTAGGAGTTTGATTTTCAACAAAAATCCAAAAACTGTTGACTAATGCTATCTAGCTTGTGACTGTAATTTTACGCAAGAGAGACTTGTTTAACAGCACAAATCAGCCCACCTGTTGTAATTCCAACCAAGTCAGTTCTTTCTGGTCAGACTGTGTTAAAATAAAGCTCAGATTAGCCCAAATTTGAGTAACAGAGCTTCAAACAGAGTAGTGCTTTCAGTTAGCATCACACCAGCTGCAAAGTATCCAGTGATTGCATTCAGTTCACAATATTCAAAAAGCTCTAAACCCGAGCTGGAGGACGGGTTAGATCTACGGTGGAATTTGCTGTTTAAGTGTCAGGTGGCAGATTTGTTGACCTTGTTTTAAGATGAAGTGAAGTTCTTTTTTCATAGGAGCCTTTTAAAGCGGTGCCATTATTCACAGCCAGATGTTGACGGCTGAAAAGACTTTAAGACTTGAGATGAATGGTGCAGGTTTGTGAACGTAAACCTTCATTAACAGAGAATCTCCCACAGAGTTACACAGGCCCCTGCTCTGGGTTTGAAAAATTCTACAGTGTGAACGCAACCAGTCCAAACCTAGACAAGACCAAGTTCAGACCCAGTTCAGACCTAGCCCAGACCCGGTCCAGACCTAGTCCAGACCTAGATCCAGTACAGACTTGGTCCAGTCCAGACATAGTCCAAATCCAGCCCAGACCAAGTTCAGACCCAGACAAAACCCAATCCAGACCAAGTCAAGACCCAGATCCAGATCAAACCCAGCCCAGACCAAGTCCAGACCCAGTCTAGACCCAGCCCAAACCAAGTTCAGACCCAATCCAGGCCAAGTCAAGACCCAATCCAAACCAAGACCAGACCAAGACCAGACCAAGACCAAGACCAAGACCAAGACCAGACCAGATCCAGCCCAGCCCCAGGTCAGACCCAATCCAGAGTCAAGACCCAGTCCAAACCAAGACCAAACCAAAACCAGACCCCACCCCAGAACAAGTCTAGACCAAGCCCAAAGCAAAACCAAGACGCAGACCCAGACCCAGAACAAGTCTAGACCAAGACCAGACCCAGCCGAGACCCAGTTCAAACCACAGTCCAGACCCAGATCGGCGTGAGGGTATCAGCCTGAACAGCCTGAACCTCATTTGTCCCTGTGTGTATGTGTATGTGTGTGTGCATGCATGTGCGTGCGTGCGTGTGTGTGTGTGTGTGTGTGTATGTGTGTGTGTGTGTGTGTGTGTGTGTGTGTGTGCGTGTGCGTGTGCGTGTGTGTGTGTGTGTGTGTGTGGTCTCTGTCCCGTTATGACTGAAGAATGATCCTGTCCTCTTGTGACAGTCTCATAAATCAGACGCTCCGTTAAAGTGGAGATGGGCCCATTTCCTCTGTGCCCACAACAAACTGTAACAGACCTGCTCCTCGTGCCCACGCCAGACTCACATCGGACGCCATCTTGGTCAAGGCAGCCACAAGAGGAAGAGGATAAATGACCAAAAGAATGAGACTGAACTGTTATAAGTGTACTGGGTAATCGATTTTGTCCATTTTCAATGTTTTAAGCAATTTTACAGTTTTATTTATGTAATGATGGTTTCAAGTGACATGAATTCTAGGTCTCTTTAATTCTATGTCTTATATATTACACAAAATTTGACTCTTGTGAGCTTTTAGCCATGTTAGAATGTTGTTACCTTCTCAAAAACATACCTGGAGTTGTTTGTTTCATTCACACGTTTGAGTAATCCTGGATTATTAGTCTGTCTGCATCTCCAAAACTAAAAATGCTCTGTTCCACCTTGTGATGTCATGAAGCGGTAGTTTGAGTTAACACCTCCTTTTCCCTTTAGTTGTGTAGAGATTGGCAACTGCAGGGCTGAAATCATCAAATGATTCTAGAGAAGGTGTGTGGATTTTAAAATCACAGTGGCGCAACATTATAGCATAGATCAGAACATAGCGTAATCATTGCGTAATTATTTTTCTATTTCTAATGGAAACAGAAAAGCAATAAGGCTGAAGAGGTTATATTAAAGTTGTTGTTACATATGTACAGTTGTATTAAATCTGGGAAAAAAGCATTTTCTTGTATTATTGTCAATTTGTGAACTTTGCTATTAAAAGTGCATTGTGTAACTTTTCTGGTGGAGGGTCCATCACCGGCTTGTTTCTATGGAGATGTCATTGCCTGGAATGTTCCACAGTATGACATTAAACGGCTCTATATTACATTTATTCAACTACAGGTGGTTTTATTGCTCAAAAAAAACTAGAAAAAACAGGCATTCTGACTGTGAGCGGGGTCGCCTCTCCACAGATCTCACCTGTAACTTGGTCTGGTTTGGTCTCCATGATGATAGAAAGGTTTAATGCCATACTGTGAAACATTCCAGACAAAGCAATAACAACCACGGTACAACTTTTCCCTCCACCGGAAAAGTTGTACCTTTAAATACGGCATTGATCATAAAGCACAACAACGAGACAAATATCGGACATCGGTATCAGTAAGAAAACACTTCAAATCGATATCGAACCATCCCACAACTCCATCAAACTGTCATGAATTTTACAGAACAAACCCCTCACTGTGAGCTCTTTAAAGTACATGAGATAAAGGTTACTTCTGATGTAAAAGCGAATTAAATCCGTGCTTTATAGTGAGGCTCAGTGGGGCTTCCTCGCTCGTCACGTCTATAAACCATCTCCACAGACACACGCGCCGATTGGCTAATTACCGATAACGAGCGGCACTTCGTTACAGCGCCTGTCACGCCAGAAGATAAGTGATGTTTGAGTTCCATGAGGACCAGAGGAGGCGGGGTCTGTGGGAGCGAGGGGGGACTGTGATTGGGTGATCGGGTGATTGACAGTTGCGTTATTGGCCGGTATGTTTGATAAATGGCTCGTGTGGAGGAGTGAAATGAGCACAGCTTCTCACCTGAACAGCAGAAAAACAGATATGCAAATCGCTACGTACATTTGATATAATTTACATTTACATTTTCTTGGATTTTAGTTAAAGGCCCATATGACGTTATTTTTTATCTATGTTATAATGTTGTACTCATCACAAACAGACCTGGAGTTGTGTTTTGTTTCATTCACACATGTTTAACACACCCTGCAGATTTAGTTCTTTAGTTCTTCTCTCAACCAGAAAACACTTTGTTCCACTTTGTGACATGCGGTAATACAGGAAGTGCTCCATACACTGTTAGAATCTGCTAAACCATAGCAGATATGCCATACCGGCTTGTCAGAGCCTGATCCCGTCAGATCTCAGAAGCTCAGCAGGGTCGGGCCTGGTCAGTACTTGGATGGGAGACCGCTGGGAAAATCAGGTGCCACAGGGGGGCGCCAGTTGCAAAAACTGTTGTTGTGTCCTTAGGCAAGGCTCTTCACCCACATTGCCTAGTATGAAAGTGGTGTGTGCGTGAGTGACGGTGGTGGTCGGAGGGGCCGATGGTGCAGATTGGCAGCCTCGCTTCTGTCAGTCCGCCCCAGGGCAGCTGTGGCTACAATAGAAGCTTATCACCACCAAGTGTGGAGTGAATGAATAATGCTCTGTAAAGCCTCTTTGAGTGTCCAGAAAAGCGCTGTATAAAACTGATGCATTATTATTATTATTATTATTATTATTATTATTATTATTATTATTATTATTATTATTATTATTATTATTATTAATATTATTAAACAAAAGGTAACCGGTAGCTGTTAACTTGAAAAATACTACAACATGACATCACAAAGTGGAACAGAGCATTTTGAGCTTTGGGATGTAGCCAGACTAATAATAAAGGATTACTCAGACATGTGTGAATGAAACAAAACACAACTGCTAATACAGAACATTTAGATCAACATGTACCTTTAGTTGTTTTGGAAATGTTATATTCACCAAAAACAATGTATTCATTTGTTCAGTTGGTTTCGTTTTTGAAGTCTCTCCTGCCTTTGCTCCCTGTGCTAAATCATTCCCCCTTCGGAACGCTATCAGATTACAATCACTGTGCGTCCAGGTAATATAAACTACTACTTCTCTCCTGGGCACTATTCAAACCCTCCTTACAGTTCTTACTGTAAGGAGGGTCTGTACCCTCCTTACACAACACACAGCAACACAACAATTCAGCACAACAATCCTCCATAAATATACAAAACCATGATACAAAACTGTACACAACAACTTCACAAACCTGATGCGATGTGCAGTTTGTTTCATTAGATAGATTAGATAGTTTTAATACCCTATAGAAGTAAAATACCCTCCCTCGTTAAAGTTTTATCAGTTTTTTTTACATGTTTTTTGTCAACAACTCTCATGTAAAATGAGAAATCTCAGTTTTGTCTGAATTGTGAAAAAGAAAAAAAACATGGCAAATGAGTGCATGCTCCTCACAGATAGAATTTAGCTCCTGATCCTCCATCTGGGGCTCAACTCCTGGTCACAAAAGCCCAGACGAGAAAGAGGGAGAGACGGAGAGAGAAGGAGAGGAGAGGGAGAAAGAAGAGGAATGATAAGAGGAGAGTAGAGGGCAGAGGGAGAGAGAGAGAAAAGGAGGGGGTCAGTGGGGAAGGGAGAAAGAGAGGAGAGGGAGAAAGCAAGGAATGATAAGAGCGGAGTAGAGGGCAGAGGGAGAAAGAGGGAGAGAGAGAGAAAAAGGGAGAGAAAAAGATGGAGAAGGAGATAGAGGGGGAGAGAGAGAACCTGTGAGAGGAGAGGGTGGGGGTGCAAAGATAGAGGGAAACAGAGGAGAAAATAGAGCGAGAGAGAGAGTGGTATAAAAAGAAGAGAGAAGGGGGTCAGAGAGGGAGAAAGGGATAATGAAAAGGATAGGGAGCGGCCAGAGAGGAAGGGGGAAGAGAAGCGAGAGGGAGAGACAGGAAGGGATAGAGAGAAGGTAGCATAGAGGGAGAGAGAGATGATGAAGAGGAGAGAGAGAGAAAGAGAAAGAGAGATGAAGGGGACAGAGGGGTGTCAGAGAGAGAGGGAGAAAGAAAGGAGAGAGAGAGGAAGATCAGAAACAAGAGAGGATGGAGGGTGGGGGTGCAGAGGAGGAGAGGAGGAAATAGAGAAAGAGAGGAGAGGTGATGGTGAGGAGGGTTTTGAGCGAGAGAAAAAGAAGGAGAGATATGGGAGACAGAAATAGCATGAAAGAGATGGAATAAAGAAGAGGAGGGCAGACAGGGAGAGAAGCAGAGAGAGGTAAGTGGAGGAGAAATTGAAAAAGGAGAGGGAGTGAGAGAGAGGGACAGACAGAGCGATAGATGGGGGGACTGTGCGTGGTGGTGCCAGTACGGTTTTTATTGCAGCCCAAATGTGATGAGAGAAAGGCTTTGTGACGGGATTAGACGGTCTGTGTCTGAGGCTCGGAGCTCAGGCCATCAGGCTCCACACACACCAGCGCCATCAAATCTGCCAAACTCCACCCGCACACACACCCTCGACATGGGAGACAGAGAGCAGGGCCACGGGGGATCGTCGAAAGATGGCGGAGTATTGATTATTTGATTGAAGATCGAATATTGAGCACTGAGATTGAAAAAATGAAATGCCAAAGTAGGGCTGGACTCTATATATATGTTTTCGGTCATATCTAGGGATGAACCGATCCAGTTTTCTCAGTTTTGATACTGATTTTGATACTATAGCTTTTATTATCTGCCGATGCCCAATATATTTAAGACAAAACTGATCCAATATCCAATCCAGCATTTTTTTTTTCAGAAATTTCACTTTTGTAGTGAAAAAACATGCAAATGAAAAACATGCAAAAAGTTCACCATGACATGTTAAATTACAGACGACACACTGACACTGTGAAATAAACAAGATAAAAAGATTAAGGAGCTAAAATATTACTTTGGTTTCCTCTTCAAGACAATATAAAAAAGTTTAAGTTTACTTGATAAGGTCATGATCTGGGTTAAAGAAAATTGCGATATTAATGTTTTGCCATATTGCGCCTTGCCTCAAGTGGAGGAGTTCAAGTATCTTGGGGTCTTGTTCACGAGTGAGGGGAGGATGGAGCGTGAGATTGACAGGCGGATCGATGCAGCGTCGGCAGTGATGTGGTCGCTGTACCGGTCGATTTACTGGTCAATCTACGTTCCTACCCTCACCTATGGTCATGAGCTTTGGGTAATGACCGAAAGGACAAGATCGCGGATACAAGCGGCTGAAATGAGTTTCCTCCGCAGAGTGGCTGGGCGCTCCCTTAGAGACAGGGTGAGGAGCTCAGTCACACGGGAGGAGCTCGGAGTAGAGCCGCTGCTCCTCCACGTCTAGAGGAGCCAGCTGAGGTGGCTCGGGCATCTGTTTTGGATGCCTCCTGGACGCCTCCCTCGGGAGGTGTTCCAGGCATGTCCCACCGGGAGGAGGAGGCCCCAGGGAAGACCCAGGACACGCTGGAGGGACTATGTCTCTCCGCTGGCCTCGGAACACCTTGGGGTCCCCCCGCTGGAGGAAGTGTCCGGGGTGAAGGAAGTCTGAGAGTCCCTGCTTAGACTGTTGCCCCCGCGACCTGGCCCCGGATAAGCGGAAGAAAATGAATGGATGGATGGCATATCACTCCATTTTTAACTAAAAAATAATGTATACAAATAATAACACAATAGCTGTGGCTGATAGTAAGAAGGTTCCAGGTTCAACTCCCACGTGCCTGGACTTTTCTGTGTGGAGTTTGCATGTTCTCCCTGTGTCTGGGTGAGTTTCCTCTGTTTCCCCCATCAACCCAAAACATGCACCACAGGTCAAATCCTCCATCTAAGGTCCTGACCAAACACTAAGCCCTTGATCGCTGATTTCCCACACGAAGGATTAAAAAAGTATAACATTACCACCATAACCTTAACAATTCGGAACCCTTTCATGAAACATCTCCAATGCAGCAGCAAAACAAGCAGCCTCTCCATCTCCTCATCATCATCATTACCAGCGTCTGCCCTCTTAAGCATCAAAGTTCATCCATTCGCCCAATAAGCAGTACTCCTCCTCTTCCTCTTTTTCTCCTCTTCTCTCTAAACTGACCTTGTACGGCAGCACCACAGCTGACCCCCCGCTGATGCCCACGATGGGCACGGCGGTCTGTGTGGAGATGAAGTCCAGGATCTGTGCCACGGCCTCAGAGCCCACGTTGTCCTCAAAGACCACCCCATGGACTCGGTTTGTGGAGAGGGTGTCACAGATGCGCGTGAGCAGAGCACGAGGGTTTGTGTTGTTCACCAGCACTGTGATCGGGTTCACCTGAAAAAACAAGATTTGAGAATGAAAAGTGTTTCTAGAGGTTGCAGAAAGGCCAGGCAAGTTTATTTGTAAAGCAGAATTCGCACACGGAGTAATTCAAAGCGTTTTACAAAATAAGAAAGACATTAAAACCATAGAAAGATAAGAAACAAGAGGCATGTCTGATATAAATGAAGGTTTTTCTGAACTGTAAAACTGGAAACCTCTAAGTTAATGACTTGAATTGACAATCCCTTTAATTTTGAATATTTTAGGTATATTTATATATAGGTATATTTTTTGCCCAAAAAAATCATGAATTTCAAGCTATGGCAACTGTCCTCCGTTGTCATAGCAATTAAGCAATTCAAATCAAAATAGTATATCTTTTGAACAGGGAAAGGTCCTCAAAAAAATCCTTCAAATCAGGAAGAAATTTCGTCTGAAAAAGTTTCCACCTCCAAGTTCCGTAATGAACCTTTAAATGGATGATGCGGCCTCTATCGTAGTTTTTGTGATTAAATATTGGACATTCATATTCTTTCTTATTAAGTTGACTTATTGATTTGATTTTCCTTTTTGCAGTCTAGTTTCTTTTGTGATAAATCAGCTGCAGGTGTTTTTTTTTTTTTTTTTCCTGTCCCAAGAGCAATTTTCTTGTTTACATTTTCGGCAATAAATTGAATTAGCCCTGACAGCTCCTAGCATGTATTTAATGTCTGTATTCTATTGCATTTATATTGGGCCTTTCAAAACGCCCACAGCACTCTACATCACACTCTTGTACTACTGCAGCCACAGCCGTCCTTGGGCAGACTCACAGAAGTAAGGCTGTCAATCTGCGCCATTGTCCCTGACCACCACCAACCACCAACACTCACACTTCTCTGTGGTTTGCTTTTATTTGATTTTACTGGTTTTATTGTTTTAGGACTGGTATGATCACAATTTTAGCAATTTTACCTTTTTGTCGTCTTCATTTTATCATCTGGAAACTGCTTTGTTTGTAAAATGTGCTACTGTATGAATAAAGTTGATCTGGATTTGGACACACCACATTCATACTAGGCAATGTGGGTGAAGTGTCTTGCCTACAGACACAATTGCAGTTTCCACTAGAGACCCACTGTGACACCTGGTATTCTCAGCGGTCTCCCATCCAAGTACTAACCAGGCCCGGCCCCTCTTAGCTTTTGGAGATCTAACAGGATCAGGCATTGACAGGCAGGTATGGAAACATATTTATCTAAATATTTATGAACAAATTTGGCTGTTGGACCGTTCATTTCTTCTCCCTGACTTTGTGTCTAAAAACATGTACGCTTATAATTTAGCAAATGAAAAATGTAGGTGATAGAACAACTCTTCTCCATACATACATGCATACTGTACATTTATTTCTACTCTTCTTGAAATATTTATTTTATTTGTTTATTCTTTTATTTAATAGGGACAGTGCATACTGAAGAACATCAATAACACTGCAGTGTAAATATGCCAGATTATAGCAAAAATGCTCATTTCCATCTGTAGTCCCTCGGCAGGTGACACCACAGCAAAAACAATAACAAGTGACAATAACAGCATACACTAAACGTGTCCACAAATCTGGTTTTTCTTTAGCCACTGTTTCAAGTGTGACTTGTGGCCAGTGTTGGAGTCTCCCTTATTGGTAATGGGAGAGAGTTCCAGAACTTAGTGCTTCTGACTGAGAGCACACTTTGTCCAAATGTAGTGCGTCTGTGTGGGACCTCACAGTTCCCAGGTCGTAAATGTTAGGTGTTTTGTCAGCTGCAGACTGTTTTTATTTTTTGAGTTATAAGACTATTAAAATGACCTGTAAACAGCTAAATAATCAAATTTCTTTCCGATCATGGTCGCTCCAATTACTCATATCAGATTTCTCTTAAAGGTCAAGAAATCAGATAATAATGAGTGTGTCAATTTTTGGTGTACATGTGAACAGTTTTTAAACCAGGGATCTCCAACCTTTATCCTCCGGTGAGCTACCTTACAAAACAAAAAGAGCTACTAAGATGGCGATGTTATTGCTTTGTCTGGAATATTCCACAGTATGGTATTAAACCTTTCTATCTTCATGGAGACCAAACCAGACCAAATTACAGGTCATATCTGTGGAGAGGCGACCCCGCTCACAGTCAGAATGCCTGTTTTTCTCTGTATTTTTGAACTGCACTACCACCTGTAATTGAATAAATGTAAGATAGAGCTGTTTATTTTCAGACTGTGGAACATTCCAGGCAGAGCAATGACATATCATAGAAACAGAAAAATAAGAAATAAGCAGGTGAAGGACCCTGAACCAAAAAGTGACATAGTGCACCAACAGTCGCAAGAACTTTATGACAGCGTGAGATGGGGTTAAGTTAGATGCCTATAAAACATAAACATTATCTATTTAGAATTAAACCAATTTAGTCATCGAAATGATCCATGTACAGTAGTAATGTGTTCAATTTGAATTATTCAGCACAGTACGTATTCAGAAATCCCGTGGCGAGCTACACATTGGAGACTCCTGCTTTAAACCACGCCTCACCTCCAGGGGCAGGTCCATGAAGTTCTCCCTGCTCAGTCGTCCTTTGATCTCGCTCTGGTATGCGGGGCCGCTGAACACCACGGCGACGTTGACCGTGGGGGCAGGGACTCCAAAGGGCCGGCCCACAGCCAGAGGGGCGGAGCACAGCAGCAGCACCACACGCAGCCACCAGGGGGAGCTCCGAGGGCCCATCGCACTCACCTACTGCCTGAGGACAACACAAGCGTAAGAATAAGGTAAATATGTGCTTTATAATGAGAGTTTATGGTCTATAATATCAAAGTTGTGGTTTTGAAGATATGCAAAATTAGACTGACCTTCTATAAAAAAAAAGAAAACCGACAGAAATAGATTCAAAATAAATAGTAAAATGGGTAATAAAAAGAATAAAGTTAAATTTATGAGCTTGTGTTTAATGTGGCAGTCCATTCACTTTTTATACAGTACTTGAACCTCAACAAGGTTTAAAGCTTCACTGTGTAACTTTTCTGCCATCTGCTTGTCTCCATGGCGATGAGATGTTATTGATTTGGATGAAATGTTTCAAAGTATATCTCCATAGAGACAAGCAGGTCATGCCACCAGACCAAGTTACAGGTCAGATCTGTAGAGAGGCAACCCCACTCACAGTAGGTTTTACTGAGGTATTTTATCTATAACCAGAAAATAAAAATACCTGTAATTGAATGAATGCAAAGTAAGTCTAATGCCATACTGTGGAACAACACCAGATTTCCCACCAGAAAAATACAGTACACGTTTTACTTTTCTGTCCCTGTCAAATAAATCATTTAGATAAGATTTAAAAAAAAAAAAAAAAAAAAAAAAAAATCATAATTTTTTTAAAGTAATGTAAAATGACAAATAAATATATTTATATATGTATATTTCAACAAGGACAAGAGGCTGGATTAAACGAGACTAGACCAGACCAGACTTGAACTTTTTGTGTCCTTATACTGTTTAAATTATCTCTCCCAGTGCAAAGTCTATCTCCGTCACAGAGAATCGTCCTGTTTTTATTTTGTTTTTTCTCGTTGCATTTTTAGCTCCTCGACGTGAGACCGGAGCCTATGGGAGCACATGTCACTGCACTGCTGCTCCGAGGTGCCGTCCAAGCAAACAGATGGCCGCCACATGCGCTAACGCTACACTCGCTAACGCTACACCCGCTAGCGCTACACGTGCTAATGCTACCGTGGCTAATGCTAAAGCTACGGCGGCACACAGGGGGATTTGTACCGCTCTCTCTGTCTCGTGACTAAAGGTTTACCACCAGGACCATCTGAGACTATCTGGGTTACTAAACCACGACGACCAAGAAAGATGAAGACGAAGAAATGGGAATTAATATTAGATGTCACACACAACCACGCAAACAAATGACAAATATATAAATGCTACAACAAAATGTATTGTTTTGAGTAGGTTTAACCAGTTTGAAGTGAATGTGTAGATCTTAATTATTTGACTTTCAGATATTTTTAACATATAATAGGCTGACCAGTTGTTGGCAGATTTATCCAAAACCAGTGATTTGTTCCAGTTTTATACAAAAAATGCCCCAGGTGTCCCATTTTTGACCAATTTTGATGCCTGCCAACAGTAAAGAGGGGAATATATTGTCATTTGTTTAGCTAAAATACAGAAAACTGAGCTCAAAAATGACCATAAGGCAAAAAAAAAAAAAAAAAAAAAAAAAAAAAATGCATGACAGAAGTGAGTTTATTTATACCAGCCATCCCAACTTGGGTGTGTTTCAGTTTTTAATTTTGAAAATCTGGTCACCTCAACATAAAAGCCAAATTAATACCTCATATTTGTGCATATTTGTATATGTTTTTCATAGTGTTTTTGATCACTAAAATACTTGCAATGAAATAAATTATGATGATACTGCAAGCAGGTGGTGGACCCCAACATCAGAAAAGTTACATAGTGCAGTTTTAAGTACACATACAAATTGTGAAAAACTCAAAACAACATAGATATTTTTAATTCAAACTCATTTACTGTATCATCAGCTTTTTGTAGTACGGTGACTGAGTGGCTGTAGCACTTTCACCTCACAGTAAGAAGGTTGCTGGTCTTTCTGTGCAGATTTTGCATGTTCTCCCTGTGTCTGGGTGGTGTTTCCTACAATTTCCCACATCAACCCAAAACATGCACCATAAATCAAATTCTCCAGCTGAGGTTCTGATCAAGACTCGCTCAAGATCTGGAGATGGTCCCAGCGCTCCTGACTGGTTGCCCTAGTGGCATTGAAGGGTGGGTCAAACGCAGAGGCCAAATTTCCCTACAGGGACAATAAAGTACCTTAACCTTAAAGGTGCACTGTGTAAATTTTCTGGTGGAGAGTCCATCACCTGCTTGTCCCCATGGAGATCTTACTGCTTTGCCTTGATTATTCCACAGCATGGAAATAAACTTGGTTATCACAATGGAGACAAGTTAATGGTCAGATCTATGGAGAATTCATGTTTTTGTGGAATCTTTGAGCTATAAAACATCTGTAGCTGAATAAATGCAAGGCAGAAGTGTTTAATGCCATACTGTGGAACATTCCATACAAAGAAATAACATATCCACAGAGGCAAGCAAGTAATGGACCCTCCACCTTAGAAGTTACATAGTGCAGCTTTAAAGTAGAATCAAACACACAACCTGAGAGGCAAGTCAGGCACATGCACATTCCACAGAGCGATCCGGAGTCTAACCCACAACCTCCTTACTGAGCGCCCAGAAAAAAAATATAAAAGCTTTGAACTTGGAAAATATTTTAGCCCAGAAAAACACATCTTAACTCAGCAGTGATATCATGAATGTTAAGTGATTGAACCAAAGTTTGTTGTTTTGTCTGTTAGCAGCGTGCAGGCAGCCAGCGGTGTGTTCAAGGCTTGTGGGACATGTGACACTCCTCTGGGAGACACGCAGTAATCCTGTGTAATCCTGCTGCTGCTGATGCCACTGTTTCCACACACACAGAGAGCAGAACCTCCCATGGAGCAGACCACACAGCTCTTAAACACATCAAGGAAGTACTTACACAACAAGAGACGGTCTGATCAGTAAGTACTAGAGGAGTCAAGTACTCACTACTGCGATACTAACGCATACTGAAGCTAGTAGACTGTAGAATCTAAACCAGTGGTGAAAGGAATACCGGCAATTTGTACTCAAGTAAAAGTAAACTGACTTGACTAATAAGTACTCAATTACAAGTACAAGAAATGAGCCAAATAATGTACTTTTCTACTGTAGTTGAGGGTCCACCACCTGCTTGTCTAAATGGGGATGTTATTGCTATCTCAATCTATCTCTCTCAAGGGGAGACAACTACAGGCTACATTACAGGTCAGATCTGTGGAAAGGCAAGCCTGTTCACAGAGAGAATTATTGTATTTCTAAGCAGTAGCAACACCCGTAATGAATAAATGTTAGATAGATGTGTTTAATGTCATACCATGGAACATTCACCTGCTTGTTTCTATGGATACATCATTGCACTGCCTGGAATGTTCCACAGTATGATATTAAACAGCTCTACTTTAGATTTATTCAATTATAGGTGGTTTTAGAGCTCAAAAATACCTAGAAAAACAGGCATTCTGACTGTGAGCGGGGTCGCCTCTCCACAGATCTGACATGTAACTTGGTCTGGTTTGATCTTGATCTTGATGACATAAGGTTTAAAACCATACTGTAAAACATTCCAGACAAACCAAAAACATCTCCACTGAGAAAAGCATTTGACGGACTCTCCACCAGAAAAGTTACACAAAGCACCTTTAGGTTAAAAGTTGTGTTGTGTAAAATTGTGTTTCGCATTGTGGACAAGAACATTCCTGTAGGCATTCAGTCCTTTTTTTAAATTAAGAAATTGTCGCTAAACATTCTAGGCAAGCAATAATAAGCAATATGAAAAAAAAATAAATAAATAAATAAAAAAATTGAGCTTTTAACAGGGTAGTGCTTTCAGTTAGTTATGTTTGAGTTGGAGGAAACCCATCCAAACACAGGGAGAACATGCAAACTCCACACAGAAACCACCCTCTTATCACGGCAATGGAACCCGAGACCTTTGAGTTGTGGGGCGTGCATGCTAACCGCCACAGCGCCGTTTCTCCAGTATGTTTCATAAGAGCGTTTAAATGTATTACAGTTTTCATTAGGCCTTAAATGAGCCACTCTGGAGCTAAACGGGAGAACACACACAGCTCGATTCACGGCGTTTGTACTGTCACCGCTTCACATTGTAACGCCACGAAGCCTATTCATAAATCAGGGCCCAAATTGATTAGTCGTCACCGGGAGAGGGCATCCCAATGACGAAGGGTTAATACGCCGCCGTACGTGCCACTAATGCTAACGTGCTAACGCTAAGACCCCCTCCTCTGCATCGTCGCCGTGTTTAATCAGAGCTTGAGGAAAGAGCTGAGGCAGGTGGATGAAGGTCGCGCTGATGTTGGGGTATTAACGGTGACTCATGGGTAACTCTGTGGACATGGAGAGAAGGAGAAGAAGGAGGAGGAGGACGGGCGTAAGTGTAAGAGACAGCGAGACGTGACCGCCGTGTTGGATTTAGCGTGGTCTGAGCCAAAAGTGCTTAAAGGGGAGAGAAGGAGCTGATTTATGGCGGAGGAGGTACACGGCCGGTGCGTGAGTGTTTGTACAAGGGCCCGCTGTGGCAAATCACCGGTGACAAGTGACGTGATGTGTTATTAGCTGACGGAGACAGGAAGACATGCTGGAATACTGTTGAACCTTGACTATACACAGTGGAAACTGCAGATTATTATGCAAAATGGACTTTTCAGAGCTTTTAGTTATAGTTGTTTCCCCCTCTCATTTACCCTTTCACAGTTGTTTTTGGAGTCATCTTTAATCACTTATTTTCAAGACGCCATATTGCAGATCAATCTGTTTTCAGGTTACATGCTGCCATTCCGACATACCGCCACTCCGACATTGACGTCTAATTGTCAGATTTCCATTTTTTATCAAACGTCTCTGCACTCTGACATTTTTTTTTTCCTTGGTCGGAGTGGCGGCGCTTAAGCATTTTTTTCAACATTCCACCATTCGGACAAACAAGGTAATTATTAAAAATACGTTGGTCTATTAGAATGAGCTAAATGTATGGAGTACGGAAGCTTTCCGAAATATTTGTTTGTATAGGATAGAAATCTGTGCATATGCTGCAGATGCTGGACTTTTGCGCCGCATACGGACTGAACCAGGACTGAACCAGGACTAATCCAGGACTGAACCAGGACTGAACCAGGACTGATCCCAGGACTGAACCAGGAGGACTAAACCGAACTAAAACAGGACTAATCCAGGACTAAACCAGATCTAAACCAGAACTGAACCAGGACTAAACCAGGACTGATCTTGGACTCGAGAGAGAGAGAGAACCCCGAGCCCGTGAAGCAGGATGTCCGCAAAGTGTGACTGGGTGACGGCTGCTTAGCCCCGTGTGGCGTGGAGCGCTGCGCTGGTACTTTCGCCTGCGATCACACAACAGTCTACGTGGGCACACCTCCAGCCCAGGCCTGTCCCGACACAGTCCTGGTTCAGTTTTGGTTTAGTCCTGGTTTAGACCTGGTTTAGACCTAGTTTAGTCCTGGTTTAGTCCCAGTTTAGACCTGGTTTAATCCAGGTGTAGTCCTGGTTTAGTCTTGGTCCAGTCCTGGTTCAGTCCTGGCAAAAAAGGTGACGCTCCAAACTATGAGTAGGTTGTTGGAATGGCGGCATCAAAAAGTGTCAGAACGGGGGCATGTCAGAATGTGGGCATGACGGAATGACAGAATGTCGGGGTGGGGGTCTGTCGGAGTGGCGATATGTCGGAATAAGGATTGTACCCCCCGTTTTCACCATCAATACACACCCACTGCTCTGTACTTTGTTCTTCAGTTTTATTTTCTTAATCAGTGATACATTGTAGGATTCAGCAGTGCCGTGTAGTCATTTTGGTAAACGCAAAAAAATGTCTTCTGTGTTCAGAAGATGTTTGTTTTGAAATGTTAATCGCCATGGCAACAATCCTAAATCTGTATTATTCTTAAACCTGTCATATGCTCACAATGATTCCAAAGGTTGTGTACTCCTATCGCAGTTTTGACTGGCATGTCAGTTTACATGATTACAAAACAAGACATTTTGCTTTCTGATTGAATAATCAGCTTGAGAAGGAAACAATTTTTTTTACATAACATAAACTGTGTTTGCATGTGAGTATATGTCATCGAGTTTCTATCAGTAAAATAAGTGTCTTCATTAATTGCTTTTCATTTCAGTGCTTCTCATTTCAGGCTTTATTATCCACTCATTGGCTAAAGACACAGTGTGTAACTTTGCTGCTGGAGGATACACTGCCTTTTTGTCTACATGTAATTGCTTTGCTGCGTTCCACAGTATGGCATTAAACTTATCGATCTCCACGGAGACAAGCAGGCAACACTGCAGGCCAAGTTAAAGGTCAGATCTGTGGAGAGGTGACCCCGCTGACAGTAAGAATGCATTGTATCCCAGGTATTCTTGAGCAATAAAAACACTTATAATTGAACAAATGCAAAAAAAATAGGCTTAATGCCGCAATGTGGAACATTCCAGAGAAAGCAATAAAGTCTCTCCTTTATAAGAGATTCTGAGTTCAATAGAATTTCCTGGTTAAAGGTCATAAAGGGCATAAAAATCGAAAATTGCTTGAAATAAAATACATTTCTCAACCCCACGGGCAAATTGTTTTCGTTCAGACAAAATCACAACCCAACCAGCCAAATTCATAAATAAAATAAAACTTACTGCACACAGCTAATAGGAAAAATGCCAGTAATTTCCCTTGTGTATCATTAGTGCTTAGCTTTACTTCTACAGTATATTCTGAGTTCACGCTGCATCTCATATTTAGAGACTGAAAACACTCTCTTCTCCTTGACTGGCTATTGCTATGTCCACCATAAATACCTGTTAAACATACTAGTACACAGATGATTAAACATAATTAAACTACAGAAAAGGGAAATAAGAATAATTAAGAAAGCAGGATTTTTAACTTTTCATAAAATCTAATATTTTAAAATGTGTGGACATAGTTAAAAGTGCATTGTGTTAAAATAAAACACTATGCAAATTCAAAAAAGGATTAAAACGTGAATTCATACATATAAATTGACAAACCCTCCACCTGTAAAGTTACACAAAGCACCTTTAAGTTAAAAGTTTTGACAATTGTGTACAAGGACATTCCTGTAAACATTCAGTCCTTCTTTAAATTAAGAAATAGTCACTATGATTTAAGAGGTTTGCTTCAGTTTGAATCTTGTAAAATAAAAACTAAGGCAAAGTTGTGTGTTTGTTTTCAGTTCAATTCAATTCAATTTATTTTTGTATAGCCCAAAATCACAACAAGAGTTATCTCGGCGGACTTCACAAAATTGTTAGGAATAAGGCTTAGTCCTTGTTTAGTCCTGGTTCAGTCCTGTTTTAGTCCTGGTTCAGTCCTGTTTTAGTCCTGGTTTAGTCCTGCTTTAGTCCTGGTTTAGTCCTGGTTTAGTCCTGGTTTAGTCCTGGTTCAGTCCTGTTTTAGTCGTGGTTTAGTCTTGCTTTAGTCCTTGTTTAGTCCTGGTTCAGTCCTGGTTCAGACCTGCTTTAGTTCTGCTTTAGTCCTGCTTTAGTCCTGGTTTAATCCTAGTTCAGTCCTGCTTTAGTCCTGCTTTAGTCCTGGTTTAATCCTAGTTCAGTCCTGCTTTAGTCCTGCTTTAGTCCTGGTTTAATCCTAGTTCCGTCCTGCTTTAGTCTTTAGTCCTGGTTTAATCCTGCTTTGGTCCTGCTTTAGTCCTGTTTTAGTTCTGGTAGTGTATATTCTTGAGTTGTCATGGGATGGTGGTTAGGATGGGCTTACAATTCCTTTTTTGGGTGTAACCAATACAATTAGAAAATGTATTTTGTGTGTGTGTGTGTGTGTGTGTGTGTGTGTGTGTGTGTGTGTGTGTGTGTGTGTGTGTGTGTGTGTGTGTGTGTGTGTGTGTCCGTGTGTGCGTGCGTGTGTGTGTGTGTATGTGTGTGTGTGTGTTTTTTTATGTGAACGACCAAAAATAAACTTCATTCATTCATTCATTCTGCTTTAGTTTTCTATCTCTGTTCTACCTGTCTGAGCTGTCACTGTGCGTTTTATCTGTATACACATACACATATACATATACACACGTATCCTCACACACACACACACACGCACACACACACACACACACACACACACACACACACACATACAGTAACCAGCTTCATTTCCCTGTCAGTTGTGTAATAGCTCACCTGCGCTCACACAAACCAGGCCCTATGTTATCTGTCAACACAAATTGAACAGCATTGATAAGGAGAATGGGATTTCCAGTGGCTGACATCTCTGGCTCCATACATGCACAAACTCGCACACATGTAAAAAAAAAAAAAAAAAAAAGAAAAAAGAAACCATATTCGCAGAGATATTTGCAATTCATTCTGCTGTATAAAGACACTGCATATATTTGTCAGTTGCAAATCGGCTGGAGCTGGCCAACTGAAACTGATGTGATCCTGTAATGGTTCTGGGTTAAATATAGCTTTCATTGTGTCTAATATGCAAATGTGGACAGACAAAACACAAAATCTTATAATATTGGTCACTTGTGTTGAGATCAGTTATTTAAAGGGCCACCATTACTATTCTGATTAACTTTAAAGGCGCTGTACCTGATTTTTACTGTCTCAAAAACGTGGAAAAACACAACTAGATCACTTTCCTAACCTATTCCGAGCATCCTAATTATTTATAAGTGCTTTTCACAACTTTCAGAGACCAGAGAGGAGTTTTGTCATCACGGTAATGCTAACAACTACTTGCATGCTAACAGCGCACTTCCTGGTTACAGACGGACAGCTCACAGCAGGCTTATTTTGACCGTAAGAGCTGCTTTTACAGTATATGTGTACTGGGAAAGACAAAGTAGATTAAAAACATTGGGTACAGTCTCTTTAATGAGGTGGGACGAGACGGAATTCTCACAAGACGAGATCAGACACGAGATAAGGTCCACGAGATCGGGCATTTTGATATGAATTATAAGTATATGTAAATTATAAATAAGTATATAAGTATAAGTAAATTATGACGTTCAGTTCATTTTTGGTACATTTTATTGAGTACTTTTGCAGTAATTTTTCCTGCTTTTTGGAACCACGGCTTCTCAAAACGTTATCTCACCAGCGTTCAACCCTTTTTTTGTCCAATCCAAATGTAAACGCGTGCGGAAAAAAATCTCATGAGATCATTTTTTGTTTTGTTTTTTCCCATCCCTACTGAACAGTAAGAGCAGTTTTCTCAGATAGCGTTATGTAAAACAAACTAAAAGTCTGGCATTTTGAGTAATGATAACGCTTCTTATTTAGTATTTTGCAGACACACACATTCACTTTACAAAACTTGTGTGAGGAAGCTACTTCTTTAGCCACAGCTGCCCTGGGGACGGGCAGAAGTGATGCTGCCAATCTGCACCAATGGCACCTTTGGCCACCACCTGTCAGTATATTTATATGAGAAATCAGATCACTAGATTACCCAGTGACTAGATCTGATTTTGGTGTGTTTACAGCACAAGAGAAATGTGATCATCAAAAACACCAGGTGAATTTTAGAGTAACTGTTGTATTTGGAAGAGAAAGTACAATGAATTTTAAAATAACATTTCAATTTTTAAACCTTTAATTTTTGCTTTTGCCCGCTTTAGTTAAACTTTTGTTGCATATTTTTGTCTAAACCTGCCCAGGTGTGAACAGTCAGAGATGTCATGTAACATTTCCAGACTCTGATTACTCACACACACCACAGGCGACTGTCAGCAGCTACATCAGTGCTCCAATTTCACTGTCTTTTTGCATTTGTGTTGTCACAATACTAAAATTTCAAACTTAATTTCAACACTAAAGGAATTTAAATTTTAATACTTAAAATAGTGGTACTTTTTTAATATTACCATGTGATCTTATATCTGTGTACTCCCTCAGTGGTCCTGTAGGTTCCATAGTGCTCCATGGGTGTATACTAGTCTATGTGCTGTTATACTTGTTCTGATACAGCTCCAGATCATTCTAAAGACATTCAGGAAAGCTTCATTTCTATCCTGTGAATGTGACTTTTTAGTATCGATACTGCTCAAACGAAATATATAGTTTCAATACTAGTTTATCGATTAGTATCTGATTTTCAACGCAGTAGCAGACCTTTAGCACCCGAGCAATAGAGGCCCAGATCTACCACACCAGACAAGACCCAAGGTGTAGGCTGTGCAAAGAGGCTCCTGAGACAGTCCAGCACATAACTGCAGGGTGTAAGATGCTGGCAGGGAAAGCATACATGGAGCGACATAACCAAGTGGCGGGCATAGTGTACAGAAACATCTGTGCAGAGTACGGGCTGGAGACCCCAAGGTCAAGATGGGGAACTCCCCCAAAGGTTGTGGAGAATGAGCGTGCCAAGGTCCTGTGGGACTTCCAGATACAGACTGACAGAATGGTGATGGCGAACCAACCAGACATAGTGGTGGTGGATAAGCAACAGAACAAAGCCGTGGTGGTGGACATTGCAATACCAAGTGATGGTAATATCATGAAAAAGGAACACGAGAAACTAGAGAAATACCAGGGGCTCAAGGAAGAGCTGGAGAAGGCCTGGAAGGTGAAGGCATCAGTGGTGCCCGTGGTGATCGGAGCACTCGGGGCTGTAACCCCCAAACTGGAGGAGTGGCTACAGCAGATACCATATATATATATATATATATATATATATATATATATATATATATATATATATATATATATATATGTATATATATATATATATATACTGTATATATATATACTGTATATATATATATATAGTTAGATTATTTCATTCATAAAGTATAAAAAGACATCAACAGTGTCATAACATTACAAGAAATGAATGAAAAGGACCAGAAAGAAGAGTCATCTTCTGTTATCTGCCTCCTCTTCCCTTTTCCAGACAAAACATTAACACCGATAGTTACTATAAAACATTTCATCAATACATTCCATTTTAATCAGAAAGCTTCACTTTTATGAGCAACAACTTAGTTTTCTTTTTCATACATACAAATTGCACTGGATTTTATGTATTTTAAATGCCATTATTGTGCTTGATTTCTTTGTCAAGATTATTCCATAAATGAACTCCTTTCACAACGATGCTTCGCTCCATAACCTTGGTTCTGAATCTAGTTTTTTAAACATGTCGGTTCCTTTTAAATTGTAGTAGCTTGTTCTCATCTCAAACAGTCTTTGAA
Source organism: Taenioides sp. WSHXM2023 (assembly GCA_029959045.1). Lineage (NCBI taxonomy): Eukaryota > Metazoa > Chordata > Actinopteri > Gobiiformes > Gobiidae > Taenioides > Taenioides sp. WSHXM2023. The sequence continues at coordinate 5,048,626 of CM057101.1, forward strand.
TATTTACAGGTAATACAGTGCACTTTGCTTTACATGACTTTGAGGATACTTAATTCAACAATATCATACATTTTCAACACTTTAAGTTTAACAAATAATGGGTTGAATGGCTCTCTATAATGACTGTTGGTGATAATTCTCAAGGCCCTTTTCTGTAAAATATTAATGGCTGTAGATAAGTTTTACATGTTGACCCCCAAATTACATCAGATATGGTGCAATTATAGAGTTATACAAGGTTAATAACGCTGCACTATTTCGTGAGAACTTGACATTATGCAACACCTTTAGTGTAATTTATATGAGATATAATAAATAAAACATGTTTTGTCAGTCGTCACCAAAATCCCTGAGCGCTGGAGATGCCATTAGAAACCAGGCCGCAGCGGTGTACTCCCTGTTGGTCAGATAACATCCCTGCAGTAACTCTTTAATATCACATAGGAGTCACATGACGCCGAGCCCCGCCCCCTCCTCCACTCTTCACATTATTAAAGCTAACGAGGCATATGTTATTATTCAGGGGGCCATTACGTTTACCACCTCCACAGAGACCAAGGAGAGACAAGGTCAGAGCCAGACATGAAACAAACCAGAATCCAGTGAGAAGAATCAGACTTTTGATATCAACAGTTTAAAGGGCCCATAGGTTCTACTACAAAACACACCTGGAGTTGTGTTTTGCTTCATTCACACATGTTTAACACACAAACCCTGCATACTTAGGCAGATTTCTTCTCTCAAACTGAAAACACTTCTACCTTGTGATGTCGTGGTAATACAGGAAGTGCTCCACGGTGTTTTTAAACTCCACACACCTTCACTAAAGTCATTTGGATCATTTCAGCCTTGGAATTTCCAATCTCTACTGAACAAAAGGTAAAGTTAGCTGCTGAAAACTAGCTGGAACAGAGCATTTGAGCTTTGGAGATGCAGACAGACTAATAATAAAGGGTTACTCAAAGATGTGCGAATGAATCAAAACACAACTCTAGGTATGTTTTTGATGAGGAAACAACATTATAACATGGCTTAAAACGTCAATTTTGCGTAATATAGGACCTTTAAAGGCTCTTAGCATTTTTTCTCCTGTAAAGTAAAAGTTTTGCCCCAGATATTTTGTAAAAGCAGTTCTTAAGGTCAACATAAGACTGCTGTGTGCTGTTCACATCTAATTAGCAAGAGTTTTTATTGTCCGTAAACCAAAAAGTAACACTGGTTAGCAAACTAGTTGTTGTCAGCATTATAGTGACAGTACAGCCTCAGAGTTGTGAAAAGTGCTTTTAAACTAATCATGGTGGATAATTAGGGTACCAGGAATGTGTTAGGAAAGTGAAGAGGACATAACCCTCATCAAAAAGTTTAACATTAGGGATTTTTCATGTTTTTAAAGCAGTAAAAATCTGGAATGGCATCTTATATTTTGCATTTAACAACTAAGAAATTGGGAAAGTAACAATATTTCAGCATTAAATACATTGCTAATACGAGTAGCTGCCAGTGTCAAAGTCTAGGTTTATTTTGGTCTAGTCCTGGTTATTTATCATAGAAATACAAATCTTCTACATCTGCGCAGAGATCTCAGGTTCAGATTCAGGCGAGTCAGACTCAGAGACAAAACAGAAGTGAGGGACTTTATCAGATCTGAGCGAACAGCAGTGAAAGGGACGGATGTATTCTGAGATATGGGCTGATACTGTCCCAGCTCTATAGTACATGTATACTATAACAGTCTGTGAACAGAAGTTTAATATGGAGCAAACAAAGAACATACAACAAAATACGGAATTATGGTTATCTCTAAACCCTGGAGATACTGTATGGGGTGGCAGATAGATTTAAAAATCATTCATTTGAAGATTTGGTATTTTGTTTATAGTCAAAAGTATTTTAAAGGGTACGCAGCCTGCACTTTTACCTCTACATTAACCTGCATATGGAGAATAATTTTTTTACTATGTCACGCAGGGCAGTAAGTGCAGATTACACAAGGATAACAGGGCAGTTGGTGCAATATTGGCTCTATCAAACTGTTTTTATAAGGCTTTTCACTGACTAATAGGGAGAGGGTTATTAATCTAACACCGGAGAGCTGAAATCTTCCTAAACACTGGTTTCATTCTGATATTTAGGCATTGGTTTACATTTGCAATTAGAACCAATATGGTGGCAAAAAACACTACATGCAGTTATGTTATTAGGTTCTTTTTTTTTGACCAAGTTTGTTTTCATACCTGACAGTTTCGATTGCTCACTAGCGGTCTTCCTCGGAGTCACGTGATGATGATGACTCTGAGGAAGACCGCTAGTGAGCAGTCCAAACTGTCAGGTATGAAAACAAACTCTTGGTCAGAAAAAAGAACCTAATAAAATTATAAATTATCGGAAGACCAAATGAACCTCATTGGACTAATGCATAGAGTTTTCCTTATTGGCTGCAGGTGCTGGGGTTTACGGAGTGATCATTCAGATCAGAGAGAGTCCTTATAGTTCTTAAAGGTTTACACAAGCAGGTTTTAGTCGAGTGAACTGGCAGCCCAAATAAGAAACTCATGTAAAGCCAATAGATAACGAGGCTACGCACGTGCAACATTTGAAAAAGGACAAACAGTCGCTGGATTTCGAGTTTCTTGGAAAATCCTCTGTACAATCTTTAAGCCATGTAATAATTAAACTCATCAAAAACAGACCTGGAGTTGTGTTTTGTTTCACTCACACATGTTTGAGTAACACTTTATTCTTAGTCTGCATCTTCAAAGCTCAAAATGTTCTGTTCCACTGTTTGATGTCATGAAGTGGTAGTTTTCAAGTTAACAGCTACCGTTTACCTTTTGTTCAATAGATCGGCAATTCCAAGTCTGAAAGCATCCAAATGATTCTAGTGAAGGTGTGTGGAGTTTAAAACCACAGTGGAGCACTTCCTGTATTACTACATGACATCACAAGGTGGAACAGAGGGTTTTGTGTTTGAGAGAAGAATTCAGCCTAAATCTGCAGGGTTTGTGTGTTAAACATGTGTGAATGAAACAAAACACAACTCCAGGTCTGATGGTGATGAGGAAAAAAACATAATACAGATCAGAAAACAGCGTAACATGGGCCCTTTAAGCCAATCCATCACCTATAGCCTTTACATTCTAAACCTATGGACATCTTACGTACAGCAGCTGCATATTAAGGGCGTTTCTCCCACTATAAATCAACATTTAAATGCCAATCCTGCTTAAGATATCTCCTACACGAGCCCGGCCGTCCCCTTATCTCCGAGCACGGGGCGGACTGACATTCTGCAGTGAAGTGGAGCTAAACCAGGCCATTGCCGGGAAAAAAAATTCTTTTATTTTTTTTAAATAAGGGAGGGTCCGATGTGCAGATTATAAAATGTCAGACAATGTATTAAGTTTGTCCCATCTGAGCACCACTACAGCAGGTAAAGAGGTTTTGTTATTTGAGCCAAGCACCAGAGTTGTTACATAACATTTTATGAGTAACATGCATAGAAATAAGATCTTTTGAACAGCTCCATAAAGGTCCTATATTACATAAAAAGGACTATTGTGAGCCATGTTATGTTGTTACCTCCTCAAAAACAGATCTGGAGTTGTGTTTTGTTTCATTCACGTGTTTGACTATTCCTTTATTATCAGTCTGTCTACATCTCCAAAGCTCAAAATGCTCTGTTCCCCCTTGTGATGTCATGAAGCGGTAATTTTCAAGTTAACTTTAGTTCAGTAGAGATCTGAAATTCAAAAGCTGAAGGTCTAATGAAGGTCACAAGGTGGAACAGAGTTTTCTGTTTAACTCAGCCTAAATCTGCAGTGTTTGTGTGTTAAACATGTGTGAATGAAACAAAACACAACTCCAGGTGTGTTTGTGATGAGGACACAACATTATATCAGAAAATACTGTAATAATGTGAACAGTTGGAACCGAATCTCATTTCTTTTTCTTTCTAATTTTTATGCATTTTTACACTGATTAACACTGAACCAACACAGGAACCAGCACTGGAGCAGAGCAGGCAACACCAGCGAGAGCTTTGTGCACAAAAAAAACAAAACAGATTTGACATTTTTAACAGTCAGTTTTTCAAGTAGTATTAATGTAATGCACCCAAACATTTTATTTATTTTTATTTGCATATTTTAAAAGGATAAACCCGCTCCCACTCCGAGTTTGAACCATTTAAAACAGATCTGAGCCGTGGTCATTTCTCTCTGTGATTAGTTTGTAGATAAAATGATTCTCACATTGGCTTCTGTCTTATAAAGTAATACAAAAAGAGCCAGTGTTCTGAACGGCTCCCATAAAAGAGCCGAAAGTGTAGAGTAAACGTTAGAATGAATTTATATTTGAGATACTTATACTTTTGTAGAGGCTAACAAAAGTGTGAATACAATACCTTCCTGTCATAATGCAAATAATTATGAGGTAAAACTGTTTAATACCAGTTATTTCATCACGTAGATTGGACTGAAACAGAGCAAAGGATCATGGTAAATGTAGTTCTCTCTGTTTTTTAGCTGTTGCTACACCGTAACAATGAATTTAAGCAGAGAAACTTGTAATTCGATATATTGTGAGACTTTTGACAGCACAATATCATGATATTTCGATCAGTGGTACATCCCTACTTGAAATGAGTAGAAAACATTTGCAAGTATTGTAAAAGTAGAAGCTTTACCCTTAACTGCAGTCATAATAACATTAAATAAATAAATTGCAGAACGAATCATGTAGTTTGTATCTAAAATTAGTTTTAAGGCACTGTACCTCATTTTTACTGTCTTAAAAATGTGAAAAAACAAAACTAGTTCATTTTAAACAGTTTGCAGTGGTCCAAAGTTATTCCTCGCCTTAAACATTAAGAGCATCCTCATTATTCACTGAGTTTTGTTGTCACGGTAACAGCTTGCTAACAGCGCACTTCCCAATTAATTGGACAATAAAACTTAAAGCTAATATAGCAATAAAGCTTTATAACTGGAGGTAGGCGGTACACAGTGGACTTATTTTGACCCCAAGTGCTGCTTATACAATAAAACTGTACCATAGACTGCATAAAGAAGCGGACGAAGGGAGTGTGACGTCACCCATAGCGTCCGGCTATTTATACTTATTTATTTACGGACAAAATAGCGAAATAAAAACACCAGGATCATGTAGAGCGGGTTAATACAAACATTTTAAGACCAAAATGAGGAGCCTGACAGCAGCAGTTACAAAGGGGTGACGTTTTTTCAATACAAAGTAAATTAGAGCCAGAGTTGATGGAGCCAGAAGCACGCCCTTGAACACTTCCTCTTTGGAACGTGGCAGTTAGAGGGTTAGCTATGTCCGTTTATATTTACAGTCTCTGATCTGTACTGGGGTAAGACAAATTTTACTCAAATACATGGGAAAAAAGTTGTAATCTTTACTTATTCAAGCCTTTACAGCTCAAATCTTACCATAACATAGAAAAAATACAAAAAAAAAGTCTAACTACCAGTAGTGGAACTAACTTTACTTTATTTGTATTTTGTATTGTATCTGTATTTTAAAGTGGATTCTTTTTTACTTTTACTTTCCCTGATAACATGACGACGTCATGCCAACGTTGGGCCAACGTATGTGTATACGTTGGGCCAACGTTGGCAGTTGACGTTGGGCCGACGTCATTTTGCTCATTGGCAAGTGGTTGGGCCAACGTCATCAAAAGACGGTTGGATAGACGTTGGTCCAACGTCTTGCCAACATTCAATAGGTCAGTTTCAGACGTTGGCCCTACGTCGGGCCAACGTATGTGTGGACGTTGGGCCAACGTTGGTAGTTGACGTTGGCCCAACGTTGGCAGTTGACGTTGGGCCAACGTCATTTTGCTCATTGGCAAGTGGTTGGGCCAACGTCATCAAAAGACGGTTGGCTAGACGTTGGCAGTTGACGTTGGGCCAACGTTAGCAGTTGACGTTGGGCCGACGTCATTTTGCTCATTGGCAAGTGGTTGGGCCAACGTCATCAAAAGACGGTTGGATAGACATTGGCCCAACGTCTACCCAACTATTAATTAGGCTTTTTATATACTGTATATATTGTACTATTAAATTGCATACTTTATGGAAAGTAATCACAGGTGAACAGTGCATGTAGGTTTTGTTGCAGTATTGCAACATTTATTGATAATACTTGAATTCATGTACACACATATTATCAAAATATAATGTTCAAGGGTGGTTCTTAATTACAATGTACAAAAAATGTTACCAAAATATATTGCTGAAGGCTGATTTACAACAGAAAAAGTTAACTACATTTCAAATGCATTAAAATGCACTACAAGTTTCTGTGTACCTATATAAGTAGATGGAAATAAATATAATGAGATCAACTTCTGAATGTAAAAATAAAATACTACCAACATGTCAAAACATACCTGAACAATCATGAGAAATCATAGCACCAAAACATAGCATATTTTCATACTTTTATCAACTAAACACACCCTAACTATGCATACACCGTGCGTGTGCCAGCACTGGATGGAATTACTAACAAAATAACAACCAAAATTACGAACCCAAATCTTAGACAATTTATCTAAAGTGAATTTCAAATACAAGCCGATAAACCTCGTGGGACAAAATCCAGTTGGAAAATGGATAATTAGTCAATATTCAGTGAGTAATCTAGCACTTTTCACGGGTGACGGCACATACTTGAAAACCGATGGGATGTAGTCAGGTGAAAGCGGGTTGTCACTCTTTTTACCTAGGACACAAAATAAGTAACGTTAAGTAAAGAAACCACTAAGATTACACTGAGAAAAAATATTCACTATTCAATGATACAGGCAGTTTAAAATGTTGCGATGTCACATGAATGCAACCCATTAGCTAATACGTTTTTAGGTCTGGACATTAACCACCGCAGTGAGGTTTATATCGCCAACTAGACTGGGTTGGTAGATTAGGTTGAGGACGTTTCGGCTCGTCCGACTGAAATACAATCCACCCAGTTTAGTCGGTGATATTTATTGTCCAAAACAATAACTATCAGCACCATTTAAGATAATATTAAATGTATAATGTTTACGTGAAATTACCTGATATGAAATGGACACTGCACAAGCAAAATCCATTAGGTGACGGGTTCCAACGCTCGGTTTTCTTCAGCGCGCTTCTTGCCCGTTTTATCGCAGAAATCCATTTTCCCCTCCGAGCTGGATCTTTGGGAATGCGATAAAAGGCTTTATCTTTAACTTGTCCTCGGTGGTTTGTACATCCAGGGGCACAGCATGAGTCTACCATCGTTGTAAGCTGGAAGTTTTGTAGGCTAGTTAGTTAGTTTGTTTACAATAATTCCTGCCAAGATGGCGCCCGGTGGTGCATGCTGGGTTAGCGTGACGTCATCTCCCGGAGCTCTATTGAAACGAATAGTCATTACAAACGTCGGCTCGACGGTCGCGCCAACGTCGTTAACCTGTGTCAGATATGACGGAATACCGAAAAATCGCGAACTTCAAACAACGTCGGTTCGACGTTGCGTAATGTTCGTTGGCTGCACGACGTCGTGTAGACGTCGGCTTGACGTCTAAGATTATACGTCGGCAACGCCGACGTCGGCAGGACGGATCAATGTTTTCAGGGTTACTACATTTGAGAGCAGGTATCTGTACTTTCTACACATTTTTGAACTGGAGTAAAAAGTTAACGTATTTTTAGGATAGTTTGAGACCTGCTGAAAAGACTCAGAGGTTTATTTTTAACAACTTCATAATTTGAGCAAAAAATACAAATAAAAACTGCAAGAAAAAAAGGAAATGTTTCTGTTGAACAAAATACAGCACAAATCTTTATCAAAATTACACATTTGAAGCTTTATAAGATCTCAAAATCTGAGCGAAATACTTTTACTTTTTACTCTTTTAGTACATTACAATGGACACTTTAATACATTTACTTTTTTTTTTTTTCATGTGATAATTTTACTTTAGGTTTTTTTTTTTTGCTATAGTATCTGTGCTTTCACTTAAAGGTGCATTGTGTAACTTTTCTGGTGGAGGGATGTTAGTGGTTTGTCTGGAATGTTTCACAGTATGGCATTAAACCTTTCTATCTTCATGGAGACCAAACCAGACCAAGTTACAGGTCAGATCTGTGGAGAGGCGACCCCGCTCACAGCCAGAATGTCTGTTTTTCTAAATATTTTTGAGCTATAAAACCACCTGTAATTGAATAAATGTAAGGTAGAGTTGTTTAATGTCACACTGTGGAACATTCCAGGCAGAGCAATGACATCCATAGAAACACGCAGGTTACAAGGATGGACCCCGAACCAAAAAGTTACATAATACACCTTTAAGTAACAAAATGTAGTACTTGTTCCACCACTGCCAACTTACCAACTACTACAAATATATAGTTCCATGTATCTTTATGTATCTTTTACTGAAGTATAAGTGAATACAGTGAGCGGGTGTGGCGATGTGAAGGAGCAGAGACAGATTCGAGGAGAGAAGAGGCAGTGTTTTGTATTACGCCTGTGTTCCTGGTCCAGTCTGGGATGTGGAGCTGAGGTGATGGATGAAGGGGGCGTGTGTGTGATAATGCAAACTGCTGAGGTTTGAACCAGTGGAAGTTTATGGAGACCAAACACAAGTGAACTGCAGTAATACATCTGGTAAAAGTAAGAGTAGTATATCTGCTGACATTTAGACTATATAAACATCTAGTTATAGTAGTAGTAGTGGTAGTAGTAGTAGTAGTAGTAGTAGTAGTAGTAATAGTATCTTCTGACAGTCATGGATGTTATTTATTCCATACTCATGTGTTCCCCACGCCAAATATTGCAATAGTAGTAATAGTAGTAGTAGTAGCAGTAGTAGTACTGCTAGTATTTCATGTTTTTATGCTTCACCATAGCACTGTAGCAAGTTTCTGTTTTTGTTTATTAATTTTGTTCACTGACAATGGCAATACAAATTCTGATTCTGAGTAGTAGTATTTTTTGACATCTTCTGAGAGTGCATGTATAGGCCTGATATATAAAAACTCCTAGGTACAGTTAGTAATAATAGCGGTAGTAGTAGTAGTATTTTAGTAGTAGTATCTGACAGTACATGTATAATTATAATAAAGCCCTAGGCCTCCTCCTTCTGTGCTCCTGTTGTGTGCAGATGTTGTGGGCTCATCACTCTCGATCATCACGTCCTGGTTTGACACAACAGCAGCAGGAAGTCATCTCCACAAACACTCATCTCCTCAGTCCTCTTCTCCTCGGATAGACCTCATGATAGTCTCTTCTCCTCGGATAGACCAGGGACAGTCTCATCTCAGACCAGAGACAGGCTCTAGATCATAATGGGCCACATGTTGTAATGGGTCACACACACCTATCCCTCTTCTTGTGTACCACATGACATCATATTTGTCATGGTTAAGGGGTTCATTCTTGGTCCTGGTGAGGTCTTTCTATGTGGGGTTTACATGTTCTCCCATTGTCTAGGTGTGTTTCTCCTGGATTCTCTGGTCCATCAACCAACCTAAATCATGTATATTTGTCTAATCCTTCAGCTAAAGCAGTCCTGAGCAAACTTAGCTCAAGATCTAGAGATGGGTCCTCGAGTGCTCCTCATGACCAGCCAAGACCACACGCTTTTATCAGATAAAAGCATGGTCCATTTGTGTAAAACCAACATGACGGCTAACAAGACAAAAAATAACACAGAGGACTGGAAAACCGTGCAGATTTCTTCAGAATCAAAAAGCAAAGCACTAGGGATGGGACAAGATCTCCTGACACAAGATCTCCCGAGACAACATTGCCACCAGATCGTGCACACATACTAAAACATACTGGTGTACTGGTGAGTTACATTTTTTCAGTGTGGTCCCCAAAAGCAGAGCTACAATGACTGCAGAAATATGAAATAAAGTAAATCAAAAATGGTGAGGCTAAAATTGGAAACAGAATTGCACAAGGTATTCATTATAGCCAAAATCATGTCAAAATCTCGTCTTGTCTCGCTCTCGTAGATCCAATCTCGTATCCCCCTGAAGCAGGAGATGTCTTCTGAAAATGAGAGACGCATGCTACAAATTAGCAGCTGTAATTGGTTCGTCGCAGTTGTCTGAAGCGCAGAAAGTAGGAGGAACTGGCTAAACTTGGATATCAAAGAAAATAAAACTGTGTGACTCATACAGCACAGTTCTTTGGTAACTGCCAGACCATAATATTTTAGTTGCAGTAACAAAAAAAAGTTGAGTTACAGTAGTAAACACTGGACCGTTCAGAGCTCACACTAATATTAATCCAGCGTTCCACGTCACCAGAGCCGGCAGATTACAGCAAAGTGGTCTGCTCATAGGTGGGGGTCGGAGGTCACGGGTGAGGAGGGGGAGGGGCTAACATCTGGGCTCTGCTCCGAGCTTAAACCCTGATCTGATCTCTCCACAGCACACACATCTGACACAGGAGCCAGCACGACCACACAACCTGCAGAGGGTCAGACTCAGGCCAGAGAAATGGACTTAATGTTAGTGATAAAGAAAGTGCACTGTGTCTGTCACCTGCTTGTTTCTATGGATACGTCATTGCTCTGCCTGGAATGTCCCACAGTATGACATTAAACAGCTCTACTTTTCATTTATTCAATTACAAGTGGTTTTATAGCTCAAAAATACCTAGAAAAACAGGCATTCTGACTGTGAGTGGTTTGCCTTGCCACACATCTGACCTGTAACGTGGTCTGGTTGGTCTGGTCTTCATGAAGATAAAAAGGTTTAATACCATACTGTGAAACATTCCAGACCAAGCAATAACATCTCCAAAGAGACAAGCATTTGACGGATCCTCCACCAAAAAAGATACACAATGCATCTTTAAGCGGACGAGTGAAGTGGTCATTGTCCATTGTCCCTCAAAACAATCAAGATGGCGTCATGACTACTGTATATACAAGTTAGCTCCCTTCTGCTGTGACCACAGAAACACAGGATTAAACATGCAAACTCCACCCAGAACCACATTTCAAATCGAGCGGCTAAACTGGGCAGTACCTGGAGGAGTAAAGGAGTGAAGGGAAAGGCGGGACGGGGTCTAGAAGTATAAGAAACAGTGTAATTGGTCTAACAAGTATCCACACTTCAAACTCCGCCCCTGCAGCCAGGTGCTTGTATCAGAAACACCTGGCTGTAATCAGGGCAGTTCTGCGTGTTGTCACCAACTACTTGACATTGCAGAGGCCACTAAAGGCAGCAAAAACTTTAGATTTAGGTGTTTTTGACCAGAAAGCTGTAAATTTACCTAGTTTGAACAAAAGTTGCCCAAAAAAAGGACTAAGAACCACAGATAACACTATTCAAACCCCATATACACAGTTAAATAATGAAAATGTTGATTTAGGTCCACTTTAACCCAGTCACTATGTTTAGATCTATTATTATTTATTATTATAAAGAAATTCAAATTCAAAACCAAATCGTCTTGACCCCAAAACCCATCAGATCACTCTTGTCCCAGTTTACAGCAGGTCAAAGAGCCCCATAGGTGCGAATGGGGGGCTATGTACAGTAATTTAGCATTAGCATTAAAACATTGCAGCTGATAATATAAACATAAACCATCATAAACATAACCCCACTCTTGGCAGAAATTGATAAGCAGCATTTCATTTACGTTGAGTGTTTTATTTTATTTATTTCATGCTGTGAACCGCTTTACTCACAGTTATTTGCTCTCCGTAGCATAAATAAACACTGAAGCTCAGGTAGGTTTCACTTTCACTTTAACATAGCGGACCAAAACAATGAAACAACACGAGCTAGTCTGCAATGAAGAGACAGTAGTTTCTCATCACTGTTGATCTAAAACTAGTGAGTAAAATGCCCAAACACATATATACACACAATATTTTCCTGGCTGTTTTTTACCCTGTGCAGTTGAATGCCTCTCCTGGCCTGTACTTAAAGAGGACCTACTGCGCTTGAGCCTGCTGTAGCGACAATCTATGATCCCCATGGATTACTATGTTATAATTTGGACAACGTCATCACAACAAAGAGCTGTGTAGCTGTCAGTACCTCCGATGGATAGCTGCACACAAAAGTAGCTTTTTTTTTCATTTGTACCAAAATGACGATGCAACGCTGCAGAATTTTGCGTGTATCACTGATTAAGAACATAAAACTGGAGAACGAAATAAGTACAGAGTAGTGACTGTGAAAACAGGAGTTGATTGGCAATCTGGAGTCCCTGCATGTTTATTGAGTCTCTCAAACAGAAAATACTCTGTTCCACCTTGTGATGTCATGTGGTAATACAGGAAGTGCTCCGCTGTGTTTTTAAACTCCACACACCTTCACTAGAATCATTTGGATGATTTAAGATCTGGAATTTCCAACCTGTACCAAGGAAAATTAAAAAGGTAGCTTCTAGTTTTAGTAGTAGTAGTAGTTGTAGTAGTAGTAGCAGCAGTAATAGTAGTAGTGATAGTAGTAGTCGTAGTAGTAGTAGTAGTAGTAGTAGTAGTAGTAGTAGTAGTAGTAGTAATAGTATCTTCTGACAGTCATGTATGTTATTTATTCCATAGTCCTGTGTTCCTCATGCCAAATATTGCAATAGTACTAGTAGCAGTAGAAGTAGTACTGCTAGTATTTCATGTTTTTATGTTTCACCATAGCACTGTTCTGTTTTTGTTTGTGAATTCTGTTCACTGACAATGACAATACAAATTCTGATTCTGAGTAGTAGTATTTTCTGACATCTTCTGAGAGTACATGTATAGGCCCGATATACAAACTCCTAGGTGCACTCCTCTCCTGTGGTCCTCTTGTCCAGATGCAGCAGCAGCAGCAGTAGTAGTAGTAGTAGTAGTAGTAGTAGTAGTAGTAGTAGTAGTAGTAGTAGTAGCTGTTTACTTAAAAACTACTGCTTCATGATATCACATAGAATAAGTAGGTTTTTATTTATATAGCACTTTTCACAGCCATATATCACAAAGACGCTTTTTCATTATTCATTCTCCAGGTGTGTTGTTGGGCTCTGGGAAATTTAAACTTGGACTTTTCAATCATATTTCTTGGGTTGAAATGCATTTTGGAGAAACTATTTGAATTGGACTAGGCCTGCTATCCGGTATTCTTGGCGTGTATGTAAACATAGTGAGCGTTTTTGTGTTGTTTTGCTGAGGCTGTGTGCGTAGCTGGAACAAATTATATTGAGAGACGAAGCATGAATTTCAATAAGTAGTTTGTTTGGTCAGCAATAATTACCTGCCACTCCACTCATTTATTCTTCTTAAAGGGCCCATATTGCACTATTTTCTGATCTATATTATAATGGCCACGTTTACATGTTTTTTTTTATTTTATTCCGAATTAAATAGAAACTAAACTATTCTCCTTCGAGTTTACATGGAAATAATAATTCTGAATTGAGGTTTACATGGAAAACACGTTAAATCGGCTTTATGTAATTCCGCTCAACGTCTGGGGGTCGGGAAGGGCTCTGATTGGACAGGGACATGAACGTATTTACATCGCCCGGAAGAAAACACAAACTTCAGCTGCTACCGGCTTTTTGTCATCTCCGTTTGGTTAGTGTTTTTATGCTTTCTGCCATCCACTCTTTTCATTATTCGTAGTTTTTCCAGCGCACTTATTAAAATAATTGCTCCGGGCCATCATCTCGCAGTGTGTCATCGTGTCAGAAGGACGTTTACATGATCGAGGGATAAATTAATTTGGCTTTAAAATCGGAATAAACCACCCACTTAATTAAGGAATTAAGTGTTTACATGGTGTTTTTAAAGCGATATTAATTTTTATTCGGAATTAAATTACTTTTAATCGGAATTAAAGCTCTAAACGTGGCAAGTGTTTCCTCATCAAAAACATACCTGGAGTTGCGTTGTGTTTTGTTTCATTCACACATGTTTAACACACAAACCCTGCATGTTTAGACCAAGTTTTTTACTCATACCCTCTGTTCCACCTTGTGATGTCATGTGGTAATACAGAAAGTGCTCCACTGTGTTTTAAACTCCATACACCTTCATTAGAATCATTTGGATGATTTCAGCTCAGGAATTTCCAATTTGTACTAAACAAAAGGTAAAAGGAGCTGTTAACTTGAAAACTACTACTTCATGACATCACAAGGTGGAACAGAGCATTTTGAGCTTTGGAGATGTAGACAGACTAATAATAAACCGTTACTCAAACATGCAAATGAAACAAAATACAACTCCAGGTCTGTTTTTGAGGAGGTAACAACATTATAACATGACTTAAAGCTCACAAGAGTCCATTTTGTGTAATACAGCACCTTTAATTTCTGTCTAACGCATATCTAAACAAGTCAGAATCTGTTTACAAAGTTCCTCCAGCTCATGCAGTGAGACAAGGCTTTATTTCCATCGCATCTCAAACATGCAAAAAGGCGTTGGGACCCTCAGCGCGTCCCCTCTCCACGTGTGAGATGATGTATTGATCGCGTTCAGCTGAAGACAGGCTCCTGCACAGACAGAACAATCCCTCATGTTTATGTGGGGCCCGAGTGGAATGGGAGCGGTGAAGGAGGTGGGACGCTCCTCTACGCCCCATCTGTGTGACTGCTCCGGTGTGGATGGGTTCTGTAAGCAGCTCTCAGGGTGGAAATGAGACCGCGGAAATCAGGAAGTGCGCTGTTTGAATGCTGGTTGTTGTTGGCTTTATTGTGATGGTATAAGTAGAAGTCAGGGTCGACATGAGGCCGCGAGAATCAGTAAATGTGTTAGCATGCTAGTTGTTATTTGCTTTATCAAGATGGTATAAGCAGATGTCAGGGTAGAAATTAGACTGCAAAAATCAGGAAGAGCGCTGTTGGCATGCTAGTTGTTGTTTGCTTTATCGTGATGGTAGGAGAAGATGTCAGGGTCAAAATGAGACCGCTGTGTGCTGCTTAATTCTAATTGGAAAGCGTTTCATTGTCCCAGAATCAGGAACTGCGCTGTTAGCATGGTAGTTGTTGTTAGCTTTATCATGAGTGTATAAGCAGATCTCAGGGTCAAAATGAGACCACTGTGTGCTGTCTGCGTCAAATTAGAAAGCGTTTCATTGTCCAAAAATAAGAAGGAAGTGCGCTGTTAGCATGCTAGTGGTTGTTGGCTTTATCGTGATTGTATAAGCAGCTTTGAGGGTCAAAATGAGACCGCTGTGTGCTGTTTATTTCTAATTATAAAGTGCTTTGTCATCTGAGAATCAGGAAGTGGGCTCCTAGCATGCTAGTTGTTGTTATCTTTCTCGTGATGGTAGATGCAGCTCTCAGGGTCAAAATGAGACCACTGTGTGCCGTTTCATTCTAATTTCAAAGTGTTTCATTGTCCAAGAATAAGTAGGAAGTGCTTGCTAGTTGTTGATAGGTTTATCATGAGTACAGAAGCAGCTCTCAGGGCCGAAATGAGACCGCTGTGTGCTGTCTGCATCTAATTAGAACGAGTTTTATTGTCCGAGAATCAGGAAGTGCGCTGTTTGCATGCTAGTTGTTAGTTTTACCAAAATGGCAAAACTCTCTGCTGCTCTGGTCTCTGAAAGATGTGAAAAGCGTTTATAAATTCATCATGGTAACCAAAACCAAACAAAGGCCAAAATGAAATAATACTTTTATACTTCATTAATGGTGTTTTATGTAATGTTTATGTGTCTTTTTTGCTTGTCTCCATGGAGATGTTATTCCTTTGCCTGGATAGTTCCATGGTACAACATTAAACATATCACACACTGTAGCTCTTATGGGGTGTTCAGCCTTCAGTGGTCAGTATCTATGAGCGGTGCTTCAGACCTGGTTTAATCCTGGATTAGACCTTGTGAGTCCAGGGTTAGTCCTGGTTTATTACAGATCCATTACAGCTCTGAGGTGGACAGTATCTATCAAAGACATTTTAGACCTGGTTCAGTCCCGGGCTAAACCTGGATTAGTCCTTGGTTAGAACTGATTTAGTCCTGGTTTAGACCTGATTTAATCCTGGATAAGACCTGGTTTAGTCCTGTGTTAGATCTGGTTTAGTCCTTGGTTAGCCCTGATTTAATCCTTTGTTATATGTGGTTCAGTCCTTGGTTAGACCTGGTTTAGTCCTGGGTTATACCCGGTTTAGTCCTGGTTTAGTCTTAGATTTAGTCTGAGTTTAGTCCGGGTTTAGACTTGGTTTAGTCCTGATATAGTCCTGATTTAGACCTGATATAGACCTGATATAGACCTGGTTTAGACCTGGTTTAGACCTGGTTTAGACCTGGTTTAGTCCTGGTTTAGTCCTAATTTAGACCTGATATAGACCTGGTTTGGACCTGGTTTAGACCTGATTTAGACCTGATATAGACCTGATTTAGTCCTGATTTAGACCTGATATAGACCTGGTTTAGACCTGATATAGACCTGGTTTAGACCTGATATAGACCTGGTTTAGTCCTGATTTAGACCTGATATAGACCTGGTTTAGACCTGGTTTAGTCCTGATTTAGACCTGATATAGACCTGGTTTAGACCTGGTTTAGAACTGATATAGCCCTGGTTTAGACCTGGTTTAGTCCACATTCAGTTTTTGATGGGGCAGAGCATTTAGCAGCTTGTAACATAGGCCCGGTGATTTGACGCGTTCATTATTACACCTATGATCTATTTTGGTGAAGTGACAACAGAACAGTGTGAATGAGCGAAAACGTCACAACAACCTGGATTAACCCAGACCACGTCATCCTCACGAGGGCTTCTGGACGGGGCCACTTACAGATTGTGTAGTTCTTGCAGTCGTTCAAACAAGGCGACAAAGTGGAAATTCTGAGGTTCTGATGGATTTTCAACTATTATTGTATTATTAAACCAGACGGGCTCTATTTACGCTTACCGGAAGAAGTTTGGAAACATCGAGATGAAGAAAACTGGGACATTTCCTCAGTTTTCCAGGATTTCGTCAGAGTCGCTATCACCAACAGAGCCCAAAGGAACTCGCATGTTTCCAAACGTCTGCCAGTTTTGTGACGTAAACATGAATAGAGTCAATGTTCATCTGAAACCACTTAAAAGAAACAAGCGCGCCAACGTTCGTGTTAGAAAATTGTGGTGCCCAATGGGAGCTGACGTCGCCAAAAAACGTCCTCACAACAAAGAGTCCGCACCTTCGATGGATAACTGCAGATCACACTCGTGAGCAGCAGATTTTTTTTCTTTCATTTCTACCAAAATAACTACGCTACGCTGACAAATCGTACGTGTATCACCATGGTGATAACAGGGATTGATCGGCGATGCGGCATCACGGAAATAAGTGATTAAAGATTTCTCAAATATCCACGAATCCCTCTCTTTTCCTCTCCTCAGGCGACCGCTCTCGTAAAACTCTTCTGAATACTGATCCACATAAAGTCATTTCAAAGCTTAAACTGCAACGGTGATATATTTCCGTGCCCTTCTCCTTCCTCTCCACTCTTTCTCTTCTTTCCGACTCTCTCTCTTTTTTTTATTTTCACCCCCCTCTCTCTCTCTCAACTCCTCTTGTCTCTTCTTTTCCTCTCTCCCTCTCCCATATTTCTCTCTAACGACGTATCTCTCTCCCTTTTTGTTTGCAACCCCTCCTCTCCTTCTTTCCCTCTCTCTCCCCCTCCTTTTAGCTCTCTCTCTCGCTCTCTCTCTTCCTCTCTTTCCCTCTCTCATTCTAAATACAACTTTCAGAGGGTGAAGGAAAAGGGGAAACAACTATAATACGGTTAAAAGCTCTGAAAAGGAAATACATCTGCTTTTACAAAATCGAAATAATTCTGAAAAATAAAACTAGACGTAGACGGACGAATAATAACGGAACGCTCCAACGTGTGTGATGAAAACAAAACACAACTCCAGGTCTGTTTTTGATGAGGAAACAACATTCCAACATGGCTTAAAGCTCAAAAGAGTCCATTTTGTGTAATATAGGACCTGTAAATAATATAAATATTTCAGTATTGTGAGTGTAGCCCATTGCCACATTCTTATGCATCGTTCATGTTGATAAACTGAGCTGTGATTGGTGGAGGGACTAATAAACTGAGCTGTGATTGGTGGAGGGGCGTGAACCGGCAGGAAAACTGTTACGTCACACGATCCCGGTGCGTCACTGACTGTTCTGATTAAACCTCGGACCAGACGAAATTCATCCGCAATAAAAGTCTGCCATCTCTGAGCTGTGTGAGAGAGAGAGAGAGACAGACGGGAGAGGAGAGGGGGGACAGAAAGAGAGATGGAGAGAGACAGAGGGAGGGAGATGGAGAGAGGGGAGAGAGAGGTGACAACGCACCGTGTGGACTGTGGAATTCAAGACAGTCACACTCCTTCTTTCTCTCCCCTACACCCCTCTTTACCATTTTCTCTCTCATGTTCTTTATTTCTCTCTCTCTACTCCTCTCGTCCTCTTTCTTATTATATGTTTATGCTTTCCTCTCCTCCTCTTTGCCCTCTGACTCTTTCATTCTGTTCACTTCCCCTTTCTCTCTCCCCTCTCTTGGTCTTCGTCTCTCCCTCTCCTTCTCGTCCTCAGTCTCTCCCTCTCTTTTCCTCTCCTCATGCGACTCTTCTGAATACTGATCCACATACAGTCATTTCAAAGCTTAAACTGCAACGTTGATAAATTTCTGTGTCCTTCTCCTTCCTCTCCACTCTCTCTCTTCTTTCTGACTCTCTCTCTCTCTTATCTTCACCCCCCCTCTCTCGCTCTCCTTTTGTCTCCTCTCTCCCTCCTCCATATTTCTCTCTAACTATGTATCTCCCTCCCTTTTTGTTTGCAACCCCCCACCCCTCCTCTTCTCTCTCGGGTTCTCTTTCTCTCTCCCTCCCTCCTTTTAACTCTCTCTTTCTCGCTCTCCCTCTCTCTCACACTCTCTCAGCTCTTGTCATTATTTCCCCCTCTCTGTCTTCCCCTCTCTATTTTGATCACCCTCTCACTCTCACTCCCTCCTTCTCACCCCCCTCGTTCTTTTCCTGCCCCCTCTCCCTTTCTCTCTCTTCCCCTGTCTCTGCTTTCTCATCTCTCTCTTCAATCTCTCCCTCTCTCCCTCCCTCTCTCCCTCTTGCTTTCTCGCTCCCTCTCCCTCTCTTCCCCTCTCTCCACCCTCTCTCCATCCTCTCCCTCTCTTCCCCTCTCTCCTCCCACTCTCTTCCCCTCTCTCCATCCTCTCTCTCTTCCCTTCTCTCCATCCTCTTCCTCTCTCTTCCCCTATCTCCACCCCCTCTCCTATCTCTCCCTCTTGCTTTCTCGTTCCCTCTCCCTCTCTTCCTCTCTTTCCATCTCTGCACCCTCTCCCTCTCTCATCCTCTCCCTCTCTCCCCCCTCTCTCTTCCCTTCTCTCCATCCTCTCCCTCTCTTTTCCCTTCTCTCCATCCACTCCCTCTCTCTTCCCCTCTCTCCATACTCTCCCTCTCTTCCCCTCTCTCCATCCTCTCCCTCTCTCTTCCCCTCTCTGCACCCTTTGCCTCTCTCCTCCCTCTCTCTTCCCCTCTCTCCACCCTCTCCCTCTCTCTTCCCTCTCTCTTCCTCTCTCTTCCCCTCTCTCCCTCCATCTCTCTTTCTCTTTCGCTCCATGAAACACAGGAGCACATGAACGCCGTGCTCTCTTTATCATTTGATTGCACAGATTGGCTGTAAGAGTTTAGTGTTTCTGTGGCTCTAAACTCACAGACGCAGAGTGGAGGTCATTCTGCTGCAGTCAGGACACACTCAGGAAAAACATCAACAAATCAAAAACTGTCCGAAAATATCAGAAAATCTACAGCGTACTAATACTGCTGCTCCTGCTTCACGAATCAATTCAAACTTTTATACAGCACTTTTCTACTTTCAGGACACGCAGATGGTTTTTCATCAAGACAGCATTCTTTTCACACACACATTCATACACCAGTGTACGCACATACTGGAGTTAAAGGTGCTGTATTACGCAAAACTGACTCTTGTGAGCTTTTAGCCGTGTTATAATGCTGTTACCTCCTCAGAAACATACCTGGAGTTGTGTTTGGTTTCATTCTCCAAAGCTCAAAATGCTCTGTTCCACCTTGTGATGTCATGAGGCAGTAGTTTTCAAGTTAACAGCTCCTTTTACCCTTTGTTCAGTAGAGATTGGCAATTCCAGGGGTGTAATTATCCAAATGATTCTAGTGAAGGTGTATGGGGTTTAAAAACACAGTGGAGCAGCTCCTGTATTAGCATGTGACATCACAAGGTGGAACAGAGTGTTTTCCCAGCCTAAATATGCAAGGTGTGAAGGGTATGTGTGAATGAAACAAAACACAACTCCGGGAATGTTTGTGATGAGGAAATATTATAACATAGATCAGAAAATAGTGTAATATGGGCTCTTTGAGTGTCTTGCCCAAGGATACAACCACAGTATGCACCTGTGGCAGCTGGGACTATGGGACAGTGGATCTGGCTGGACTCAAACTGGATTCAAACTGCCAACATTTGTATAAGAGAAGCTAAATGTCTTATTCTGAAACATTCTAGACAATAAAGTCCCCATAGAAACAAAACAGGACCTCCACTAGAAAAGTTACATAGTGCACTTTTAATCAAAAGTATTGGCTTTTGTGTAGACCTGGTCAGTCCCGGTTTGGAGCTGTCCTTTTTTAGTCCTGGTGTAGTCCTGGTTTAGCCATGGTCCAGTCCTGATTTAGTCCTGGTTTAAACCCAGCTTAGTCCTGGTTAATACTTGATTAGTTCTGTTTAGCCCTAGTTTGGTCCCAGTTTAGACCCATTGTGGTCCTGGCCTAGTCCTGGTTTAGTTCTGGTTTGGTTCTGGTTCAGTCCTGGTTCAGTCTCAGTTTAGTTCTGGTTCAGTTCTGCTTCAGGCCTGCTTTTGTCCTGGTTCAGTCCCAGTTTAGTCCTGGTTTTGCATTGTTTTAGCTCTGGTTTAGTCTTGTTTTAGTCCTGTTTTAGTCCTGGTTCAGTCCTGTTTTTGTCCTGGTTCACTCCTGTTTTAGCCCTGCATTAGTCCTGCTTTAGACCTAGTTTAGTCCTGTTTTAGTCCTGGTTTAGCCCTGGTTTAGCCCTGGTTTAGCCCTGCATTAGTCCAGCTTTAGACCTGCTTTAGCCCTGTTTTAGTCCTGGTTTAGTCCTGGTTTTGCCTCCTGTTTGCGCAGTATAAATGGTCTTGTACAAATGGTCTCTGTCCAATCTCAGAGCTGGGATAGAGTCATTTTTCCAGTGCCTAAAAACTCATTCCTGCTCATATGCACACACACACACATATATATGTATACACACGCACTCATATGCACACACACACACACACACACACACATATATGTATACACACACACACACACGAACACACACAAACACACGGTCTCTCTCTCTCTCTCTCACACACACACAGACACACACACTCATATACACACACATGGGCACACACACATACAGACACACACATGAACACACAGACACATATACACATACAGACATACACACACTCGCATGTAGACACACATATACACACACACACTTTACCTCTCTCTCACACACAGACATACACCTGCACACACACACACAAACACACACATATGCACACACGTTCTCTCTCACAGACACACACACACAAACACACACATATGCACACACGTTCTTTCTCACACAAACACAGGCACACACAAACACACACATATGCACACACGTTCTCTCTCACAGACACACACACACAAACACACACATATGCACACACGTTCTTTCTCACACAAACACAGGCACACACAAACACACACTGATACAGTCGGTGAGGAAATGCACTCGCTCCATTCAAATCGGAATTGACATTTTTCCATCTGAAAAGAATTATTGAACCACTCCACCCGTGACGTCAAAGAGACGAGTTACTGCTGCACTGTGAAAACCAGCGGAGGTAAAACGAGCGGAGGTAAAACCAGCGGAGGTAAAACCAGCGGAGGTAAAACCAGCGGAGGTAAAACGAGCGGAGGTAAAACCAGCGGAGGTAAAACCAGCGGAGGTAAAACCAGCGGAGGTAAAACCAGCGGAGGTAAAACCAGCGGAGGTAAAACCAGCGGAGGTAAAACCGCTCCGTTCATATTTGTGTAACCATTTGGGTTCAAAACATCGCTTACATTTTCAGACAAATATTGCAGTTTGTGTTTTAATAGGATTCTAGGTTCACATTTTAAACGAGAATTGACAGAAAGACTGAAATATGAACAGGATGGCTGGGACAAGATCTCACGAGACAAAATTGCCCCAGGATCATGCGCACATAGTAAAAATGATCGCAAAAAAAAGTACAGGCAAGTTACATGTAGAATCCCTCAGTCGTCCAGGTAGAATCCATGGCAAAAGGAGAAATTTAATCTGTCAACTGGACAGAGTTTATTTGGTCAAATACGTTTCGCAGCTCATCCAAGCTGCTTCTTCAGTTCTGGTCAGATGTTGGTGGACACTGCTTTATATCTGCCTGAAGGGAGGAGCTTAATTACAATGAAATTACTCTGAGACAACACATATTTATTTACAGTTTCTGTTAGTCATGTGAGTCTATTCAATATGGAGTGGGAGTGGGGGAGTAGTTAGCAGATCCATTCAGGGCCATGATGGGTGTTTTCACACATCTGGACATGTCCTGGCTAGTCCCATTGTTTTCTCTGTTTGTTTTGATTTAGGTTTGAGGATAGAGTTATAGATGGGAGACAAATGATGTCTGAGACCTCCATTTCTGTTCAAGGAAGGATTCTCTTTCTTGACAAAAATAGCCTCTTTAACTCCCCTCTCAAACCAGTTCTTCTCTCTGGCCAAGATCTGGACCTCACTGTCCTCAAAGGAGTGGCCTGTGGCTTTTAGGTGGAGATGTACGGCAGATTGCGGCCTTTTCTGGCTTTCCCGTCTGTGTTGATACCTTCGTTTGAAAAGTGGCTGTTTTGTTTCTCCAATGTAGCGCCCCCTGCAGTCTTCACTACACTGAATGGAGTAGACCACATTGCTTTGTTTGTGGCTCGGAGTTTTGTCCTTAGGATGGACCAGTTTTTGTCTTAAAGTGTTTGTGGGTTTGAAATAGACTGGGATTTCATGTTGTCTGAAGATCCTCTGTAGTTTTTCGGAAACGCCAGCCAGGTAAGGAATAGTTACACCCCTTCTCCTGGGCTCTGGTTCTCTGTTGTCCTGTTTCTTGGCTCTCTTCGTTTTATTGAAAGCCCATTTAGGATATCCACAAACGGAGAGGGCTTTCTCCACATGTTGTTCTTCTTTCTCCTTTCCCTCTGCGCTTGTAGGAACCACTTGGGCTCTATGTTGTAATGTCCGAATGACTCCAAGTTTGTGCTGAAGTGGGTGGTGTGAATCAAAAAGCAGATATTGGTCGGTGTGTGTGGGCTTCCTGAAGACCTCTACCTGGAGTCGCCGGTCTTCTCTTATCGTTACTGCACAATCTAAGAAGGCCATTGTGTTGTCCTTGGCATCTTCACGTGTGAATTTGATGTTCGGATCTACAGAATTGATATGTGCAGTAAAAGGTTCCAAATCTTGAATTTTGATTTTTGAAAAATTATCATCAACAAAGTGATACCAGTGTGTGGGTGGAGTGCCTGGATATGAGGCCAGGGCACTCTGTTCAAATTGTTCCATGTATAAGTTTGCAATGATAGGGGAGACCGGTGAGCCCATTGCACAGCCGTGGATTTGCCTGTAAAAGTTTCCTCTGAACTGGAAATAGGTGGTACTTAAACAAATTTCCAGCAGTTGGCAGATTTGGTTGGGTGAAAGTTTGGTTCTCTCTTCTAGCTTGGTATCCTCCAGTAGTCTCCTCCTTGCTGCCTCCACCGCTACCGATGTAGGAATACAAGTTACATTTTTTGAGAATGTGTAGTCCCAAAAAGCACTGCTACAATGACAGCAGAAATATTAAATTAAGTAAATCAAAAATGGTGAGGCTAAAACTGGTAACTGAAATGCATGATGTATTTATAATAGCTTAAATAATGTCAAAATCTCGTATCTCCCGTAGATCCAGTCAGAGATCAGAGCCAGTTTGTACAGATCTAAACTACAGGATTGGCACTTTTTATTCAGGATATGACGGGAGATTTTGTTTGTGGAGAAAATTCTGGTACTTCAAAAAGTGTAGCCTTTGCAATTTGTTAACAGATTCATCTTGCAGACCTAAGAAATATGTTTAAGGTTTTATGATAGAACTTCACCGTGTATTTGTTTATATTTTAATAAAACAAATATATAATGTAATCATATAAAGTAGAGTTGTTAGAACAGGAATATTGAGAAGAACATGTAATACATTTAAAGCTGTATTGTGTAACTTTTCCGTTAGAGGGTCCATCAAATGCTTTTCTCCATGGAGATGTTATTCCTTTGTCTGGAATGTTTCATAGTATGGCATTAAACCTTTCTATCTTCATGGAGACCAAACCAGATCAAGTTACAGGTCAGATCTGTGGAGAGGCGACATTGCTCACAGTCAGAATCCCTGTTTTTCTTTTTGAGCTATGAAATCACCTGTAATTGAATAAATGTAAAGTAGAGCTGTTTAATGTCATACTGTGGAACATTCCAGGCAGAGCAATGATGTATCCATAGAAACAAGCAGGTGACGGTCTCTGAACCAAAAAGTTACATAGTGCACCTTTAAATATTAAGGATACAATAAAATCTTGACAATACACTATGTTAACTTGTTTGTTTCAGTGGAGATGTTATTGTATGGCATTAAAGGAACTGTATGTAGGCTGCACAACTGTTTACAACTGTTTAAAAAAAAAAGGTATCTGAACCTGGGTGGTCAGAGCTTTAACCTGCAGTTAGAAAACACATCCTGCATTTGTCTCATTCTCAGTTTATGGACAGGTCTAATGTGAAGCTCAGAACCTCCAGAATTCCCTCCCTGAGCTGCAGAGGCTGCACTAGCACTGACTCATGACTGGTGCAGGTGCTGGGGTTTAGATAGTGACCGTTCAGATCAGAGAGAGACATTTTAGGTTTAAAACCACTGGATTTCAGCGTTGAAACTGGCAACACAAATGAGAGAGTCACGTGAGGTTCATTCTGCTTTCTGATTGGATAATCGTCTTGAACCAAAACACCAAATTATAACATAAACCTTGTCCATCATGTCCAATGTTTTTGTAATTACAATGGGAATATTTGTAACTCTTCGGTTGGGGATCCATCACCTGCTTGTTTCTATGGATACGTCATTGCTCTGCCTGGAATGTTCCACAGTATGACATTAAACAGCTCTACTTTACATTTATTCAATTACATGTGGTTTTATTGCTCAAAAATACTTAGAAAAAAAGGCATTCTAACTGTGAGCGGGGTCGCCTCTCCACAGATCTGACCTGTAACTTGATGTTACATGAAGATATTAAGGTTTAATGCCATATTGCGAAACTTTCCAGACAAAGCAATAACAACTTCATGAAGAAAAGCATTTGACGGAGCCTCCACCAGAAAAGTTACACAATGTACCTTTAAACGGACTGAATATTCGACTGTAAATTAAAAAGTATTACAAATAAAACAAGACGTATATTGTTGGCCTCAAAACGTAAATAAATAAATGAAGCGGATTAAAGCGCAGTAGATCAAAGTCAGTGTCCCTCATCCAGATTTATGGGCTGTTGCGTTTACAGTTCAGGAGGATAGTTTTACAGTGCGTCCATTACAGACTGGACAGGTGCCAGACAGGTGAAGGACGGCACCCTGCATCACTGTCA